>JAXFYN010000274.1:223942-380102 GCA_036172215.1 Camellia granthamiana | reverse complement strand
AATTTACTAAAAACAGGGTCCACGCTCGAGCGTGGCTTTCCTCGCTCGAGCGGATATGCAAAATGTGAGGATCCGCTCGAGCGGTCTGCAAACTTTTGAAAAAGTATTCATTGAGTGAAATTCCCGCTCGACGGTTACTCGATTCTCGCTCGAGCGTGAGACTCAGACATTCGCTCGAGCGTGACTTTTGTCGCTCGAGCGATCTGTAAAACACGTGAACTTCTGGGAGTATGCATTTCATGCTTGAGCGGACTTATGGTCGCTTGAGCGGAAGTACACGCGCTCAGAGTGGTCACTCGAGCGTGGATTCCTTCACTCAAGTGGAAGTGCAAAATCTGAAATTTCCAAATTGCACTCCTTAGCTCAAAACTCGAATCTAACTCATCAAAACACAACTTTTGACCCCCAAAACTTGAGGGGGGGGGGGGGGAGGGGAAAACAAGTTTAGACTTTGAAAACATTAAGAATTAAAGATCCTTTCACAAAATCAAGGCCCAAGAGTAAGTCAATTGTGCAACAATTCAACTTGAAATGTAAGAACATGATATGAACATGACGTGCATGAATTTCTTTGAACTTAAGCTTCTCAAAACATGATCAAATGCTACAAAACAACATGAAACTTGATGATTTCCCAAAATTAAGGTGAATTCAAGACATGTATGAGGGAATTCTTGGAAATTAAACTCAAAATGTAAGAAAACATGCATGTATGCATGGTATGATTTATACTCCTTTATTTTAGTTCAATTTCAACTTAATTCTCTTGTATTCATGAACTTACCAACTCAAAAGTAAGACTAAAGGCTTGAATTCTTACCTTATACTTTGGATTCACAGGTGTAGAGGCTTAAATTTCTAAACTCTCCTCAAGTTTCCAACAATTCCTAGCAATTTACCTATTCTCCCTTGTTAAACTCACTCTCGCTTTTGGTCTCTCTCTTTCTCCACGTTTGTAGCTCAAAAAGAATGAAATGAGAGTGTATGGATGCATATAAGAGTCCACTAGTGCCTTAGTTAGGCTTGAATTAAGGAATTCATTAATTAGTTTTAATTGAGTAATCACTCTAATTTAATCGTTCCGAATTGAATTTCAATTGAACCTGCCAT
Source organism: Camellia granthamiana (assembly GCA_036172215.1). NCBI lineage: Eukaryota > Viridiplantae > Streptophyta > Magnoliopsida > Ericales > Theaceae > Camellia > Camellia granthamiana. The sequence continues at coordinate 378,992 of JAXFYN010000274.1, read as the reverse complement.
AAAATTTTAAAAATTCTAGTTAACACATAAATCAAGTCAATTTCTGAATCAAATGTCGATAAGGCCTTCAATTCATAAACCGAAACGAAAACATGAACAGATCTTCTTACGTTAACCAAATATAAACACAAATAATGCAATACACATATAATTAACTCAGGATTTTTTCTTAATTACTTGTTAGACATACTTAAGCATGGATTAACGTTAATCATGGGTCGGGGTTGTTACATTTAGTGTTTGAGGAGTTGTATATGTATTATGTATATGGAAAAATGCAAATCACAATGAAGCTAGATGCTCTGTTCCTTGAACTCTTCATTACTGTTTCTTCAAATATGGAGAAATTCTCTGAAAATCTAGAGAAAATCTCTAGACTGGAATCTAGAGAATTTCTCTGGCCTTCCCATGAACAAATGCAAATCACAGTGAAACCAGATGTTATATTTCTTAAACTCTTCATTACTGTTTCTTGAAATCCCAAGAAAATCCAGAGAAAATCTTTAGAGTCGAATCCAGAAAATTTCTTTGGGCCTTCCTATGGACAAATGCAGAACATAGTGAAGCCATATGTTTTGTTCCTTGAATTCTTCATTACTGTTTCTTGAAATCTAGAGAAACGCCAAAAAAAAATTCTAGACTGGAATCCAAAGAATTTACCTGGCCTTTCCAAAATAGAGAGAAATTCTCTGGATATATGTATATTGGTTTTTGTTATTGCTTATTTGGGTGATCGATTTGTGTATTGCGCATCGTGATTGTGAAGACAGAGAAATTTTATGCTTTTTCTTGAACTTTTCATTACTATTTTTTGAAATCCAGAGAAAATCTATAGAAAATCCAGAGAATTTTTTTGTAAATCCGGAGAAAATCTCTATATTGGAATCCAAAGAATTTCTCTAGCTTTCCCATGGACAAATGCAAATCACAGTGAAACCAGATGCTCTGTTCCTTGAACTCTTTATTATTTTTTCTTGAAATCTAGAGAAAATCTTTAGACTGGAATCCAGAGAATTTGTTTAGCCTTTCTAGAATTCTCTAAACAAATTCTCTAGAAAGAAATTCTCTAAGAAGTCTAGAGAAATTCTCTGAATATATGTATATTGGTTGTTGTTGTTGCTTATTTGGGTGATCGATTTGTGTATTGCACATCGTGATTAGGAAGACAAAGAAATTTTTCTGGTGTTTCTTGAACTCTTCATTACTGTTTCTTGAAATCCAGAAAAAAAATCCATAGAAAATCCAGGGAAAATCTCTAAATTGGAATCCAGAGAATTTCTCTGGCCTTCCCATAGACAAATGCAAATCATAGTGAAGCCAGATGCTCTGTTTCTTGAACAATTCATTATTGTTTTTTCAAATCTAGAGAAAATCCAAAGAAATTCTCTGGAAAGTTAGAGAAAATCTCTAGAATGGAATCTAGAGAATTTATCTTTCTCTAGGAAGTCCAGAGAAATTCTTTGGATATATGTATATTGGTTGTTGTTGTTATTACTTATTTGGGTGATCGATCTGTGCATTACACATCGTGATTGGAAAGGTAGAGAAATTTTCTAGTTTGAACCCAGAGAAATTCTTGCGAAAGCCAGAGGAAATCTTTAGACGGGAATCTAGAGAATTTCTCTAGCCTTCCGACTCGGAATGCCAGAGAAATTCTCTGGATTGAATTTTTTATTGATCGATATTTACGGATCTTAGAAATAATAAAAATATTAGATGTTCTTTATATTATAAAATATTAATTCCAGAGACCCTTAAAAAAATCCCCTAAAAGTAAATGATGAAAATGATGGTGAAAAATATACTAAAAATTCAGATGAAGAGATAAATCTTATAGAAGACTCATTTACTTATTTTAACTTTTTAAATATTTTTTGAGTTATGATATTTTTTTGACAATTGTGTTGATGGGAGGCGGGGTGGGTGCTGTGAGAGAGTTCACAACATTGGTGATGTATAGGGATGGCAATTTGAAACCGGCCCGACGGGGACTCGATCCCTCGACCCCGATTTGAGCGATTTTTTCCCGAAAAATATCCCCAATGGGGCAGGGATGGTATTTAAAAATCAATCCCCGATCAATTTCGGGCTGGGGACGGGGATACATGTTCCAGCCCCGTACCCGTCCCGTTCCGTCCCTGTGTATCCCCGAAATGAAATTACTATTTTACCCTCTATATATATATATATAAACCAAACCTCATCCTCATCTCACTCGCTTCTATCTTCCTTTCCATCTCTGTCTCTTCTCTCTCTCTCTCTATCTCTCTTCTACTTTCTCTCTCTCTCTCACTGGCGCACCTCTCCTCTTCATCAGCACCGCTTCCATTACACGCGACACCGATCATCCTCCTCTGTCGTCCATCGTCTCCGTCGTCATAATCATAGTCACCCATCGTCCTCCTCCGTTGCCGCAGTCACAGTCACCGATCGTCCTCCTATCCTCTGTCGTCCATCGCCTCCGTCCACGATGCAAATACACAGATCTCAGATTTTTTTTGAAATAGATTTTGTGTATGTATGTATATAGATTTTTTTTTGTGTTGTTGAAACATTTTTTTTTTTTGTGAACACAAACAGATTTGTTGTTGATGATTTGTTTGTGTATGTAGTTATTGAAATAGATCTGGGTTTGTGTGTATTGTTTTCCTTCCAGGGACATTAGGTCTTGAGTCTCCTGAGTAAACTATGATGTTTTGGATTTGGTCTTGTATGGGTTTGTGTATTGTTTTTTTTTTTTTTGGATAAATAAACAATGGGTTTGTGTGTATTGTTAACTGTAGAAGAATTAGTTTTGAAACATAATGCTTTCTAGCATGATAGTTACAATCTCACTTTTGGAGAAAGATTCACATTGCTTTATCAGAACTCGTGACACTATAAACACCTGTGTGTTTGTGTATGTATGTATCCATGTATGATGATGATGTTGTTGATGGTTGTTACCCAAAAGACAACCTAAGAGGGGGGTGAATTAGGTTTTTATAATTAAAAATTAATAATACCCTAATAAAAATTATGACTAGCACAATAGATAAATATCGTTAATGAAATAAAAATAATTAAAACAAGTGTTCTAACAACTATGTCAGTTAATAATTTTAGCATAGTGAAAATGTGAAATATAGCTACAACAATTTAAATAAAATAAAAAGATAAGGGAGAGAGAGGCAAACAAATTTATAGTGGTTCGGCTTCAACTCGGCCTACGTCCACTCCTCAAGCTTCACTTGAGATTTTCCACTATGCTTCAGCTTCACGGGGTTGCTAGCAACCTCTTTACAAATAGAGCAATCCTCCACGGATTTTACACAGACTTTCTAAGTCAAGAACACTGAGTGTACTACACTCTTACAAGGTTGAAAAGAAGGTGTTTTTACTTTCACAAAAAGTTACAAGAATTATCTCTCAAAGATAGATATAAAAATGAAGCCTTGATTTTTCTATAAACCTCACACAGGAAAGATGGGCTTAAAGCTATACGTCTCAGTGCATAATTTTTTAAAGGGGATGTAAAAAAAATTGAAGAACACTTCTTAGAATTTTTTAGAGAATAGATGTGAGTGATTATAGGTCAAAGAATAATTTCTGATTTTTTTTTGTAACTAGTTTACATTAGAAGTTTTGGTATATATAATGAAACTTATAGCCGTTGTATTCATTTGAAACTTATAACCGTTTATAGTCGTTGTATTCATTTGAATATCTTCCACTCCATCATTGCTAATTTGAATATCGTCCACTTGAACCTTTTGGCCTGCTGCTGTACTGGGCTGTTTGAACCTCTGTTTTTGGTCTGTTTGAACTCCTGAATTAAGCAAATATTAAATATATTCTAACAACATTTAGGATAAAAGTTTAGGTGATAAATAATGGGGCAAAATAAATTTTGATTCTATTTTTCTCTTTCAAATAAATTAAAACATAATTAAATAAATCATCAAAATAAATGTTGATTCTATTTTTCTCTAAATAAATCATCAAAATAAATTTTGATTCTATTTTTCTCTTCCAAATAAATCATCAAAATAAATTTTGATTATATTTTTCTTTTCCAAATAAATTAAAACATAATTAAATAAATCATCAAAATAAATTTTGATTCTATTTTTCTCTTCCAAATCAAATTAAAAATAATTAAATAAATTATCAAAATAAATAAGTCTAACAATCTCACCCTTTTTTATGATGGCATACAATGATGTTTTGATTTGATTTGAGAGTAAGAAAAACTTCCCCTCAAGTCATGCTCCCTGAATTCATTTATAAATACATAGGTTAGCACATGTGTAAAAAATAAGCTTTAATTAGAGACATAATATGAGATTAAGATATCAAACTATAAATACATAATCATAAGATTAGTTTTCAAATAATACCATAATTTGAAAATAATACCATAATACATAACATCATAACAAAATAATACCATAATACATAACATTATATAATTTCTCCCCCTGTGACATTATCAAAAGAAAATCATGGGTCAGAATCTGGAGGAGGAGAAGGAAAATGATAGTGATAAATGGCATCTATACAATTCAAAACATATATATACATATATATACGATTCGCGTGCCTCTTTCTTTTCCGTCGAAAATCGCGTCGGACACGCGTCCTCGCTTTTGCGTCAGCCGATCGACAAAAGCGAGACGGGTCAATCAACGGCCTCGGCTTTCTCTCCCTCTTGTCTTCTTCTCCTCCGTCTTCTTCTTAATCACTCTCTTCTCCTTCTTCTTTCTTATTCGTTTCCATCTCTTTCTTTTTCTACGTGAGAGAGATAGAATAGAGAGACTGAATGGAGTAGAAAGACTGCCAAAAATGACCCTCCTGTTAAGTACATCTCTCGCTTCTACTTCATGGCCTTATTCCGTCCCCTTACTCTCTTTCCGGACCTGAATAATCCCGTAAGCGCTGCTGGGCCGAGTGCCTCGACTCCTACTCTTCCCAACCTTCCTATGATGTCGATTGAGCAAATAATGGTAGCTCAATCAGACATTGAAGCCAATCATTTCACATTGACGTCCTGTATGGAGACGGTGACTGTAGTCACAAAATTGACTCACCGACTGCAGAACAAGACGAGTGAGCTCTACCAGGTCAACGGCCAACTCTCGCTGCTCCAGCGCATGTACAAGGATGCGCGAGTAGAGATTTGTGCACTGAAGGTCGAAAATAAAAAGCTTAAACGAAAGACCACCTCAATGGCCCGATTTGAAGCAACGTCGTTCTTGGTTTTTAATAGTCAGCGGGGAGTCGTCGCTCTCGACAAAAGCATGGGGGCAGGGCCTTCAAGGGCCTCTCAACGTGATAAAAACAGGAAGAAAACGATTGAAGAGGCAAATAAGTAAGATCGGCGTATGGTCGTAAAAAAAAAATGAAGGGTTTATTTATTTATTTTTTATTTTTTTTTATGTAAATATATTTATTTTGATCGGCGTATGGCCGTAAAAAAATGAAGGTTTTTTTTTTTTAATGTAAATATTTGTATTTTGATTTGTTTTTGTTTTTATGTTTAAGTACTAAAAATGAAATTAAAAAGGAAAAAAAAAAGAAAAAAGAAAATTAAGCCTAAGCAAAAAATAATAATGAGAAAAAAAAATAAAAATAAAAGAAATTAAGCCTAATAGTAAAATAAAAATAAAAAAAAATAAAATAAAATAATACTAGTAGAAATTAAATTTAATGAGACGTTGGTGTTGCTGGAATAGTAATGCAAAAAAAATACCATGAGGGTTTAAAAAAAATTAATGTATGCAAAGTTAATTTTACCTCAACATGCAAAACCAAAAAAAAATTACACAGTTGAGAATAGCGAACTGTTAAGGAGAATAAATGTATGAAGGACTTGAGAACATTCAACTGATATAAATGTTTCCATATGAATGTAGCAATACACATATATCATTTTAACAAAAATTCAAGTTTCACAGTCATAACAAAACTTTTTAAGTAGAAATTGACATTCCAAGCTCGCCACGAATAAAATTGAAGCGATCCTCGCTTAGGGGTTTTGTGAAAATATCCGTCAATTGTTTGTCGGTGTTTACAAATTCAAGTACAATATCCCTTTGTTGAATATGATCTCTTAAAAAATGATGTCGAATTTCAACATGTTTTGTTCGTGAGTGTTGAATCGGATTTTTGCTTAAATTGATGGCATTAGTATTCTTACATTTAGGCCTCGTTTGGAAATAGGTTTTTTTAGTAACTTTTTGACTTCTTGGCTAAAATGTGATGTAAAAAAATTAGTATATTTGGGATGACTTTTTGGCTTTTTACGAAAATATGTGCAAAAAGCAGAGAGAAAAGGGAATCTTTGACTTTTCGGTTTGGGTTGTTGGTTTTTTGATTTTTTTAATGACTTTTTGCCTAAAAAAGCTACTTGTCAAACGAGGCCTTAATAGGGATATGATCATAATGCAAATCAAAGTTCTCCAATTGTTGTTTCATCCAAAGTATTTGGGCACAACAACTTCCGGAAGTTATATATTCAACTTCGGCCGTTGATAAAGCAACATAATTTTGCTTTTTGCTAAACCAAGATACTAATGAGTTACCAAGAAAGTGACAAGTGCCACTAGTGTTTTTTCTATCAAGTTTGCATCCGGCAAAGTCAACATCCGACTAACTAATTAAATCAAATGTAACACCTCCAGGATAAAATAATCCCAAATTTTGAGTGCCAACAAAATATCTAAATTTTTTTTTAACATTACTGAGATGTGATTCCTTAGGATTTGATTGATATCTAGCACACATACAAACACTAAACATAATATCGGGTCTACTTGCAGTTAAATAAAGAAGTGAGCCGATCATACCTCGATATTTTGTTTGATCGATGGACTTATCTTTTTCATCATTGTCTAGCTTAATGGATGTACTCATAGGTGTTCCAGCTATTTTTGAGTCATACATACCAAACTTTTTGAGTAGTTTTTTTGTGTACTTAGCTTGGTTGATAAAAATTCCTTCTTTACATTGTTTGATTTGAAGTCCAAGGAAATAATTTAGCTCCCCCATCATACTCATCTTAAACTCACCTTGCATACATTTAGCAAATTCCTTACACAAGGTTTCATTAGTAGCACCAAATATAATGTCATCCACATATATTTGCACAATAAGTAAATCATCATTTTTAGTTTTAACAAAAAGTGTTGTGTCAATCGTTCCTCTAGAAAAATTATTTTCAATCAAAAATTTACTCAATCGTTCATACCATGCACGAGGTGCTTGTTTCAAACCATATAAAATTTTTGATAGTTTAAAAATATGATTTGGAAAAGCATGATCTTCAAAATCTGGGGTTTGTTTAACATAAACTTCCTCATTTATAAAACCATTTAGAAAGACACTTTTTACATTCATTTGATAAAGTTTGAAATCTCTAAAACATGCAAATGTAAGTAACATGCAAATCGCTTCTAATCTAGCAACCGGAGCAAAGGTTTCATCGAAATCAATACCTTCTTCTTGATTGTATCCTTGTGCAACAAGTCTAGCCTTGTTTCTTACAATTGTCCTAGATTTATCAAGCTTGTTTCGAAAAATCCATTTGGTACCGATAATGGTATGGTCTTTAGGTTTTGGTACAAGTTCCCACACATTGTTTCGCTCAAATTGGTTAAGCTCTTCATACATAGCTATCATCCAATGTTCATCGAATTCGGCTTCTTGAAAGTTTTTAGGCTCAATCTATGAGAGAAAAGCTAGTTTACTACAAATGTTTCTAAGTGAAGAGCGAGTTTCGATACCTTTTGTAGGGTCACCTAGGATAAAATCCTTAGGGTGATTATCAACAAACTTCCATTCTCTTGGAAAATCATTATTGTTTCCTCCTTCTTCTTGAGGTGGGAGAATAGGTTGTTCAATCTCTTTGTTCAACTTACATGGTTGGTTCTCTTCTTTGTAGATACTTGAATCTTCCACATTTGGTTCCAAATCTATATTATCACTGACAATTTGCTTTTGAGCAGAGATGTTAGTTTCATCAAATGCCACATGTATAGATTCTTCCACAACAAGAGTTCTTTTATTAAAAACACGATAAGCTTTGCTAGTTAAGAAATAGCCAAGAAAAATTATTTCATCAGATTTTGAATCAAATTTACCTAAGTTATCCATACCATTATTATGCACAAAATATTTACAACAAAAAACATGCAAGTGACTAATGTTGGGCTTTCTATCATGCCAAAGTTCATAAAGAGTCTTTTTGAGAATAGGTCTAATCAATGTACGATTTAAAATATAGCATGCGGTGTGAACGGCTTCGGCCCAAAAATATTTAGGAAGATTATTTTCGTAAAGTATTGTTCTACTCATCTCTTCTAAAGTTCTATTCTTCTTTTCTACTACACCATTTTGTTGAGGGATTCTAGGTGTTGAAAAATTATGTCCAATACCATACTCATCACAAAACAATTCAAATTTCTCATTTTTAAGTTCTCTGCCATGGTCGGTTCGAATATTAGTAATAAGAAAGCATTTTTTTATTTTGAATTCAACGACAGAGTTTTGTGAAAGAAGAAAATGTTTCATCTCTGTGTGCTAAAACATAACCCATGTAAATCTTGAATAATCATCAACTATAACAAGACAATAATGTTTACCACCTAAACTAGATGTCCTTGAGGGACCAAATAAATCCATATACAATAGTTGTAAAGGTTTAGTTGTGGAAATATGAGATTTTGATGTAAATGATGTTTTAGTTTGTTTTCCTTGTTGACAAGCATTACAAAGATAATCTTTTTCAAATTTAATTTTTGGAAGTTCAATGACCAAATCCTTTCTCAAAAGTTTAGTAATTAAATTCATATGAGCATGACCAAGTCTTCTATGCCATAATCGACTATTTTCATTATTAACATATAAACATTTAACATCACTAGCATATAGATAATTAAGATGAAAAACATAAACATTATCATGGCGATTACCAACGAATAAAGCTTTATGATCATTTGTGCTTTCAATTGTGCAATGTGATTTATCAAAATAACTAGATTACCTTTATCAAATAATTGACTAATACTAAGTAGGTTATGCTTAAGTTCATCAACAAGTAAAACATTTTCAATATAAGGGTTATGAGAAATACCGATGCTACCAATACCGATGATTTTTCCTTTCTTATTGTCTTCAAAAGTAACAAATCCTCCATCTTTTGATGATAGTTTAGTAAATAAGGATTTATCTCCGGTCATGTGTCTGGAACATCCACTATCAAGGTACCACTTCCCTTCTTTAGCTTTGGACTTGAAGCAAACCTATAAGATGACAATTAAATGTTGGTTTTTGGTACCCATAATTTCTTGGGTCCTTTTCAGTTAGTTTTGTTAGATCCTTTAATAATCCAAATCTTTTTAATTCCCATGTTCATATTCTTTTTGAATGGACAATAAGATATATAATGACATTTCTTTCTACAATAATGACAAGTAATATGAGGGTGTGTCATGAGAGGTGTCTTTTCAAAAATTGTATTGAGATTTTTCTCCCCCTGAAATGGTAAATTAGGAGTCGGCACTTAGCAAAAAAGTTCGTTCTCATGCAAGGTTATATCCATGGAAACATAAAGCCTCCGAGTAGCAGGATCATAACACTTGTAGCCCTTTTTAGTGTTCCCATAGCCCACAAAAACACACTTCAAAGCCCGAGACTCAAGCCTAGTCCGTTGACGGGGATGCAAATGAAATAAACTACACACCCAAAAATTTGTGGAGCCAAAAACACCACCGGTGGAAGAGTGCAATGATCAGAAAGGGCATCCAATAGTCTTCAAAAATTAAGAACACTGGATGGCGTACAGTTTATTAAATAGACCGTTGAATTCAAAGCTTCACCCCACAAGTAAATAGGACATGAACCCCAATTAAAAGAGATCGAGTAACTGCCAATAAATGTTGGTTTTTTTGCTCAGCAATACCATTTTGTTGAGGAGAATATGTGTAAGATGTTTGGTGAATAATCCCTTCAGAGTGCATAAATTCCATCAATTCTTTCTTTTCGTACTCACCACCATTATCAGAACAAAAGATGTTTATTGGAACACCAAATTGAATAGTTATCATTTGATGAAATAGACGAAAAATTGAACAAACATCACTCTTGTGTTTCATTTGATAAACCCAAGTCATGTGAGTGTAATCATCAACAAAAGTTATAAACCACTTTATCCCATTAAGAGTAGAAATTGGGGTCGGTCCCCAAACATCTAAATGAACTAATGAAAAAGGTAAATCTGTTTTGTGATCACTCAAATGAAAAGTAATACGATGACTTTTTGCCTTCACACAAGTTTCGCAAACAAAGTCTGAAAGATTACAGCCATGAAACAACAATGAAAATAATCTCCTAAGATAGCCAAAGGAAGGGTGAATCAGTCTCCTATGCCATAGCCAAATTTCTTCATTTTTCTTATTCACAGAATCTCCATTTACCATAAGAGCTTGCCCCTTTTTATTGGAATGGTGGAATCCATCCTCAAGATAGTACAACCCTCATATTTTTCTATCACTGCCAATCTTCTCCCGAGTATGAATGTTCTGAAAGACATAGTGAGTAGGAAAAAATAAAGCAACACAATTACGAGATTTTGCTAATTGATTCACAGAAAGAATATTACAATTTAACGATGGCACAAATAAGACATCCTCGATTTCTAACGTGGAAGATAACGGAATTGTACCAACTCCAATAACTGGAGATGATACACCATTAGCAGTGGTAATAGTGACTTTGGAAGATTTAGAAAATAAATGACCAAACTTATAACGATCACAAGTCATATGGTCTGTTGCGCTAGAGTTAATTATCCAATCACTATTTCTAGACAAGGACATACCAGACTTAGCAATGAATGCAAGAGTTGTGGCTAGATCTGCTTTTGGATTAGAGTCCGCCTCCATATGGGATGCCTTCTTACCCTTTGGATGCCATTCTGGATACCCATAAAGTTGGAAGCACGTGTCCACCGTATGACCAGTACCATGACAGTGAGTACATTTTTTTATCCTTTTTTGAGATGTTCGTCCTCCGAGAAGCCATTACAGCCCCCCCTTCTCCAATATTTCCTCTAAGCATAGCATCTTGTTGATTAGCTTCCGAACAAACCATAGCGTAAGTCGCCTGTATATCAGGAAGTGGTTTTGTAGACAGTACACGACCTCGAACCCTATCTAAGTGAGGATCAAGACCAGCCAAAAACTTATACATGCGTTCGGAATTAACCTTCGTGGTGTATATAGCAATATCATTGGTACACTCCATAATACAAGCATCAATGTCATCAAGCTCCTGTCATATTTTCTGTAATTTTCCAAAATAACAGAACCTCTATTCTAGCGGACAGAAAATACCTCGCAATGAAGTTGATAAGCTTTTGATACATCATGATCAACTGAATACGTATTTTTAACCGCCTCTCATATCTCTTTTTCCGTCGACAATCGAAGAAAGAAAGACTGAATATCCTTTGTTATCGCATTAAGAAGCCAAGATTTGACCAAGCAGTTTTCATCCTCCCATTCTTCATACTCTTCCGAATTTTTATTTAGTGGAGTAGCCTTGGTACCCGAAACATAACCCTAATGTTTTCTCCCACGGATTTTATTTCGGGCATTCAAAGACCACTTCACATAATTGGTACTATTAAGCTGTTTTGGAGTGATGAGAGAGGAAGTTTCTGGCAAATGGAGACTAGCCTCTGTCTTCGTTGGTGATTTAGCACCACCTACTTTAGTCATGATGGCACTAAAAGAAAATTTTTCAACGGAATGATATGAACAGAAACAAGAACAATTGTGAATACATGACCTACTTCAATTTCTAGGGTTAAGAAAAGGATATTGAAGGAGGCTTTGATGCCATATCAACAAACACAATTGTGGAATACTTTTCTGAGTATTTTCATTCATCATAGTTGTACAATATATATAGTACAAACATTAACAAGGAAAGAATAAAAGATTATAGAAATATCCTATTGTAGACACCCCATTTTTGACCGTCTTCAAGACTTGGTTGTGCTTGCAGGTACATCCAACCACTAGTTTGATTGCTCGTCGAGTACTCGACTGTCGCGGCGGAACGTCACAGGTTTGAGCTTTCCAAACCCTGTACCCTTTCTCTCCCATTCTTGGACCATGTGTTGGCCCTTTAAGCATGCTTCTTGAGAGGCACTGCCGACCACCTTTTGGCCCTACCGGCCTTGATTTTGTCCCTGCCGGCCATTGATGAAGCCTGCCGGCCATCAATGAGCCACTGCCGGTCACCACTGATGGCTGGCAGAACCCTTGTCTCAGCAGGTTTCACGCCAGATCTTTTGAGCCAGCTGGTTTTCACTCATCTCTCCTCCATACACGTGTATGGAGGGATAAGCCCCTTTCCAAGCTTGTTTAACAAGCTTTGCATTGTTTTTCTTCTATATAAGGAGAGGCCCTTTCTCTCCAGCAGGGTCAGCCATTTTTTAGAGAAGTTATATCTCTCTCTCTCTCTCTATATTTCTCATTCTCTCTCTCTCTCTATATTGCATAGAATAGTGCTCTAAAGTCCATTTTTCTTGCACTTTTGCACTACAACACATAGAGGTACACCACCACCTTTGGGCTGAGGTTCTTGGGAGTGTTACTTGAGCTCTGAAAGTTGGTTTTTAGCCTCAGAGCTTGCTGGTTTTGAAGTTGAACTTCAAGGGTGAGTATATTTCCCTTTTTAGCATTTATTTGTACCTCATTTTGGCCATCCTTGCATATTGTTATAGGCCTTGCTTTCAACTGAAACAAGTTCTTTTTTTGCATGCTTTAGACCTTTGTTTAAGGTCACTTTTTCGTTGGGGGTGGTTTACCCTCTCTTAGGCCTTGTTTTGAGCCATCCCTTTACGCTCTTGTTGAAGCCTTTGCATGACCTTTCTACCACTGAAATCCAAAGGATTTTCAGTGGTGAAAATGTGGTTTTGGTGTCCTAAATAGGAGAGGGTCATCCCATCTCCTTTGTGTCTTGTTTACTTACTTTGAATGCCTCATGTTTGAGCACCTTTGTTAAGCCTTTGTTGGCCATATCTTAGCTTGTATTTGTGGTTATTTTGCTGAGGCATACCACTGTTTTTTTGCTTGGTTTGGTCACTCCATGCATGCATAACACACTTGTAGTGTAAATCACACAAACTAGCTTTGTATGCCTCATGAAGTAGCATACCATTTTAGCTTGTTTTCTTTCCATTTCAGCATGTTTTTGGTGATGTTTTTCCATGTCATGACTCTATTTTGGTTTGGTTTGGTTTGGTTGGCCCTTGCATGCCTCATGCACTTGTAGTGTAATCCTCTCTATTGCCTTAACATGCATCATGCTTTAACATGTCATTTTAGCATGCTTTTGGCTTAGCTCTGAGAAGATTTTGTTCATGTTTTACCATGTTTAAAGTCTGATTTTGGTTGTTTTGGCCATGCATGACTTGCTTTGTATAGCCATGGTTCAATCTAGCTTGTTAGCTTTGTGCACCAAGTCCACTAGCATGTGTTACTTGGCCTATTTCAACAATTTGGCATCACTTGTTATGTTATTTCAGTCTATGTAATGTGGCCATACACTTGCATTTGACATACTTTCAATGTCTTAGAGAGTTTGTGTTTTATGCCTCATGAATGGATCATTGTGCATGCCTCTATGCTTAGGTCTTTGGAATGCCATCTCAGTGGGTTTTTGGACTTATTTTGACATGCCTTAACTTTGATTTTTGTTGGTAGAGTCATCCCATGCTTGGTCTTAATAGGTGTAGTGTAATCCACCTTATTTGCTTTGTATGCATCATGCCTCATGCTCACCATGCTAGCTTGTTTTGGCTTACTTCCATACATGTTTTAGTCTCATTTTAACATGTTTGAGGACTGTTTTGGGTTGCCTTAACCACGTGCTTCATATTTTGTATACTTGTAGTATAAATGTTCTTGCTTGCCTCAAGCTTTGAGCACCATTGCATGCTTCATTTGTGCTGTGTACGTGATTTGGCATCACTTAACATGACGTTTCAGAGCCTATAGCATTGCCATATTCCCACTTCAATCATGCTTTAAGTGCCTTTGAGTGCTGTGCATTATTGCCTAGCTTATGGCTTAGCTTATATGTTTGCATGCCTAGGTCTTTGGGCCCTCATCTCAGCATGTTTAGGTCCTTATTTTGACCTATTTGAGCTCTGTCTACGCTTAGTTCATGCATTTGTGCCATGTATTGCATGCCTCATTTGTAGTCCTCTTTGATAGCTCCATGCTTTTAAGGACCTTCGCATGCTTTCCTTGTGTTGTTTAAATGATTTGGCATCATTTCTTACCTCACTTGGTGTTGTTACACTTCCATACTTTTCACTCTTTAGGTGTTCCTGAGAGTTGCACCTTTATACCTTAATTGGTGAGCCAATTGGCACGCATGCTTGTATGTATTTTCGGTGCCTTCATCTTAGGATTTTGGCCACTGATTTGGGCATATCTGAGGTCTGTCCGTTTCAGTTTAAGTCCATATAGCATGTTATTTGCATGTTGTTGCATTGCATTATGTTAGCATGTTGTTTGTATGTTGTTACATTGCATTGCATATTTGCATGCCATTAGCATTGCTAGGCTGATTATGCTGCATTGCATTGTGTTCAATCGGGCGTTACATTGAACACAAGGTGGATTAGCTCATTTCATACTTGAAGTGATGAAATGAGCCAATCTTCCTTTGGTCTCCATTTCCTTTGACTTCCTATGATAAGGAAATGGTCTTGGTGTCTTATTTGTCATGCATTTATTGAATTTGCACAAGTTGGATCTTTGGCCATCATGCATCGAGATGCGTGATTGATGGTCTTGGACCCGATTATGCCCCTCCCTTGATGTTTTGAGGTTATATGGAGTGGCATAGTGCGTACATATCCCTGGGAGACCCTCCATTTTCTCTATTTTGTGCTCTGTTGTAGCTTGGTATCACAGCATACCAGTGGCCGGTACCCTCCCATCTTTGGCCGACAGATCTTTATCTGTGGCCGGCAGTGTACACTCTTGGTCGGCAGGGGGGTCGGCAGTAGCTCTTCATGCCCGGCAGGCCACTGGTGCACTCCTCAGCACTGTTTTGGTGAGATCTAGTAACTAGTTCTCAAGGACACCCTGAAGATAGAGCCTCTAAAGAGCATTTGGAGAGCTTTTCGGGACGGGAATCGAGAGCATGCATCCTTCTTTGTTTAAGGGAAAGCTGGAGCAGCTTAGTTTAATGCTTACTTGTTAGTTAGCTTCAATTTGTAATTTAATTAGTTAATTTGTTAAGTGTTGTAATAATTAGTAAGTAGATTGCTTATTATTCAATTTGGTTTGTAATAGTCTAATTAGTTTAATTAGATTAGTTGATTAGCTTAGCGTAGCTAGCTTAGCGTATTCATTCAGACCCTCTGTCGAGAGGGCGAATTGTTGTAATAAGCGTGCGTGTGTGCGATGCATGTCTTCCAACCCCCATTTCTTTCTCCCTTTTACTTACTTGCTTTCAGTGGTTAGTTTTAGGGCATGTTTCAATTAGCATACTTATGCTTGTATACGTGCATCCATTCATCTGTCTTGCACGCACCGGGCTTGGCGCATCATACAAACTGCATTGTATTTCAATTCCTATTTGAATACATATATCAATTGTTGCATTCTTATGCCATCTTAGAATAGCCGAGCCTATTTCTAGTTGCATTTTGCATGTGTTGCATTAGCCATCTTAACATGAACTAGGATCATGCATGATTTCTAACTAGTTCTTTGTTTTGGCTTGGAGTACACTGTGAGTGTTTACGCTTTAGCATACTGCATGTGTGTTATTAATTGCCATGAAAGCATGCTTGCCATGAGGCTAACTGCTTAAGTGTATAACTGCCTGAATGCCTGTGGGTGAAGGTTGGATTGCTTGAATTGAAACAATTCATCAAATCCTCGTTTTAGCCTGCTTACGAGTAGCAAACTTCAAACCATTTTTCAAAACAAACAAGTATGCAATGCTTTGTTCCAAATTAGGCGATCTAGTTTATATTTGTATGCTGTGCGCATCATATAGTAATTCTAGGTTTAATAATCGGAATAAGAACATATGTGTTTTCAAAAACAAGATATCATGTTAGTAGTGGCCGATCTTTGATCGGGCGAGCGGGGGTGCTCATTGCATGACCTTCCCCAATCGTACCCAAGTTCCCAAGCCGAGGCAATTTTGATGATGATGGACATGTGGCCTTAGGCACGAGTCAGGGTTTCCTAAATTCCCCCAAAATTAAATATTTAGGTGGCGACTCTGTATCTGGCAAAGCAGTCCATGTTTGGCACTTCTTTATAAAATCAGTTTTCCAAAACGATTTGCCGGATTTGGACTCTTTGGTGATTTATCGATCTTGCATTGCACTTTGCGGGATCAGATTCAGAACCGTGACATTGAGTCCAAACTGTAGTAGTAAGCCCAAATGAACAAAACGGGATTTCGCACCCATTTTCGCACGCGGAGCCCCGGGATGTTCGGGCGCGTCTACACCTATAACTAAGGAATTGATAAGATTACATAATTAAGGATATTGACTAAATCAAATATTGAGCAAATCATATCCTTAATTTTAGCACTCATACAGAAAAACTTCTGAAAACAAAGTAGTAATCTTCTTGCCTTTGAACATGTCGCAACGAGAACTTCATCGAAGCATTCCCAAAACACTTTCCCCATCATAAATTACAAAGAATAAAACTGAAATAACTAACCATCTCTCAAAATTCAAATGACTACCCTTCCCTAGCTACCAACTAACAATATGGACAGTATTATGTGTTCAAAATTTTTTCTATGAATGAAGAACAAGTTGAACAAGAGTAATTTCACTAAAAGATCATGGTCTTTTCGATGTATTAACCTTGCTCCACGGCAAGCTAGTTAACCATCGCTAAAGACGAGCTACCAATGGATTGGCATTCTAAATTTGATCCAGGATTCTATGGAGAACTCATATCTGCTTCGATAAGCAAAGCCAAGTCTATACCCGAGCAATTGGAGAAAAAGGTGGGTTGGGTTTAAAAAATGGTGGGATTTTTTCCATCTTCTTGCCAACTTTTCTCTTTTCGTCCCCTGTGACGGCTTCAATTAAATTTTTGACTTCCTCCTCGATAAACACTCTGAACAAATTGTATTACAACAATTGCTTGTCTCTCTCACGCCTAACAGCTATTGAGGCTTCTACACAATGCAAGATAGCAATACAAATAGAGAACGCTTGCAACGTGGATAACTGTGCGTGGAAGTCAACTAAATACCATCCCTCCTCTATAACTGTCATGGCTAATGCTGGTGTATTTTCCTTTGCTCCCTATATTCAAGTAGAATGAAGTAAGAGCCTGTGAGAGATAGAGCAAAATGTACAAACAAGCACATTTTATGTTCAAAGGTGACAAATATATTAATTGGCATTAAGAGAACCATATAAACATGACATGAACAAATTATGTTCAAAATAGAATTAAATAACACCATTTTTGTCGTCTAAAATGGAATCATTACCCAACAAAAGTCATTCAAATTGCCACGTAATGACAATGGAATGTCACGGTGATTGCTTTGAATTGTTAATGATATTAACTTAAATGAGCACAAGAAAAACAAATAAATTAATTCAATAAACAAAATGGGTCGATCTCAAACTTGTGAATTAATGAGGAATAGAATTATTTTCATATGGTTTCCTAAAACCCTTTCATTGTATCCAACAGAATAAAAAATACATGTATTGAACAGATCAACATTTACCAAAAACAAATCAGCATTCTGATAACTGAAGATTGTAAGTGCCTTAAGGATTTGTATATGCAGGTTGTGTAGTGGGCAAACAAAGAGATATGAAGTTACAATTTATTGTGCCATCATCCTAAGAGATTACTCATCTTTTTCCCCTACAGAATTGTACCATTCCTCTCATTAGGGCTGTAAAACTAACAAAACTACTCGTGCTTGACTTGTGTTCGGTTTATTCTGGATCGGTTTGATATGCAATCAAACCAAGCTTGAATATATTTTAAAACTCGCAAAGTTTTCAAGTAGCTTGAACAACCTAACTCGGCTTAATAACCCTATATGTGTCATAAACATTCAAGCTACTCGAGCTTGAGTCATCAAAAGCTCATTCGAGATTAGCTTGTTATGTAAATAAGCCAAAAGCTTGGATACATTTTGAAGCTCATTAAGTTTTTAAGCCATGTTTGAACAATTTACTACTCAGCTTGCTTGTAGCCCTAGCCCTAACCCTAGCCCTAGCCCTAGCCCTTATCTTTTTTTATTTTTTTATTTTTTTTTTATTTTTATAATTTATTTTTAAAATCAATCAACTTCAATCCTCAATATTAAATTTTTTGTCATCCAAGACATGTTACTTGGCATAAGACGAGAAGCTTACCTAAACAAAAAGTTCCAATGAATTTGAGTTTTGCTTTTTGAAATTTTGCTGTCAACACATTTTGTCAATAAAACAAATGAGCAGGCTTTTCCCCAGTTAGAGATTAGATTGAAGCGTGTTGTTAGGCTTGTGAAGGCCCACCACAAGTTTTATTTCGATAATCCGAATTGTTGACAAAATTTGATCCGATCAAATAGCTATCGATATCCAATCAACGTGATTTTTTACAAAGATAAAGTACTCGACGAGTTCTACACATTGAATGGTTTAAATTATCAAAATATGATCCATGGTGGGCTCTATAGACCTAACAGCACCATCCAATCCACAGAGTAGACTGAAGACAAGACTGGCCCAAAACAAATATACAAGTATACAAGCATTTAGGCTTGTTTTAAGAAGTAGGTTAAAAACTAATTTTTTAATTTTTTAAATTTTTTTTAAATGCGTAAAAAGTAAAGAAGATATGTGATCTAAAAAAATCAAAAAAATCAAGAGTAATGTTAGGAACCTTAAATATTTTACCAACATTTCTATCAAATGTCTCCCATGGGTATGGAACCCACACGGGACCCACATAGTGTGAGTCACACACCCATGTAAAACATTTGATAGAAATATTAGTAAAACATTTGAGGTCTTTAACATTTTTTAAAAATAAAAAATTACTTTTAACCATATTCCCAAAACAAGCTTTAATTGATTTGGTTAAAGTATACATCAACTGGCAAATGAGGTGGCTCTCTCAACAACTCTCTGTCACAAAAAATCTTAAGATCATCAGCTCCATAATCCAAAAATAATCCCTTAAATACAAAGATTCAAAAAGTTATAAATGAATTCAAAATAGAGGAACGTTTTGACAAGTTGGTAAAAAGCTAGCTTTTTGAATTTTTGGTTTTTTTAGGTCACATCATTTCTCTATTTTTTTATATAAAAAAACAAAAAAGTCACAAAAAGTCAAAAAGTCAATTTTTTACCAACTTCCCAAAACACCACAAAGATTCAAAATATACAAATGTCAGGTCTGACCAATTGATCGAAGCAACAACATTATTATGAGGTGTCTTATATTTACTCTATAATATTACAAAAGATGTTATATGAAAGCCTTTGCGGGATCTGAGAACAACACTTTGAAACTTAAATATTTTTTTCTAGATTTTACTTGACAGAAATAAACAAATAATTTAAATTAAAAATAAAAAATTCAAAATTTATTTTGTTATAATAATCAAACTTTAGAGTTTTTTTAATAATTTTTCTTAATAATTTTTAACTATAAGCACCGGAGTCATGCAAACGAGTAGTATCCAAACTGACCCAACAAGACCGAATACATTTGAATCCATCTATTGGATCTGAATATGAATCGAGCTCTCTTTCTCTCTCTCTCTCATTACCAAATTCTGATTTCGCAGCTTGTTCTCTTTCTCGCAGCGGCGACGAACTTATTCTCTGGCTCCGGTGACGATGCAAGGCTGATTTTCTGTAAACTTTTGATTTCAGACTTAACGTTTGTACTTTCAGTCTCAAGGTTAGGTTTTCAATTTATTTATTTTTTAATTTTAATTTTCATTATGGTTCATCATAAGCAATTGAAAGCCTTATTGCTTGTTAGTTTTTTGTAGATTACTAGGGTTGACAAATTGAACCCGACTCACCGAGGACAAGACCCCGATTTAAGTAGTTTTTCCTTGAAAAATACCCTCAACGGGACAGGGATAGTATTTAAAAATCAATTCCCGATCAGTTTCGGGCTGAAAACGGGGATAAGTGTCCAAACCCCTTTCGCGGCCCGTCCCCAATTTGTCTCCAAAGTAAAATTATCATTTTACCCATATATATGTATAAACCAAACCCTAAAACATCACACAGGAGTCTTTTGTGTAAAAAAATTAAAAAGTTAAAAAAAACCAATTTTTTTAGTCAAAAAAATCACCCAAAAAAAAAAAAAAAACCAAAAATTTATTTACCAACTTCTCAATACACCGCCAAATCACTCACTCACACACAAAGAGACGACCGGCTCTACGTCTTCTCTCTCTCGGTTTCTCTCTCTCTCTAAAACCCTCCTATCACCGCCGACTCCCTCCCTCCGCTGTCCTCCTCTCAACAGAGACGACCGCTTCTCATCTTCTCTTTCTCGTTTTCTCTCTCATCACAGCCGACTCCCTCCCTCCGCTGTCCTCCTCTCCCTCCTCCGTTGTCCTTCTCTCCCTCTTCCCATCACCGCCTATCTGCAACGATCAAGCCAGAACTGAGATCTGCAACGATCGAGCTAGAACTGAGATCTGAAGGTAGATCAACGCATCTGCAGGTATGCTTCCCTTTTTTTTTAATTTTTAAGTTTTATCTTTATCAAGGTATTGTCCTTTTTCACAACGTAATTCAGATTTAATTTCTATGGTTATTTTTTTCTCCTTGTCCGAGTCTGATTTAAATTTTGATGTTCAAATTAGATTGTAAGTTAATGTTGCTGTAGAAATTTGACGGCTACTTGTGCTGTTCTTCATCAATCACTATATCACATATCTGTTGGCAAATGTGTTGATAGAATATAATTTTAGTCGTGTTTTATTCGTTTTGCTTAACGTATTCTGATATTAACTTGAGCTAGTTTCTTGTGATTATAGATAATGGTTTGTTAACTTAGCATATTTGCACATTTCACTATTTTTTTAGAAGGTATTCGGTTGTGTTGAGATTATGCTATTTTCTGGCTACCAGAGATTTGCCTATGTGACTTGTTATTTACATTGTATTGGCACGTGATTCTAGTCCCTTGGGATGTAGATTTTGACCTTTGATTCATTCTTGTAACCCCTTGATTTTAAGAGTTGTGTGTACAACCCTCTCAGATCTTATCTAATGATGAGATTTTGCATAGGTTTGTGATGAGATTTTCAATTTGTGTTAGTAAAAAATACAGATATGTAGCATTATTGAAAAATACGGGATTGAGATTTGGTGGATTACTCTACTTTTGATCTTGTTTTTTGGGATTGAGCATTGTAATCATTTGATCTTACTTTTGATTTTCAAATTGTGTTAGTAAAAAATAAAGATGTGTAGCATTATTGTAATCATTAGTCAATTATTTTGAAGATTTGGATGTTTGGCATGCTGCTTAAAAGTCATTCCTTACAAACTTGCATAAGAAATTTCTCCAAAAAAAAAAAAGTAAATAAAATAAAATTGGTCGGGGATTTTTTGTGGTTGGGGAAACCCGATCCTCGTTAGGGGACGGGGGCGGGTTTTCCGTCGGGGAGGGGGAATGTAATCCCTGCTCCCAGCCTGCTCCGTTGCCATTCCTATAGATTACATCTTGAGAATAAACTTTGTTTTTTGTTTATGAAGTGCCATGGTTTATGCATTGAATGATTTAGATAATCAAAGTATCCAAATTTTGATCTTAGGGTTTGTTTGGGTGGTTGTGGATTTAAAATCAAGGGATTTGAGGTTGGATTTTATAAAAATATTGGAGACTTATTATACGTAGATAGAAGAACTATGGAAGAAGATAAATTAAGATTAAAAAATGTACTTTGGTAATATCATTGTAGCTAGAAGGAGAATTCTTAGCATGATTTAAAATAACTACTTTAAATCCATCATGATAAAATTATCTAATTCAACTTTGACATTCCTACATGAATTATCAAACTTAAATGCGTTTTAAATTCCTAAATTCAAATGGAACCTTACTGTTTTTGTTAGTTGTGTACCTTGCTGTTTTTGTTAGTTGTGTTTGGCATGAAAGGACGGTATGAATAGTATTTTGCTTAAAAAAAAAAACACAGATTGGATTTCTGTGTAAAGCAGATTCAGATTCATATTGACATTATCTGATTTGATGCATTTGGATTTGAATGAATTTTTAATTGAGTCAAGGTCTAATTTTTCCACGTATGATCCAAATCTGAGACGTTGTCAGGCCTGGCATTGATCATTCTATTTTACAAGTGGTATTATTACTTTATCAGTGCAGAGTTTGACAAAAATTCCAAGAGAAGCACTCCAAAAACAGAGAGCAAGAACATGGGCAAGAAGGGAGCAAACAATAAAGCATCCAATCTTACTTTTGGATCTCAGGCTTCAATCACACTGAGAGAAGAATCTAGCGGGAAGAAACAACCCAACGTCAATGGGAAGTCCATGTTGAAGTTAGAGCATCTACAGAACCTCGCGCTGTGGGCCAGTGGTGAAGCCTCTATACCTTCTCTAGGTGCCTTTTTCGGGCACCAATTGGCTGCTCTTGGCGAGTCCCTGGGGTCATCACCTAATCCGTCACTGTTTCCTTGTCAGAGGTGCAACTAATCTCTCTCTCTCTCTCTATATATATATATGCGTGTGTCTATGTGCCCCATGCATGCGTCTGATGTGTTTTTGATTGCATGTTGGGTGTTTTATGATATTTGAAACAATTGGGAACATGGGATTTGATCAACTAGAGGAACCATAGTAGAGACACTGGTTAAATCTATTTATACTTGATTGTGTTTTCGTAGTTGTATGTATTTGTATAGATTGACTATGTGTTTGTGGTATTAGGCCTCGTTTGGGAACCCTCTTTTTTAGCCAAAAAGTCAAAAAGTCCCGTTTGGGGACTTACCTTTTTAGCCAATTAGCCAAAAAGTTACTAAATTAGCCAAAAAGCCAACAACTCATACCAAAAAGTCAAAGATTCTCTTTTCTCTCTATTTTTTGCACATCTTTTCGTAATTAGCCAAAAAGTCATCCCAAACATACAAGTTTTTTTTACCTACCTTTTTAGTCAAATAGCCAAAAAGTTACTAAATTAGCCTGTTCCCAAACGAGGCCCCCAAAAAGCCAACAACTCATACCAAAAAGTCAAAGATTCTCTTTTCTCTCTACTTTTTGCACATCTTTTCGTAAAAAGTCAAAAAATCATCCCAAACATACTAGTTTTTTTTAGCTCATATTTTAGCCAAATAGCCAAAAAGTTACTAAATTAGCCTGTTCTCAAACGAGGCCTTAGTATATTGACTAATGCTGGACCTTCAAATTGATGTAAAACATGTTCGTTATGTTTTGGAGTGATTGGTTTGCTCAACCTTTCTCAAGATGGTGTCATTCTTCTTTTGGACTTTTTTGCATATCAAATAATGTTTGCAACTTTGTAAGTTGCAACAACCAACAGATATATGAAGAATGGTGCATTAGAGAAGCTAAGTATGTTAGTTTTGCGCAAATGGATGTACCTTGTAGAGGATGCCTTATCCTCATTTCTTCCTTTTGATTAGTCAATGAAACTAATTTTGTTATTGATAATTTTTTTTTTTTATCTACGTTGTATATGTTAAGCATTTTATGTTTCTACATCTCTATGCACCTTTTTACACCTTTAGAAGGGCTTTCTGGCTCAAATATTAGAATCTTTGGTAAGTTGAATTCATGGCCAGTAATGGCATCTTAATGGCTAGACTATAACATGGACTGATGTCAAAGTTGGTGAGGACAGAGCACTCATATTTACCACGATCTTGAATTGAACATGTGACATGAAAGCACAAACGTGAAAGGGCATCAATTCTAGTTCTGATTACTTGTTGGATATAGTTTGTTTCTCACCGGGCATCAATTCTAGTTCTGATTACTTGTTGGATTTATAGTTTGTTTCTCACCAGCTGTACATTTTCTTGCCTAACCATAGTAATATCACTAAGAATAACTTGTTCTGCATTTTTAAGACCATAGGAAATATGTAGCGTCCTCAAATCCTAATTACAATTTTACTGTTTACAGATGTGAATCTATTCTTCAGCCTGGTTACGATTGCACTATTAGAATTGAGAAGAATACAGCAAAGGCAAGGCGTAGGCGTAAAAGTTCAAATATTTCCACTCAGAATAGTGTTGTTTACAAATGCCACTTCTGCTCACATAGAAACCTGAAGAGAGGGACTCCTCGAGGCCATATGAAAGAGATATGTCCTCCTAAGGCCAAACCATCCTTCAAATTGGAACCTTCATGCTCCATGGTTATCAAGTCTGTCAAATTAGATGAAGGTGCAACGGGCAATAAAGAGGTGAAAAAGGTGGACGAGATTGCTTCTCCAGCAATAACCACCAATGATCCTGTCATAGACAGCCCAGCTCTAGCAATGCCATCTGTCAGAACTGGGCCGACTTTGTTGGAGGCCAAGAGAAGAAAGCGGAATAGGTCAGGGGCTAAGAAAGCAGCTGAATCTGAAAGCAATTCTGCTACGACTGTTGCAGAAAATTCTGTCAGCGCGGCAAACAAGCGGAAGAGAAAATCTTGGACCAGTCTGAAGGAAATTGCTGAGAGCAGTGAGCATGGTAATAGCCAAAACCTCTCAAACTTGACAATCCCATTTTTCATATAAAGAGGGTTAACCATTTTTCACAATTACTATGTTAAATGACAATCTTTATTGCGAAACATGTGAGATCATTAAGGATCACATTCAAGGAAAGAGGGAACTCCAACTTAATGGTCGTCTATTCAAAGTGCGTTGTTGCGGTGACATTATTAGCCGAATGGTGCAAGTTGCGTATAAAGCTATAAATAATATTATTGACAATGTTCGCGAACTATGTTCCTTTGGAAAATCATTACCACTTTGGTACCTCACTAGTGCCCAGCTCAAGGATGCTTTGGAATTAGAGTCTGGAGGTGAGTTTTCCTCACAAGATGTGAGGGATAATTATGAAGTACCTTCTGCAGAAGAATGGGAGAAGGTTAAAAGTATATGTGAACTTGTGGATAGCATTTATGAGGTAATAGAGGCATTATTTGAATCAAAATATCCAACTGCTAATGCCTATCTTTATCATCTTCGGGAGCTTCAGGCAACACTGATTCAGAAGTCCACAAGCACCGATCGTTTCATTCAACGTGTCGCGAGGAAAATGCTGAAAAAATTTGACAAGTATTGGAAGGACATGTACTCAGTATTGGTGATCACTATGGTAATGGATCCTCGATTCAAGATGAAATATCTGGAGTTTTCTTCTTCAAAATTTGATGATAGTGACGGAATCCCAGGTGTTACAACTGTTTTGGAGGCCATTCACAGCCTTTTCAACAACTATGTCATCAAATTTCCTGAAAGAGACAACATTTCGAGTGATTCAACTTCATCTTCTGAGTTAGAAGAAGAAGAGGACATAGAGGAGGATTCTTACAAAAATGTTGAGGAAGAACATCGTAGTTTGGATGATCGTTATAAACATCTGCCAGATTACATTCAGTTCATCCAATCTACTCAAGGCCCCCAACCACAGTCGGAACTAGATTGGTATTTCAAGGAACCTGTCTTGCCATGGACCCATGAGTTCAATGCATTGAGTTGGTGGAGAAATGCAAGTTCAAAGTATCCTACCCTATCGAGGATGGCTCGTGATCTTTTGGCAATTCCTGTATCTATTGCTAATTCATATGAGGCCTTTTGTACTGAACCAAGAGAAGCTGATGAGAGGATAATTTCCTCAGGCTCAGGGCTAGACGTGATGAATGCCTTGATGTGTACAAGAAGCTGGTACCCATGGCCCTGAAAAATTTTATAGGTACAAAGTTGGTCCTCTTCTGTTTTTGCCATTCTCAAAATCATGGCTCCTTTCCTCCTATATATTTTCTTTGTCCTAAAAACACATAAGCCACACGGAGAACGTACAAAAAGGTAGCTTAAAAGAAAGTATCTAAAAGAGCTTTAAAAAAGTTTTACCTTTTTAAGATGAAAAAACAAATATACTAAAAACTTGTAAAGGGAAAATCAAATACCAAACTTTTTTGACGGACGATTGTTTGAACTTACGGTTTCAAATTTTATAAGCTAAATCAGCTGTCTGTTGAATCAAATGAGGCTTATGTGATTAGAAGATTTTTTAATTTTTTATTTATTTTTATTTTTTATGTATCCTTTTTGGCTGATAGACATCCTTGATATTACAGGTAAATCTTTTTGGCTAGTTACATTACAGCTGTCAGCAACCCATGATAGATTTTTGTCTGGATGGCATTGGGAATCAAGTTGATGGAGCTATTGGAAGAGATAGAGACCATATATAAGGGTTTAAAGAATTCTAGCTTTGGGTTTCTCTATATTTGCCTTTTTGTTTTGGACTTCAAACTTAAAATGTCAATATGGGTTTTTATCTACTCTTTTTGAGGTGTTGAAGCACATGAACGAACAGAAGGTTATGTTAGCTACTCATGAACGTGGTTTATGATGTTGGGTCCTTCTGTCATGTTTACTTTATTGCTTGCATGGGCATGCTCTCTCTCTCTCCCCCCTTATATATATGATGTTTATAAAGGAAATTATTTACGAAATTGCTTCCGTCTGGTCTCTGAGTTGTCCAGCTCTGTTCTTTTGCCTCATTATGGGCCATTGTTGAATAATTTAATTCTTTCATATAGACTATAGTGAATTCTTCTGTATAGGTCATTTATGGAGAATTTTTTTTTTTTTTATTTCAAATTGATTCAATGGCCGTATTGATCACATATTTTCAAAAGAATAATACTTGAGACCCCCTTTTGGGGGTCACCCCCTCACCCTCTTTGCCATGTGTCAGGGAGTGATTGGAGGAGCAGGAAAAAAAAGAAAAAGAAAAAAAAAAAGCAACCAATGAGAGAGAGAGGGGGTCAAAGGGGGTGATGGAAAAAGGGGGGATGAATCATTGTTGTTTTCAAAATCAACAATGATTCATCCCCCCTTTTTAGGACCCCCTTTGGACCCCCTCTCTCTCATTGGTCACATTTTTTTTTTTTTTTTTTTTTTTTCCTGCTCTTCCAATCACCTCTTGTCACGTGGCAAAGGGGGTAAAGGGGGTGACCCCCAAAGGGGGTCCCAACCTTTATTCTTTCAAAATATATATGTACTTTTAAAAAAAAAAAAAAACATAAAATATGATTTTAGACATAAATTTTTTATGTTTTTTTAAAGATTAATGTAATCAAATCATGTGATTACGATTGTCAAATCAATTTAATTATATGAAAAGATTAGATCATTGTATGAAGACTGATAAATATTAGGGATTTATTGAACACTACACTAACTAGCAATCGTAACACTATGTTAGAGTAAGGCCTTGTTTGGGTACTCTTAAATAATTTAAAAAGTCAAAAAAGTTACTCAAAAAGTTAAAAAGTTAACACTATTCACCAAAAGTCAACAATTATGGCTACACAACTTTCAATTCAAATTTTCCTCTAAAAACCAATATTCACAATTTTTTATTACACATTTTTCCATAAAAAGTCAAAAAGTTAACCCAAACATCCATATTTTCAACCTCAATTTTTTAGTCAAAAAAGACAAAAAGTGCACTTATTTAGTCTTCCCAAACTTGGCCTAAGTCTTCTATAAGTAAGATAATTTAGGTAATCACCTGATTAATATTTTATTGATACCCAAAAACTTAGTGATAAGGTGTTATTTAGTAACATTTATTTATATTTAGAGATGAGATGATAGTCAAAAGATAAGAGTAATGTTAGATTTATTAAATTTTTTACCAAATAAATGATTAAATGTCTTACATAAATGTGAAGTCTATAGTAAGACATTTGATAGAAAATTAAGAATCTATAACATTATAATCACCTGAACTAGCTCTCTATGCCTTTGTTTGGCGTGTGGGTTGGATTTTGGATTTTTGACTATTTTAGTTTGGGATTAAAAAATCTCGTTTGAATTTTTTAATTTTTTTGACTTTTATAAGAGAAAAAATAAAGTGATTATAATTTAGATGTTACATTTTATTTTATTAACTTTTTAACCGTGTTATCTTTTTTAAACTAAACTAACAAAAAAAAAAAAAAAAAAAACCAACCCATCCGTTTGTTTGTTTATGAGTAAGCAATATCCGTCACCATCTGCCACGTAGACATCTCTGTTTATAATGATAATGATATAATTATTCCCGCGCAAAAATGCGAGGACTGGGACTGCCTTCTTCGTGTTTCCAAACATAACCAAAAGAGTTCACCCGCCTTGGCTTTTCGCTGCACAAGATCACCAAAAAAAACAAAAAATCTCTCCGGCATATTATATTAGCAATAGAATCATAGAAACCCTAATCTCAAAGAGACTCCGATCAGGTTCGTGTTGGGATTCGGGATCCCGCCCAAGACCTTGCGGAAATTATACCAAGCAGAAAAACACACCCACACACAAGGAGACATAATATTTAACGTGGTTCGGCCTTAATGCTTACGTCCACGGGAGAGTAACCGGTTTTTACTATACCAATGGGGAGATTACAGAAAGATTGGATCCGGGATCCCGCCCAAGACCTTGCGGAAATTATACCAAGCAGAAAAACACACCCACACACAAGGAGACACAATATTTAACGTGGTTCGGCCTCAATGCCTACGTCCACGGGAGAGTAATCGGTTTTCACTATACCAATGGGGAGATTACAGAAAGATTACAATAGAGGAGGAACTCACATTCTCCTCACTCAGCCACTCTCCCGTCTCCCTCGCTCACATCGAGGGAGACGGTCTCTCCGCCTCACATCTCTCGCACCCTTTGGTTTCCTCTGTTTTGGTTCTCACTCTCTCTCATAGTTCTCCTCTCACCCATCCCATTTATACACTTCAGAAGGTGGAGAGAAGAGGGGCTGGCCAGCACATGGCCAGCTCTCTTGTGTTGGCATTCACATGGCCAACTCATGTGTGTTGGCAGCAACATGAAAATCACCTTTGGGCAAGCACTTTGTAGGTTGGCCATCACCCCTCACATGGGTGATATCCCACAGTTCGCTTGTAACCTTTTTTTCTCTTTCAGTTGTTCTGATTGTTCACTCTTGTTATAGGTATGAATGTATGTGCAAATTGTCTCTCTATGAATCACCCTTCTCTCTCTCTCTCTCTCTCTCTCTCTCTCAAGGTAGATGATGTGTTTTCTAGGATGTGTTAGGATGTGTGTTCCTTTAGAGCATCTCCAATGGTGAACTTTTTTTTCCACCAAATCTGAGTAAAAAATGACTCATTTCATCAAATTTGATATCACTACCTCTAACGGTGTGCATCAAATCCTATATCAAATCTCGTAGGTCAACCGGTTGGTCGACCGGTAAGCATAAATATTTTTTTTTAGAACGCTATGTTTCTGAAATTATTTGAATTGATGAAAACCCACCAATTATATCAATTGATGAAAACTCACCAATTGTTTGGTTGCTGTCAATATCTTTGGCGTGAAAACCCACCAATTGAAATTGCCTTTCATTCTCATTGATTCATCCACCAGTTGCAGCTTTCATTCTCATAGATGCATCAATTGAAACAGTTTGGTGGTGGGTCGACCGGTTGGTTGACCGACCGGTCAACCGGTATGGCAAAAATATATATATATATATATATATATTTTTGGCTTGTTTGAACCTTTTTTGACCGGTTTGAACCTATCTATTTCAAAGGAATTCGGTCGACCGGTTGGTCAACCGGCCGGGCAACCGGTTGGTCGACCGGGTCCTCCCTCCAACGGTCACTAACAGTGTTTTGGTGAAATCAGTATATTGTCGTCGATTTGATGAATTATTTGATGAAATCTCAATCTAATATTGATTTGGTGCAACCGTTGGAGCTGTGAACAGTGACTTTTTCATCAAAATTTAAATTTGATATCAACTCTGATGAACTGTTGGAGATGGTCTTATAATATGTAGTTAGTTATATTTCCATATGCTACTATCTGCTTTCAAAAATCCAATAGCGAGAGTAAAATAATATATAGGCGGCAATTTCTGAAGGTAATATTGTATACATGTATAGAAATCTATGATTGTTGACTCAACTATGGTATATACCTAGGAATGGATGTTTCTAATTTGAAGCATTCTTTTATTGAGAATTCATTTGTGTGTGTGTATACAGCTTTTGAACTCTGTTATATTTCAAAAAAGGCAAATGTTAACAAGTGTTCCTGGGATGTTGTTTATATTGTGAATAGTGTAAAAAAAATGTTTTGTAAATGGTGAGAAGCGTAAAATTTGTTTTGAAATCAATGATAAGTGTCTTGAAGTTAGTGAAAGGTGTCTTGTGTTTGTTCTTCCTTTCTTTTGTCTTTTCCTTATGCCCAGGCGCACTTGTTAGCAAGACCCTTCAAGAAATGTAATAAGGTTCAAATTAAAAATAGTCTAATCCCACTAAGGGATGGCAGGATTTAAGACTCACTTGGCACTTGGGTTTTTCTCTGCTTTCTTTTGGGGGAGAGAGAAAGAAAAGAACGAAAAGAGGAAACAAAAGGAATCAAATAGTGGTTAGATGGATGTATTTGAATGATACTTTTGTGATTAAATTTAGATGCCAAAAGTTGGATTAATGTCACCAAAGGAGTGGGCCCCACCTTTCATGTATTGCGTCTACGGATTGGTGATGCATCATTTGGTTGTCAATGTTTTGTAGCCACGTTTGGCCACAATAGCATTATTCATATTATAATCCTAAAAGTAGGCATATAAATGGATATGTGGTTACATAACATGCCATTATTGTTTTTAGAATTTGCAAAAAATTAATGAAAACACGTATAATACGGTTGATGTTTTTGTTAAAAACAAAATGGATGTAATGAGTACTTGCAAATGCAGATCTACCAAGAATTTGTTGCAAACGTTAACTTTTTTTTTATTCTATTGCTGGTTCCATACTTGAGTAAATAAAGTGAGTTTATCTAAAATACTTATAATATGTAATTGTTCTAGCGTTTTAGAGTCTGTCATTGCATATGAGAATAAATTAATATGACTCTTTTACATTGACATGTTTAGGGTGTTTCATTGAATTCTGATGATTTTAATCATGAAACAATGATAGTGATGTCATTTCGTGGTCTGCAGATAACAGAATGAATCTTAATGAAGATTTGGTCAATGAAGAAAAAGCCCGCCTAGCTCTCACAAAGTTTTTCTGCTCTGAAATGTCACCACCCAAGGCAGTTGAAGATAAACATTTCAAGGAAATTATACAAATGCTTGACCCTCAGCTTCACGTTAGTTTTGATTTTGTTAGGCTTTGGTGCCTCAAATTTTTTAAGGAAGAGAGAGAGAAAATTAAAGGGACTTTAAGGTATTTGGATGGGCAGATCAGCCTCTCTGTAGACATGCTGAGTTCTGCAAAACCTGGCTAGAGTGGTTCTGATTATTTGTGCCTAACAGCTTATTTCATTGATGATAATTGGGAGATGCAAAAGTGGATTCTTAATTTCACTTGTGTTGGGCATCAATCACAAGCTGCTTTGCATGAAGTCATTCTAAATTCCTTGAAAGAGTGGGGCATTGAGAAAAAGATATCCACAATCACTATGTCAAATAGCAGTATTTATGATGAAACTATTGAGATTGTTAAGGATCACATTCGCGGAAAGGAGCTCCCACTTAATGGTCGGCTATCTCGAGTGTGTTGCTGCAGTGACATTGTCAGTCTCATGGTGCAAGATGCAAATAAGGAGATAACTAAAATTGTTGACAAGATTGGCAGTATGTGTTCATTTAAGGAACAGGAGCCTTCATGGTATAACAAAAACAACCAGATAAAAGAGGCTTCACTACTACATTCTCGAGGTACATTTTCCTGCAGATATAGGGATTCTAGGAATGATAAACCGTCGGCCAAGGAACTGAGGAAAGTCCGTAATATCAATAGATATATAGACGACATATATGGCATAGTGTTTCCATTATTTGGAATGGGGTATTCAACTGCTAGCATCTATCTCCATCATCTTCAAGAGCTTTGGGCATACTTCATTCGATCCTCCAGGTCAAATAATGTTTTAACTAATGTGAGTAAGAAATTGCTTCAGTCGTTTAGCAAGTATATGAACAATATGTACTTGCTACTGGCAATTGCTTCAGTGATGGATCCTCGCTTCAAGATGAAATACATAAAAAAATTTTCTTTGAAATTTAAGGGCGATTATAGCTACTCAAAGGTTTTGAAGGCCATGCACAAACTTTACAATGATTATGTGAAAATTGAGAATGATTCAAATGGCACTTTGAGTCTATTGCAAGAGTACAAATTGTTCCTCCGATCTTCTAGTTCTAGGCAGGTCAAGTCAGAATTGGATTTGTATTTGGAGGAACCTATCATAGGGTGGAGCCAGGATTTCAATGCATTGACTTGGTGGAAAGTTGCAAGCTCCAAGTATCCTACGTTCTCCAGGATTGCTCGTGATGTTTTGGTGATACCAATATCTGTTGCTACTTCTGACAAAGCTTCCTTGGGGCCGGACTTGGTGGGTGCCATGATGTTTTTTCGAAGCTGGTTTGTGAAGCACAAGGTTTTAGGGAACCAAAATTTGCACAAAAATGAAAATGATACGATTATACCCAAAAAAGAAGAAGCATAATTTCCTTGGGGCCAGACTTGATGAGTGCAGTGATGTTTTTTCAAAGCTGGTTTGCGAATCACAAAGACGTTTAAGGAACCAAAATTCTTTGCCCATAGGGAGCAAAAATGTTTCACTGATGAGTAATTTAGTGATGGTCCCTTCCTTGTTTGTTAGGCTACATATACTATCATGAGCCCTTTTGGTAGTGTTTTTGCTGTGTTTTTTGTTTCATTTCTAGAAATTAAACTTTTTTGACAAGTTGTTTCCAAGAACTGTTCTCTCAAGGGGAAAAAAGTCTGAATACAAACCACTCTCTAGAAAACATTAGAAGTTGTATGCGAATTTACAAAAACTATTTTTGCACAATAATGAAAACAATATGAAAACGGTGGATGTCTTCAAATATTTCATTGTTTTTGAAAACTTGAAGATTGAAAACAAAGATAACAAAAACAAAATCAAACAAGACCTTGTTTTCCTCTCTTTTTTGTTTTTGTTTGTTTGTTGTGTGTGGACTCAATGGTTTTTGTTTTTTTAGAGGGATGGTTGATGTCTTGAACAGGTGAAACTTTTTGGCTACCTGCTGCTGTGATGTCATGAAGCTTGTGATTCCTTCTCGTTAGGCTGGCATTGGGAATCAACTTGGCTAAGGCAATTCTATTTGGTGGCATTTATTTTGGTCACTGAAGTCAAGTATCAAGGAGTTTTTTTTTTTTTTTGGTTAGATTTAATGACTATATTTGAACAGGGCTTTTGTAAATAGTTGTTTCTGTTTTGTGGTGCTGAACTTGTATGAACTGTTGGCAGTATTGTTGCTTACTCTTGTTTGTCACTACTCCTTTTGACTATCGTAGTATTTCTCTTTGTTGCTGCATGATCTTTAGCCTTCATTGATTATCATTTTATTTTTATTTATTTAAGAAAAATGTTTGAGAGCCACAAAAACAGTGGCTCAAATGGCTCAAAACTGTCAAAACGACGTTTTTTTGTGGTCCTCTACCATTGCTGTTTATTTAAAGTGACCTATTTGTAAGAAATTTTTTCCAAGTGCGATTTCTTCTTCTTTTTATAAATATCATTAATTCATAACAATTTTAAGTATGACAAATTGTTATTGTAGAATAGAAGGTAACATAGTATTTTTTGTTCTTTTAAAAATGTTTGACATAAAAATAAATAATAAAAAAAGTCAAAGGTTCGTTTGTTAATAATTAAATAATAATAATAAATTAAAATTTTAATAGTACATATTTTTATACATTTTTTAATATACTTTTTTATATATTTAAATATATTTTTATGTAGTATTAAATACTGGACGACATACACTCTCATGATCTTCAATTAATCTAAATGGTTCATCATACTCACAAAGTAATCACAACCGTAATATCATCGCTCTCATTAGCCAAGTGAACGGGAGTTGTTTGGGATGTACTAAACTAATATATTTTTTGATTTTTTATAAATTTTTTTTCAATATAACAGAGAGATGATGTGCCCAAAATAAAAAGAGACGTAATCCAAATAAAATAAGATTGGCTAAAGTAAATCATAACAAGGCCTTCCTAATTTTCCCGCGCCAATCATTCCCCCAATATTACTCTCAAAGCACCTAACAATAAGCCCTAATTCTCTCTCACGCTTTTTGAACCAATCACTTTGAAATCAGGTTTGGTTGTTGCTTTGCTAGCCATTATGGATTAATTTCTATCAAATGCCTGTTTGGTTGAGATTTTGCTTCGTTCTATGTTTGAATTTTTAATAGCTAGGCCACAAATTTTTATTTCAATTTTGTATTTACGTCATCACTTTATATTATGTGTGTGTGTTGAATATTGTTGTTTTTGGTTAGATACAATGCAGAACCGAGAAATTGATGATACTGCTTGTATGAAAAAGGGGAAAAATTACTTTGGTAATGAAATCAATGGAGTTGATGGTGTTGTTAATGGTAATTTCTTCTCAAAACTAATTGTTTGCAATTATTATTTTTTTTTGGAAATGTTATACAATATATAAGTTGCAATTTTTAGTTCAATGCCACCATGAAATTTGTTAAGAAAAAGGTTTGGATACTTTTGAGAGTGCATCACAGTGACTCAATATTTTCTCTCATTAATGGATTGGATACTTTGAAATGCCCAAAAAAACCTACTGTTTGCGCCAATACACTCATAGTCATTGAATCATGTGAAATCTCGAAGCATTACCCAACAGCTGTGAGTGTTTTGAAACATAGTAATTTGGAGACAGAGTATCTCATGCCCCTTTACTGTTACTTTGGCTTGTTGCTTCTACATAACTACGTCAACATATTGGTTGCTTTCATTAGGTAAGAAGCAGGATAATGAAATTGATGATGCTGATGGTGTCTAAAGGAATGATAATGATAATCATTATGATTGGGATTTGGATGCTTCTGATGATGAAGATGATGATGGTGATGGTGATTCTGTATCAGATACTAAAATCAGTTTCGACACTGTAGTGGATGCTGTTATTGACTTACAGAAAGGGCGGCGTGAATTGGCAAAGTTCATGTGCTTGGAAGGGAGGCTACAGATTGTTAGTCTCGTGGCAGAACTTTTTCCATGGTTTCCACTAGATTATGATTCTCTCAAAGATAATTGCTTGCAAATTTATGAGGAAGATAAATTGAGGGTTAAGCACATTTTAACCCACATGGATGGACAAATTAGCCTTTCCGATGAAAGTTTGAGCTATGCCAAGCGTAATGGCTCTACCTATGAGTTCATGTGCTTAGCGGCACATTTTATTGATGACGAGTGGAAATTAAAAAAGTGGGTTCTTAGTTTTCAGCCACTTTGGGCTGAGAATGATGATTGCCTTGATCAGGCCATTCTGAAGTCTTTGAAAGATTGGCACATCAAGGGCAAGATAGCTGGTCTCACTTTGGCAAATATCAATGGTTATGACGAAGTGGTTCAGATTACTAAAGATAGCGTTCAAGAAAAGAAGAGGCTCCAAACTTAACGGACAGCTATTTTGTGTGAACTGTTGTGCTGAGATGTTTAATCTAACGACGGAAGATGCATTTAAGGAGATATCTAACATCATTAGAAAAGTTCGTTGTCTAATCTTGTGGAATTATTCACCTCGATGGGATTACACAGCCTTCAAGCTAAAACAGGCTTTAGATTTGGAGTTAATGGGAGAGTTTTCTTCACAACATGTGCGTGATAATTATGATATACCATCTACTGATGAATGGAGGAAAGTCAAATGTGTTTATAAGCTGGTTGAAATTGCACATGATGTAGCTAAGTCATTATTTGAAACAAAAGTATCCAACTGCCAACATCATTCTTCATAATCCATCAACTCAGATAGTTTCGCCAGCAATGTGGCCAAGAAAATGCTACAGAGAATTGATAAATACTTGAATGATATGTTTTTGGTTTTGGCAATTGCTTCAGTCATGGATCCTCGTTGTAAGATGAGATACATAGAATATCTTTCCTCTAAATGTGAGAGAAGTGATGGCAACTCGCAGAGTACTCTTGTTTTTGATGCCATTTGTAGGCTTTATGTTGATTATGTGAACAATGATCTTGAAAAAGAGCACTCTATGAGTGATTCAACTTCTGATGACTCAGAAGAGGAGTTACCAAGTACCCCAAAGTCAAATAAAGATAAATTGCATATATTCATAAATGCAAGATGGTTGACAACGTTACACTCAATATTATAGTTGCGAATATTTGCGTTTGTGAGAGATCGGTGATCTCGAGATTGTACTAGTGCTGATATTTCCCTGACCCCAACATCCAGATGTAGAAAAAAAAAAAAAAAAAAAAATGAAAATGGGAAAGTGCATACTCGCCCACTGAGTCAAGGCAAGTTCAACTTCACGGGAACTACGCAATTCAAATGAGATGTATACACACTGCATTCCAGACATTCGTAGACCCATCGGTATGGGTCTCTTCCATTCTCACACGCGTCGCATATGTACTCCGTTTCTGAGTCTTCTTGGACCTGGAGAGGACGGGTAAGGGTGAGAGTGTGTCGGTGAGGTTGGTACTTGAGGGTGGGAGGTAGCAGAGCACAATTGACATGCATTATTAATGGGCAGTCATTACACATGTAGAAGGCGTCTTTGCCCTCATGACCGCATGCTTGACAGTGAAAGGTCCTATCATGTCTGGCAGGAAAAATAGCAAAGAACAGGGGACCCTTATGGAGTTTGTCATGAAAATGTAGAACAGAGGGCAACATAGCGCATCTTAGGTGGCTCTCGAAGAGGCATTCAGGGCAATCATAAGAGAATCCCCCATTGTCGGCATCTGAGTGGAAATGGCAACTATACGTCTCGGGAAATGAATATTCGAGTGAGGATGGGTCGCGAAAAGGAAGACAATGGAAAGGTTCAAGTTCGTCCTTGTTGGGTGTCTCGGCACACGATTTGTGGAGGACTAGATCACAGTTAGCACATTTGTAGTAGGTCGTTGGAGATAGACCTTCTTCACCTGTGATGATTTCTTGCTGGCACTTCCTACAACAAGTAACCGCCCTGTTGTTGATAGTCTCTTCATTAGAGATGGTTAAACGATGCACGTGGTTAGGTGGCCGTCGTTCCTCTTCCTGCTTGCCATCTTCACCCTCTTTCCAATCTTCCTCCCCTTCAAGGCCATCAAAACCGTCACGAACCCACTGAGTTAGGTCCACACAGTGGCTCAGTTTGCAGAGAGAAAGACGAGACACGGCATGAGAAACCTTCTTCTTAAAATGGGAGGTGGTATCGACCACGAGCTTGCGGATTTCACCCTCTCCCACTTCATAATCTATAAATGTTTTCAATCGCCTCTGAAGATCATCCCATGTTGTTGAAGGCCTGTACCAGTAGCAGGTGGCACCACCACCATTAACAACCTCCTCTTGCTGTTGCTGTTGTTGTTTCTCTAGTCGTAGCTTCCATTGTACTCGATCTCGTGGTATGCACTCGACGATGACCAGAGGGAGGTTGGTAGAAGTTGACAGCTCAAGTAAACGATCTAGATGGGCACGACGCAAGAGTGGTGAGTCCAGGACGACAGAGAGCCCTGAACGAAGCTGGGTTAAAGCAGTTTGGCAGATGATTTCAAAGGATAAGTTGTTGAGGGTTTCTTCTGCATCCTCTAAGGGCTGTTGTTGTTGAATCATTGTGATGCAGCTGCGGACATCATCTAGCTTGATAGGAATGCATTTGAGCTCATCTGCTATGAACTCAGCCAAAGTGCTCTTCCCTGTGCAAGGATGACCCTTCATTGCTACTATGGTTTTTTGGTGCATCTCTCTCTCTCTCTCTCTCTCTCTCTCTCTCTCTCTCTCTCACTCAGTTTGATGACCCTACCTTGTAATTCCTAATTTGCACTCACAATTTAATCCTTGAAAAATTATTTTCATTTCGCATTTTGAAATGGAGAGAGAGTTAAAAGTGAATAGAAACTGCTTTCACAACTGGGTTGTATAGTTGCGATGTGAGCAAGTTGTTATCTCGGGACTTTTACTCGCTTTGTTTGGTTAGGAGTCTTGTGAAAGAATTTAAAAGTGAAAAGAAAAAAATATACGTTAAATTACGTGAAATATAAAGTAGTGTGTGGTTTATTTTTTAAAATTTAATTATATTTTTAAATTATAATTTAGATGAAACATGTTAACTAAATATATTTTTAAAATATAATTTAAAATTATACTTTCAAAATTCTTCTTTTCTCTTTTTTTATATTATTATTAATCAATTAACAACAATGATTTAGATTACTAAAAAATGCACCACTAATAGCACTAATGTATTGAGAATGACAAAAAAAACAAAAACAAGGCATAAAAAGTGGGCGAGACCCACTGCCACATCATTAGTGCTCCTTCTAGTGCTCCCAAGCATTTTTCATCAACTAATCAATCATTTTTTGTTTCTCATCTATCCTCTCATATTCTCTCACATTTTATACATCAATCAATAAAAAAAAATATAAAAAAATTATAATTTATTTCAAAATTATTTTCAAAACTCATAACTAAAC
Organism: Camellia granthamiana; assembly: GCA_036172215.1. Classification (NCBI taxonomy): domain Eukaryota; kingdom Viridiplantae; phylum Streptophyta; class Magnoliopsida; order Ericales; family Theaceae; genus Camellia; species Camellia granthamiana. Next base: position 340,186 of record JAXFYN010000274.1, on the reverse strand, counting down.
AAATTTTCTCTTTTCAAATCATGATTCAAAAACTTAAAACTCAAAACATAATTTATACTTAAATCATAATTTTAAAATTAAACCAAACAAATCTTACATATACTTTATTTACATTTTACTCTTTTTTTTTTTTCTTTCTAAATCTCTTTTTCAAATCTTCCGCGACATAAGTGGTCCTTTTCTTTTGTTTTCTTAGGGTTGTTTTGGGAAGTTGGTAAAAAGTTAGCTTTTGATTTTTTTGGAAGTGATTTGAGAAGTTGGTAAAAAGCTGACTTTTTACTTTTTAGTTTAATATTTATTTATGATGTCAAATCAAATTAAAATGACCAAAATACCCTTACCTAACATAAGAGATTTATTTTCTTTATTTTTTTTTCATAGGCCCTAATTTATAATTTTAGGACTATGTTTTTAGCACTTCCCAAAAGAATTTTGTTACATTTTTGACAGCTACGTTTTTAAACATTTTGTCTAAAAACGTGACTTTTTTCTATGTTTTCAAAATGGCACTTGGTAACGTTGGCCCCACTGAGTAGTGACAAAATTCTAATATGTATTTATTAAATCTTCCACAATGTAGTCTTTTTTTTCTTTTGTTTTCGTAAGGTTGGCCCCACTGAGTATATTTATTTATTAAAATCTTCCGACGCATAAGTTTATTTTTCATTTGTTTTCTTAGTAGGGTTGGCCCCACCGAGTATATTTATTTATGAAAAATGCTTTACAACTCTAATTTTTGAGCTCTAAAGGTAGCTCTAATGAGTTAGCAGTAGCTCCACCATAGTGATGTGATGTTTTGGTCTTGGCTTATTTCTATTTTATTTTTTTTGTTCATTGTCATGTCATTAGTACTCCATTAGAGCACCAGAATTAGTGATCTGAATCATTGTTGATTCACTACAAGAAAAGGGAGTATAAAACACGGAAGCTTTTGCGACGGCACGTTTCCCGTAGCAAAAAAAGATCTTTTGCGACGGCAGATTAAACCGTCGCAAATAAAGAGCTTTAGCGACGGCGTTGTACCGTTGGTAATAAACCTACACGGAAAGTGTGATAAATACGGAAGTATTAGTAATGACGTTTTTTACCGTCGCAAAAAAGAAATGTTTTGAGACGGCATAAGTTTGCTGTCGCAAATAGTGAACAATTTGTGACGGCAAATGTCTGTCACAAAAAAACCTTTATCAAAACGGCATTGGTTGTCTATAATTATTTATTATTTGCGACGGTGTAAAATGTACCGTCGCAAAAAGTAATAAAAAAATTTTGCCCCGCTCTCCCCATTGTTTGGCGCTCGGTCATTTGGATCGAAATCCCTAAATCTTTGAAACATATTTTTTTCCCCCAAAATCTCCAAACAAGTGACGAACGGCGAACGGCTGGTTGATAAGGACGAGCAACGAACGGCGAGCAGGCTCAATCGTTGTCGATGACGGCTAGCGGTGGTGCGGCGACGGCTTTCTCACTCAGCGTATGCTCTCTGTGTGTGTGTATGTGTATATATATATGTATTAGCTGTTCAAAAAAAATATATATATATACATGAATATGTATGATTAGTGTAAATTATTTAATGTAAGTTTAGTGTAAAATATATTAGTGTCAAATTATTTAAATGAGTTGTAGTTGGTTAATAATCCTAGTCAGTGAATTATTGAAGAGTATACAGACAAAATGAAGTGAAATTTTTCTAGAAAATTGGATAATTATTAAATTTATTTCTTGATTCTTTGAAAGGTGCAAAACATTGAGAGCCACATTTTTTTAATTTAATTTATTTCTTGATTCTACAAAATGTCTACACCATTTATTTTTTCCATTGAGTAATTGAGACAGTTGACCTTGATCCGTGCCATTTTTAATGTATGATTAGATTAATATGTGATTAGTTTAAGAGAGCTGCATGTGTATTTGTGTAAGCATTAATTGCCAAAGATTTTGGTGATGGAATCCCTATACACAGCCCATAACAATATAAATTAAGGGGCAAATACTTGGACTTCAGTTGTGAAAAGTGCACAGAGAAAATGTGATACAGAATATATGGATGTGGAACAAAATTTATTATAGTTGAAAATACATTCTCGTCTATAGTTGTGAATATTTTATCTTACATCTGTACATTTTGTGTTCGATTCCTTTTATACACCTAAATTTTTTGTTACGACTCTAGTTCATTGTTAGTAATTGAATTGAGCTGAAAAATATGTTTGGGAGTGAATAAAAAGGTATTAACATCCTAACGTCCTATTGTGTGGCCCAAAATAAATAAATAAAAAGATCAAAAGAGTTTGGTGAATTTTATTTATTTATTTATTTTTTTTTAAGTGCACTTCTTAGGAAGATTCATGAATTAATTAAGAATGTTGTTATATATCACAAACAGCGAAACATATTCCTTACCTAAGTTTCTTAAACGACTTAGATTTTTTTTAGATGTCAAGTTAAAAGTGAGAATGATATTTAATCTTATTAGACTTTTGAAAATTAGCACATTCAATAATAAGAATATTTTAAAATTTTCTTTATGGATTTCAAATGAACTAAATAAGTCATGTAATATAACCCCATTAATAAATATATATGAGACCCATTATTATTTTTCTAATAACAAAAAAATCTAATAAGAAACCATATACTAATTTTTTTTATTAATTAATACTTAAGGCAATGATCAAAAAACCACCCATATAGTTGTTCAAAAAAAAAAAACCACCCATATATGCCCCTTCTCTTTCAAAATTTATTGCAATTTTGTCACCTTTCACTAACACTTTGTCTTATTACTGTAGATTTTTTTTGTATAGAAGCATGCTTGCTTTGACAATCTAATACAAGCTTTAGTGTGGGGAAATCTATTGATAGAGAAGCGCACACTTAATTTTCATCATCTGTACTCAATTTGGGTGGTGATGTTTGTATCTACACACTACACTTTCACCATTTTGGCCTTTCTGAGGATAAGAAAGAAGAAAAAAATGTAAAGTCAGGATTCTCAAGTGTTTATTCCTTCAAAACCAGGGCAATAGGACAGGTCCATATATCCCCCATCAAGGAAACTTTTTTTGAGGACCACACGTGCAGACAGTCATATTCTTGCTTCAAGTATTTTCTTAACAATTTTCATGGAGGCATTGAATTGAACTAAAAATTGCAACTTATATATTGTGTAACATTTCCAAAAAACAAAAAATAGTTTTGAGAAGAAATTACCATTAATAACACCATCGACTCTATTGATTTCATTACCAAAAGTTTTATCAAATATCTCACGGAGATTTATTCGGTCATTAATTTTAGAAGTTTCTGGGATTGATCAAAACTCAAGATATGTATACAGATTTCAATATTTAACATAGAGTTTATCTAATAATATCTAGTTAGTATGTTTGTTAGTGTCCCTATAATTAGTAAATTTTAAAATTAATAATTTGTGATTACAATATCATTTTAAGTTTGAAAAGTTCCCTTAAATAAATTTTGAATTTATAATGAAAGTATGTTACTTTGTGTTTTGCAACATTTTTTTGTCTCACGTGTTGTTGTATAAGTATTTCATTTTTTATGTTCTCCCATCAAATCGGTAAATAACTAACTGGGATAAGACCACCTACCTATTTGAGAGAAATTGGACGAATAGGTATCATGGTACATGAATACGTAAGTATTATATTTAGAGTTACTTTGATGAGATATTTTTGTGGATGTGTATAGATGATGGATAAGAGTTGGATTGATTTGCCAAATAGGATGTCGAGCGAATACATTAATGAGATTGATGAATTCCTTGTGTTTGCCTACACCAATAGGGTTGAAGGTTCGATGATCAGTTGTCAGTGTAGGAAGTGTGAGAATCGATACCATCTTGTATGAGAGGGTGTACGGGAGCATCTGATTTTGAATGGTTTTTAAAAAAAATACAAACATTGGATTAATCATGGGGAATCTTACGTATCTCTGCATGGTAATCAAGAGAATGAAATATTAGCTAATTTAGACATTGGGGATGATATGACTGGAATGATACAAGGGGCTATGGGAAATCCACATGCCGGTACAAGTGTTGAGGGTAATGAACCACAAGGGCCTGATCCCCATGCATCTGAACCCTAGCTCGGTCCAAATGCAGAGACTGCAAAGTATTTCAAATTTCTTCAAGATGCACAAAGTGAATTATATCCAGGTTGTCAGAAGTTCACATCTTTGTCATTCATTGTTCGACTTCTACATTTGAAGGTGCTTAATCAGTGGGTAGACAAGTCTGTTGACATGTTGCTTGAGTTATTGAAAGAGGCGTTCCCGTTGGGTGTGAAACTCCCGGACTCATATTATAAAGCTTAAAAGGTCACAACAGATTTGGGCTTCACGTATGAGACGTGGGATGCATATCTCAACAGTTGCATGTTGTTTCGAAACGAGGACGCCAATCTTGATAAATGTGTCATATGCAACAGTTCTAGATGGAAATCAAATGGTGATGGTGGTTCAAATGGTCCTAACAAAGGAGACAAACGAATAGCTGCAAAACAGATGAGGTATTTTCCTTTAAAGTCAAGGTTGCAGAGGTTGTTTATGTCATCCAAGACGGCCAAGTTAATGAGATGGCATGCAGAGGAACGAACTGATGATGGTGTTTTTAGGCATCCTGTTGACTCTCTTGCATGGAAAGATTTTGACCGTCGGAATACTGACTTTAGTAATGATTGCCGAAGTGTAAGGCTTGGCTTAGCATCTGATGGTTTTAACCCATTCAGGACGATGAACATAGTTCATAACACTTGTCCTGTTATGCTCATTCCATACAACTTGCCACTATAGATGTGCATGAAGCAACCATTTCTAATTTTATCTGTGCTTATTGACGGCTCGAAAGGACCTGGTGACAAGGTTGATGTGTATATGCAACCGTTCATTGAGGAGTTGAAAGAACTATGGAATGAGGGTGTTTCAACATTTGATGCATCAACAAATCAAATGTTTCAAATGCATGCAGCTTTACTGTAGACAATTAGTGATTTTCCTGCATACGCAAACTTGTCAGGATGAAGCACTAAAGACGAATATGCATGTCCTTGTTGCAATAAGGAAACTACATCGTGTTGGTTGAAACATAGTAGGAAACAATCATACTTGGGTCATCGCAGATTTTCACCTAGTGGCCATAAATTCTAGAAGGATAAAGTATCATTTGATGGTAGTCGGGAAGTCAGACTCAAACCAAAACTGTTGTTTGGAACTGAGATGTTGCTACAATTAGAATCTGAGGGTATTTTAACCCAATACAAGAGGGATGACCTTAAGGAGAGGTATAGGAGACAAGTAGAGAAGGAGAAAGCTGGACATCGCACCCATAGCTGGAAGAAAAAGAGTATCTTTTATGAACTGCCATATTGGGAGCACAATCTAATAAGACACAACCTCGATGTGATGCATATAGAGAAGAATGTTTATGACAATGTGTTGTGGACAATATTAGGGGTTGTAGGAAAATCGAAGGATAGTGTTAATGCTCGGCGTGATTTACAAGATATGAATATTAGAAAACCTCTACATTTGCAGTTAAGAGGGTCGAATAAAGCCTATTTACCACCAGCACAATTCACGATGACCAAGGATGAGAAATATTTGTTTTTGAAAGTGTTGAAGGAAGTAAGAGTTCCCGACGGGTATTCATCCAATATATCACGTCTTGTGCGCTCACATGATAGAAGTATTGGGGGTCTTAAGAGCCACGATAGTCATATTCTGATGCAACAACTTGTTCCATTGGCTATTCGAATATCGTTACCGAAGAATGTAATTGAACCCTTGATTGAATTGAGCAATTTCTTTAGACAATTGTGTTCCAAAGTGAATCGTGCGACGGATTTGCAATATATTCAAGATCGTATCGCTGTAACACTTTGTCATCTAGAGAAAATATTTCCTCCGACTTTTTTTGATATAATGGAGCACTTGCCTAGACATCTACCCGATGAAGCATTATTGGATGGAGCGATTCAGTTTCGATGGATGTATCCAATTGAGAGATATTTTCTTACTTTGAAGCAATACGTGCGTAATAGAGCTCATCATAAAGGATCAATTGCTAAAGGATATCTTATGGAAGAATGCATGAATTTTTGTGCACAATATCTCAATGATGTGGAAACCAAATCTAGTCGACCCCTGAGGAACTATAGTGGTGATGATAATTTGGGTCATGCTATTGGTGAAAACACAAGCTTTTATCTTGATAATACTTCTTGGGTATAAGCTCATCGATACATCTTATTCAATACAAGTGCGGTTCAACCATTCATAAAGTAGGTTAAGTCACTCACTCAATATTGTATTATGTTTTATTAAATTTTGAGCCAAATTTTTTGTATTGATAAATTTTCAATCTACACAGCAAACACCTTGAAGTACTTAAGCTCAAAATGCCTCGTGTCGATGATCATCAGCTTCGGCGTGAACATTTTGAAACTTTTCACATTTGGTTCAAGGAACATGTATGTATTTAAGTCTACAGATTCTAGTTACTTAAGTCGAACTACATTTTAAATTTTACATTTTTGTTTAAAATAGGTCCAAACTTTGCGAAGGACTACTGATGTCATATTTTCTGAAGAGATTATTCTATTGGCAAACGGTCCTCATAACCTGGCAAGGAGGTTCAATGGGTATATACTGAATGGGTTTCGGTATCGAGTAAAGGCCATGGATGATCGTCGAGCCACACAAAATTGTGGTGTAGCTCTGAAGGCAGATACCATAAGTTATGTTAGTCGGAAAGACAAGAATCCTCGTGTGGGGTCCGTGTACTATTATGGACAATTGACAGATATTATTGAGATTCGATATTCCAATGAGAAGAAACATGTGTTGTTTAAGTGTGATTGGATTGACAACATTCACGGAAAGAAAGAAGATGTCTTCAATTTCACGTTGGTGAACTTCAATCATTTGTTGTACCGAGATGATCGAATTATCAATGAACCTTTCATCTTGGTGTCCCAAGCAGAGCAAGTTTGGTATATTGCAGACTCGTTACAACCAGACTGGCAAGTGGCGGTGAAGATGTCTCAAAGAGGTTTATTTGATATGAGTTTGATTGATCCACAAATCGAGCTATATATGAGCTAACAATTAGAAGAAAATATAATGCTTCGTGATGAAGAAATTGGTTGGGTGAGGGAAGCTGCAGAAGGGGAAACAGTTGATGTTCAAATAGGCTGATATTTAATTAACATCAGTAATTCAATTAAGGCCAAGGTTGTAGTTAATCATCAATTTCTTAATTTACTTTGTCTTTGTAATTGTATTAGTTCAATCAATGTCATATTATAGTTGATGACAAACCATTGTCTATGTTTCTAATGTCAATTAATGTTATATTGCTTGCAGATTATTATGGGAAGGAGGAGGAAGCCTGATCATCCTCGGCGCATGATGTCCGATGTGGTACATAACAGGACATCAGTAGCACCACCATCAGAGGAGACATCACATCGGCCACCATCGGAGGGGCCATTAGTGCCACCACCATCTGACCAGCCATCGCAGCGACCACTATTACTGGCACCACCATTAGAGGAGGCATCCCAGCGACCACCATCAGAGGGGCGATTAGTACCACCGCATCGACCACCATTAATGGCACTAGAGCAGCTACCATGTACTCAGCCTCCACGCCTACCATCGGTGTGTCCACCATTAGTGGCACCACAACAGCTATCATCCCGACTAGAGTCATCAGCTTATGAGCCATCCACAGGTATATAAATTTGCTTTGATTTGTATGAAAATTATTTAAACATACATTTATTTATTCTCATTATATATAACTTGTTTATTCTCATTGTATTTTACAGACCCTTCAACTTCTTCACAGCCCACCTCAGGTATAAGAATTCGATTTGTATTCACATTATTTAAATTTGCATTTGTTTATTATCATTGCATATTGTTTATTGTTATTGTATCTCGCAGGTCATGTTAGTTTCTTAAGAAATTTGAATTCGAGATGTTGACGCCCCAAAATCACCAAACGATGTCGGTTTAGCACGAAACTTGGCACACACGACCGCCTAGGCACGAGAGAGTTGTGGGAGAAGACGAGACTCGAATCGGGTTCCCGGATTGGGAGTTAGAGCCGGATTTCACTTTAGGCAAACTAGTTCCTTAAGAAACTTGAATTCGAGGTGTTAATGCCCCAAAATACCAAACGGTGTCGGTTTAACACGAAACTTGGCACACACGACCGCCTAGGCACGAGAGACTTGTGAGAGAAGACGGGGCTCCAATCGGGTTGCCGATTTGGGAGTTAGAGTCGGATTTCGGTCTAGGCAAACTAGTTCCTTAAGAAACTTGAATTCGAGGTGTTCACGCCCCAAAATCACCAAACAACATTGGTTTAGCATGAAACTTGGCACACACGACCGCCTAGGCATGAGAGACTTATGGGAGAAGACGGGGCTCGAATCGGGTTCCCGAATTGGGAGTTAGAGCCGGATTTCACTTTAGACAAAGTAGTTCCTTAAGAAACTTGAATTCGAGGTGTTAACACCCCAAAATCACCAATTGGCGTCGGTTTAGCACGAAACTTGGCACACACGACCGCCTAGGCACGAGAGACTTGTGGGAGAAGACGGGGCTCGAATCGGGTTCCCGGATTGGGAGTTAGAGCCGGATTTCACTTTAGGCAAGCTAGTTCTTTAAGAAACTTGAATTCAAGGTGTTAACACCCCAAAATCACCAAATGGCGTCGGTTTAGCACGAAACTTGGCACACATGACCGCCTAGGCACGAGAGACTTGTGGGAGAAGACGGGACTCCAATCGGGTTCTCGGTTTGGGAGTTAGAGTTGGATTTCGGTCTAGGCAAACTAGTTCCTTAAGAAACTTGATTTCGAGGTGTTGACGCCCCAAAATCACCAAACGGCGTCGGTTTAGCACGAAACTTGGCACACACGACCGCCTAAGCACGAGAGACTTGTGGGAGAAGACGGGACTCCAATCGGGTTCCCAGTTTGGGAGTTAGAGCCGGATTTCGGTCTAGGCAAACTAGTTCCTTAAGAAACTTGAATTCGAGGTATTGACGCCCCAAAATCACCAAACGGCGTCGGTTTAGCACAAAACTTGGCACACACGACGACCTAGGCATGAGAGAGTTGTGGGAGAAGACGGGACTCGAATCGGGTTCCCGGATTGGGAGTTAGAGTCGGATTTCACTTTAGGCAAACTAGTTCCTTAAGAAACTTGAATTCAAGGTGTTAACTCCCCAAAATCACCAAATGACGTCAGTTTAGCACGAAACTTGGCACACACGACCGCCTAGGCACGAGAGACTTGTGGGAGAAGACAGGGCTCAAATCGGATTCTCGGTTTGGGAGTTAGAGTCGGATTTCGGTCTAGGCAAACTAGTTCCTTAAGAAACTTGAATTTGAGGTGTTGACGCCCTAAAATCACCAAACGACGTCGGTTTAGCACGAAACTTGGCACACACGACTGCCTAGGCACGAGAGACTTGTGGGAGAAGACGGGACTCCAATTGGGTTCCCGGTTTGGGAGTTAGAGCCGGATTTCGATCTAGGCAAAGTAGTTCCTTAAGAAACTTGAATTCGAGGTGTTGATTCTCCAAAATCACCAAATGACGTCGGTTTAGCACGAAACTTGGCACACACGACCGCCTAGGCATGAGAGACTTGTGGGAGAAGACGGGACTCCAATCGGGTTTCCGGTTTGAGAGTTAGGGTCGAATTTCTGTCTAGCTAAAATTATTTACTAAACTATCTTTGTAATTATATAGTAGTTAATTTTTTATGTTTTTCTGTAATTAAAATATTAACACAATTATATTGTCATTAATTATTTTTATTTTGTTATTTTTCAGATATTTCCTGAGTAGCGGTTTGCTTCTCTTGGAATGCGGGCGTGTAAAGATTATAACTAACTTTTGTTTTTTTAAGCCATGGAAGAATCATGACGAAAATTTTTATTTTTAATTTACGTTTTTTAGATTTGTGAACAACATTATGTATGTATTATGCAACATTATGTAGTGGGATAATTTTTATTGTTATGAATTTTTATTTATATATTGTTATGAATGGAACAGCATTATGAATTTGCATTATGTGCCAACTTTTGTTTATGTATGTATTTATATTATTATGTAATTATCAGTTTTTTTTTTTGTTATTTTTCATTTAATATAGATTATTTTTATATTTTTAATAATTTTATTACAGTTTTTTTTTTTTTGAGACGGCACTACACACACCGTTTCAAAAAGAAATGGAACCAGGGTTTTTTGCGACGGCAGTAATGCTGTCGCAAAAGATAGGGGAATTGGTTGAAAAGGAAGACCTTTAGCGACGGTTTTATTGCCGTCGCCAATAGTACTTTAGTGACGGCATTAGGTGCTGTCTCAAATAACCCTTTTAGCGACGGCTACACAGTACCGTTTCAAAAAAACTCAGATTTTCACGTGTTAATGGTGACAGAATTTTTCCGTTGCAAAAAGGCATTTTTGCCGTCGCAAAAAAAAGGCGACGGCGTTATGCCGTCGCTAAAACCCTTTTGCAACTCCCTTTGTTGCGACCCCCTACTTGCCGTCGCAAAAAGTCAGTTATCGTCGTAAAAAACCTTTTGAGACGGCGTTTTTGGTATTGCTGTCGCAAAAAAGTAATTTTTTTGTAGTGATTTATTTATTATCTTCCACAAAGTAAGTCTTTTTTTCTGTTGGTTTCTTAGTAAAGTTGGCCCCACTGAGTATATTTATTTATTAAATCTTCCAGTCTTTTTTTTCTTTTGTTTTCTTAGTAAGGTTGGCAATACTGACTAGTGACAGAATTCGTAATATTTATTTATTAAATTTTTCACAACATAAGTCTTTTTTTTCTTTTATTTTCTTAGTAAGGTTGGCTCCATTGAGTAATGACAAAATTCATAGTATTTATTTATTAAATTTTTCACAATATAATTCTTTTTTTTCTTTTGTTTTCTTAAGGTTGGCCCAATTGAGTAGTGCAAAATTCAAATTCTTAGTATTTATTTATTATTATGGTTTATAATGTTGCTGGGTGTACCTTCATTGGTGATACTTAACACATGGGTACGTTGTAGCCTGCAGGTGCGATGCCTTTATTAGTGTAGATTCTTAAAATAATACGTCTACAGTTAATAATTATCAAAACATCATTTACTTTGAAATGCAAAAAGCATACCTTTCAAACTTTTCAAAACCATGGGCTGGTTTTGGAAAAGCTATGGGCTGAATTGTTTAACCCAAGCCTACCAACCATGGGCTAGAGAAAAATTTAAAGAATAACATGTGTATTAATTAGTGTATTAATTGATAATGTGACATAATTTAAGAAATTTTTAGTATTTATAATTTGTATAATGCGTGATCTCAATAATAATATCGTAACTAGTGTTAGTACAGTAATTAGTACACTAATTAATTTATATAACACTACACTAATTAATTTATATAACACCACCGAAATTTAAAATTAAATTTTCAGTATAAAGAAAGTTGGGTTCTAAAACATCTCAAACAAAATTCATCACTGAAACTTGAAGTCTAGTTTGAAAATAAACTATTTTAAGAATTTTTTAATTTTTTTATAAAAAAATATACAAAAAAATAAAAAATAAATAAAAGGAATGGTATAACAATTTATATTAACTTTTTACCTAAAGTATTTAGTTTCCAAACGAAACTTTTTAATATTCATTTTATTTTTTTTTATAGAAAAATTACAATAAAAACTATAAGATTTGATAAATCTTAAATTTTTAATTTTTTCAATTTCAATTTATTTTTAATTTAAAACATTTAAATATTTTAATCATTATATTCAATTTAAGTTTGTTTAATGATTAAAATATTATTTTTTGTCAATAATAGATAAATAATTAAGATTAAAAATAAATTAAAAATAAATATTTAAAATGATAAAATTAAAAATTAAAGTTTTAATTTATTATAAGACTCGTGTGACTTTTTTTTTTGGCCTCATTGAGTAGTGACAAAATTCATAGTATTTATTTATTTTAATGTTTGGTAATGCAGCTGGGTGCGTCTTCATTGGTGGTTGTCTTCATTGGTGGTTGTTAACACATGGATACGGTGTAGCCTATAGGTGCGATGCCTTCATTAGTGTGGATTCTTAAATAATACGTCAACAGTTAATAATTATCAAAACAAGATTCACTTTGAAATGCACATCCTTTTAAAGGTTTATTTCGTGAAGTTGATTAAAAGTTAATATTTTGATTTTTTTTTATAAAAAAAATATGTAAAAAAGTAAAAAAAAATAATGTGACTCAAAATAAGTTGAAAATTAACTTTTAACTTTTTCTGGTCTTCCAAAAGAGGCTAAATTGTTTCAAAACCATCGGCTCATTTTGGAAAAACTATGGACTGAATTGTTTAATTTTTTTTTTTGCTCTCTCATTATTTCATATTTATTTTATATAAAAATAATTTAATATAATAATATATTTATAAAATATAATTTTTAATATTAAAATATATAAAAAACATTAAAGAGTGTTTATGGTATTTTATATAGTTAATCCCCTTAGTAAAAATATCATAAACAAATATAAATTTTGTTTGTCTTGTAGGAAAAAATAAGACATAATATACGGCAGAAATAAAAGGATTCGGGCATACCTACCTTTTACGCTCAAACCGAATCTATGGATTATGTGGGTGAATCACGTGTCTCCATTGATGTTTTCAAACAATTTTCAGCAATGGAATAGAACTACTAGAGAACTACCCATACTATTCACAATATAAAGACTATTATGTATTTCTATGGAGAGAGAAAGAATAGAGTGTGTAGGAGAGAGAAAAAGATACTCATTACCTATATGTTAAAATCTTACTCTCCCAAAAATAATATGTATATTATGTGGGAGAGTTATAACCACCATAACTCTATCTCTTCAAGAGATGAGATAGTGGGTTAAAATCACACTTATCCTTAGAATAAGTTAATCCAAGTCTATTTTGACTGGGTCTCTTCTTATGGGTCATGCTACCAAAGGAGACCTAATCGGGTATGGGTTCTAAACCTAACCCAATTTCTAACATCTCTCACTCAAACATGAGTTGGCATGACACCGTGCTTCCTTTATCTCAATCTATCTATCAAATACAATCATACTAGCAATGAATCGTGCAACCGCTGAGAACACCTGCATGTGGAAGCTCTACACTAGAAACTCAAAAAGAGCCAGCATAGAGACATCAACCCGAAAATAAAAATAGTGCCTAATATACCCCAGACCCATCTAATTACACCGGTCCAAAAAACATCTCTAATCCCTCATAGAGCATGCTTGACCCTCTCATATCATGCAATATATTCACACTGAAGCTGCCTCTTATACAGAGCAATGTGAGTTGTCGGCAGTGAATATACAACAGAGGTGTAATATTAGATGATCTTCCTTTCGTTCTCATGTCATTTAGTTTAGAATTGACCATTTTTCCAGTGATATCCCTTAAGGTCGAATCATACATCCGCGGGCAAATTATCAAAGTAGTAGAACATCAACCCCTTACCTTATGACATAGTCAAAGGTCACAAAAGAGTACAAAAGTGAAAGTCATATCAATAATGACATGTAAGACTCACACGGTGAGGAAGCAATGATCTATTCTCTCACCTCATTACTCGGTTGCCAAGCATATGTAGTATGAATACATGCTACGATGGAGTAACTCTAAACACACCACCTTCCAATCTTCACTCTCTCTCATCCTTTTGTTTCATTCCATTGTCACTTCTCTCTTTTTCCACTCACCAGGAGCAACCGAAGCGGCGATTAGAAAAACCAAAATTGTTGGAGGTGTGCGCTAGTTATGAGGTCAGTGAAGACGGTTGGAGAAAAGGGAGAGAAAGGTCAATCACTGAGTGTGAGTGAGAGAAAGGTTTAGGGTAGGAGAGTAAAAGAGGTCGGTGAGTAAAAGAGGTCGGTGGTGATGAGGGATGAATATGGAGCGAGATAGTCTATACAAAGAGATGAAAATTTCTTACTTTAAAATTTTTAATTTTAATATGGGTGAAAGTTTTGTATTTTTTTTGTTTTAGCGCTAATTAATTTTCATTTGGCGCTTTTTTTTTAGTAGTACCTTTCATGACAATAATTGCGTGTTATGGAAAGTGCAATATTTTAAATGGCTGATTTTTTGTGAGTTATGGAAAGTGCAATTTTTAATGGCTGGCTTTTTGTGCTTCATGAAATGTTCAATATTTTTAACAGCGCGTGTTGTGTATAGTTGATGTATTAATGGCATGCTATATGCGTGTCATAGAAAGTTTTATTATTTACGGCTAAAATTGAAAGTCGTAAAAAAATCATCGTTATTAACATTCATAGCCTACGCAATAGACATATCATGGTTGGAAAATTATTTACGACATGCAAAAAAAAGTAAGTCGTAAAAGTGAGAAACTACGGCTTGTATTTACTGTATGTCGTTGATGTGAAGTCGTAAAAACTCAATTTTGTTGTAGTGATAAATGAAATTCAGGATGATCAGAGATGGCTCGAAAAATATCAATTTTATGCACAAATCATATCTATACATATATTCATGCACAAATAATACGAAAATACCCAACATTGGCTTTGATATCAATGTGGAAAAAAATAAGAAATAATACATAGCGAAAATAAGCGGATTCGGGCATACCTTTTACGCTCAAACCGAATCCATGGATTATGTGGGTAAATCACGTGCCTCTATTGATATTTTCAAATAATTCCCAGCAATAGAATAAAACTATTAAAGAACTACCCATACTATTCACAGTATAAAGGCTATTCTGTGTTTCTATGGAGAGAGAAAGAATAGAGAGGGTAGGAGAGAGAGAGAGAGATACTCATTACCTATACGGTTAAAATTTTACTCTTCCAAAAATAATAGGTACATTATGTGGGAGAGTTATAACCACCTACAACTCTATCTCTTCAAGAGAGGAAATAGTGAGTTAATCACACTTATCTCCAGGATAAGTTAATCTAAGTCCACTTTGACTAGTCTCTCCTTATGGATTTTGGGTCATGCCACCATGAGCGACCCAATCGGATATGGGTTCTAAACCCGACCTAATTTCTAACAAGTCTCATCACTAACAATCTTTTCACTAACAATTTTATTCATCGCCACTTCTGAAAACTAACGGAGCTTTAAAGTATAATTGTGTTAAAATAGTATAATATAATGTAACTATCACAGGTTTTTATTTTGATGGTATGAGTTATTTATTTTGTTTGACTATGCGTGTAGATCATTAATAAAAAAAAAACAAATTAATTCGATCAAAAATCAAAGTTTGGACTACCATACCAAAACACACCATCAAACGGACTTTTGGCCAAAAATCTCTATTTTTAACACAAACATAAGTATAATAAATGCTGTTCGCACTAAATTTTTTACTAAAACACTTGCTAATGACTAAGTATCATTATTTTTTCTGACAATTAATTATATTCAGTTTTTTTAATACTTTTAATAAGTTTTTTTTAATAAGAATATTAATTAATATATATATATATAAAACATGTTAAAAACTAACATTACAAAATGTATACAGTACACCCACTTTAAACTAAACACAAGCATCATCTGTACCAGAAAAGCAACGAAAGAAAGGGTAGATTTGAAGCAAATTCAGCAAAAGTAGATTGAAAAAAAATAATTTGAACTCAAGCTTACTTCCAGCACACAATTAAGAGGGAAAGAAGGAATGGCTTCTCTCTGCTTGCATGGATCCAACGAGCGAGAAAATTTATTCCTCTTGTGGAAAAGTCATGCAGCTTAGGTGACACGTAAAATTACATTCTTCACAGTAGTACATCATGTGACTTGGGTTTCTGTTATCCTCGCAAACATCACAGTAGTATTCGTCGGTACCATCGTCTTCGTTCAAAAAGGTAAGGTGGAGAGGGTGCCGATGAATTTTATGCTTAAAGCAGAATGGTAACAGGGCACATCCCACATGAAATTGAATTTTGCAACCACGGCACAAGTAATATACCTCTTCCTTGCTAGTTTCACCGCAGGCGTCACAAAGAAATTCAGTATCGGATGCAATAGGTATGATGTAAAAATACATTTTGTGGAGTCTGTGGTGAAGAACAACAGGGAACAAACCCCATCTCAGGCTGGTGTGGAAGAGGCAGTCGGCACAATCATCAACGAATCCCATTCCCTCTCCGTCTCCGTCTTCCTCGGCATGGGAATGGAAAGGGCAGCTGTGTTTCTCCGGAAAAGAATACTTGCCTGTTTTTGGGTCCACAAGTTGGCCGAGTTCATGTGGCTTGAGTTCATTGCTGTGGTTGTTGGATAGCTCGGCACAAGATTTGTGGAGGGAGAGGTCACAGTCGACACAGCTGTAGTATTCTGGAACAGGTGTAGTTATGAGTTGTAGACACTTCCTGCAAGCAATTTCGCCATCAATTTTTTCTTTAGACAACCTTAGATTATGAAGGTGGGCACCTAAAGGATGTCCGATTCGCTTTATTATATGCCTCAAAGTCTCACCACCACCACCGACGTTGCCATCTTCAACCTGTCCCTGCAGCTTCTCGCTGCTGCTGCCGGTTTCAAGGGGTCTCCAACTTTCTTCACAAATCCAGTCAAGAACATCACTTAAATGGGTGTGTTCAGAGGAATCTTGAGCATTCTTCTTCATAATAACAACTTCTCCAGCCCTATTACAGCTTGAGGTGCTGACTACGAGTTTTGAGAAACCAGCTAGATTGCCGATATATTCTTCATCATGTGCACACCAATCATACCTTTCCAACAGCTTTTCAAGATCGTACCATGTCCTCGGCTTGTACCAACCGACGATGACGCTGCCATCAGTTGCTTCAGCTGCTGCTTCCGATTTTCTTCTTTCTATTCGATTTTTCCATTCGTATTTATGTAGGACTATGCACTCAATGATAATCAGGCGGCTTCTAGTGGAGTTAGATACCTCCAGCAAGCGATCCAAATGAGATCGCTGAGAGAGGGAGGTGTCAATGATGACGGGGCGTTTCGACCGAAGTACGGTGAGAGCCATTCGACAAACAGCTTCGAAGGATACGTTGTTGAGGTGCTCTGCTTTTTCGGCAACGGTTGAGACTGACAGTGTCGTGGGTTGGGGATCTTGGAATTTTGCCACACAATTGAAGACGGTTTCATGGTGGATGAGAGCGCATTCTAAGGCCTTTGACAGAGACACGGCCAATTTAGTCTTGCCAGTGCATGGGTAGCCTTTCAAAGCTATGATCACAGTTGGTGGCATCTCTGTCTCTCTTCTCTCCCCTGTTTGCTTTTGGATTATACGTAGGAGAAGAAGGGAAGATGGATGATATGTATGATATTGTTTGACAAATGATGTATGCCATGTCATTCAAAAAACACTAGACTAACCCATGTCTGTCTGTAGACTCTGTAGAGACCTGGAAAAAATATATATTTAAATGAGATCTTTTTAAAAAAAAAAAAGTATTTCACCGCTAAGCCGTGTATAATTTAATCTTCTTTTGTTTGGAATTTAAGTGTGGCTCAGTGGTTTAGTAATCACAGTTTAAGAGTGGTGTGTGGAAGGTCAGGACATTATCTTTGAAATGAAAAAACAAAAAAAAAAAAGATTTGTAATTAGAGACGATTGATATCTTAGTTGTGTGAATCCCGTGATTTAAAGATAAAATATATATATGATTTTATTAAAAATAAATAATTAATTAATTAAATGTTGCCATCAATCCTAATTTAATTTAATTAATATTTTCTTTTGTTTGGAACTTGGGTAATTAAAGATAATTTGTAGAACCCACAATTAAGTCTCACCATTCACACTGTGGAGTTTATAACAAATTAAAATCTGACATATTATCTACTATTAAACTTAAATTATGGGTGCCAGTTTTTTTTTTTTTTTAGATGTGAACTGTTTGCAGTCCAAAATTGGACAGTTCAGTCCGACCAGTTGGATCTATTTTTGGATTTTGTTTTGATAATCTGAATTGTCCTATTTGAGTATTCGTCGATTATATTATCCCTACACAAAATTAAGTCGATCGGATAACGAAAATCACGTGTTCGGATTAATTTTATATGAACTGTTAATTTTCTCATCGTACATTTTTTTAATACAAAATTGATTCAAACACGTGATTGTCATTATCCGATTGACTTGATTTTTTTGTAGAGATGATATACTCAACGAATCTTTAAACATAAATGATTCGAATTATCAAAATAAGATTCAAAATGGAGCTCAATAGACTAGGCAAATACATCTCCAATCTAATTTCAAACTAGAAGTGAATTTCTGTTTTCTTTATAATATTAAAAATTTTATTTAAAAATATCAACTTGCCAACCTTATGATACACACTTTAATTCTGGTCACAAATCCCAACAAATTTGAAATGTGAGTTGCTTGCTAGTCATATGAAGTTGTTTGGGAAGTTGACCTAGCTTACTGGGCCGACAAGGCCATGTGGCATTGATTTTTCTTTTTTTTGCTATTTTTTTTTTCTTTGTTAGATACACATTATTTATGCATTATTTAACCTGTTAATTTTTTTATAAATTAAAAATTAAAAATAATTTTTCTCAACTTTAAATAATTAATTTTTTTAAAATTACTTTTACTTGATAGAAGGCATTTTGTGCAAACTCTCACAGTAACAAAAGATACAAACAACTACTCCCTCAGTTTTAAAATATGAATTCTTTATTCTATTTTTTATTATTTCAAAATATTAGTTTCTTTTTTAAAATTAAGAAATAAAATAATATGAATTTATTGTTTTGTCCGTCTTTTAAATTTATTAATAACACAAAAAGTATGATTATGACAATTGATATTTCTAAAAAATATTCTATCAACAAGTAATTTTGAAAAATTAATATTTTAAAAATATAATAATTGTATTATCAAAAAAAAATTAAATTCTCTAAAAAGGATCATTATTTTAAGACAAAAGAAATAATAAAAGTTGTATTAAATTGTCCAATTGTGACAAAATATTTCATCTCACCATCCTCCTTAGGTAATGGACATTTAACAAGTGTCTAGTTTTTTGTTTTTGTTTTTTGAACTAAACAAGTGTCTAAAAAGTTGAATACAGCTTTGCACTTTTGAAATTGTCGACCATTTTGGAGTTGTACAACTGATGTTGATTAAGAAATTATATAAATGCAATGTGATTCATTAACACTACCACATGTCTGATTCCATCTATCTATAGTATTTTATATATATATATATATATTATCAATTCTTTTCTAAATTCCGCGTGAGAGTTTCGTCCACGGAATATGCTTTTTATTTATTTATTGTTATATAATGTAAACACAGCAAGTCACAAAAACACTAACCAATGTCTCATTTATTTATTTAGGCCTTGTTTGGGTACTCCTAAATAATTCAAAAAGTCAAAAAGTTACTCAAAAAGTTAAAAAGTTAACACTATTCACCAAAAGTCAACAATTACGGCTGCACAATTCCCAATTCAAATTTTCCTCTAAAAACCAATTTTCACAATTTTTTATTACACATTTTTTCATAAAAAGTCAAAAAGTTAACCCAAACATCCATATTTTCAACCTCAATTTTTTAGTCAAAAAAGACAAAAAGTACACTTATTTAGTCTTCTCAAACTTGGCCTTAATTGTTATTGTTATTTTTTTGAGATAGTGATGTTTGGTTTACTTTAATGATGAAATACACAAAGCCGAGTTAGACCATTCTTGAGTGAGAAGACGACGAAGCAAAATAGTAGTTAATTTATTAGCATGTGAAATTATTCCTAAGTAGAGTGGGAAATGACTTATTGTGAAATACTAACATTGTTATTTTAAAATTGTGGAGCAGTAAATTGTTACAATTGCACCCATTTTGAGTAAGTTGCCAACATATTGCAATTGGGAATAAGTCCAATCAAAATTAAGTAGACGACAGTTCAAGAAAAACTTGGGTTTAGATTCTGATAATTTAATTTGTTTATTTTGCTATTTTACAAGGATGGAAAAATTAATTTTCATAGGCGTTAATTTAACAACCAACAACTGATTTTCGTCAATAAAATAAAAAATAAAAATTATATAGGGCAGGCAAGAGGTTCCCCAAGTGAGAATTTGAAAAAGTAATATGGGTAATCAAAACTTTTGTTGCATGGCCTTTTTTTTAATTTTGAAGCCATTTGAATGGACTGAATTTTGGTATTAATTAATTTACTAACTCAAACTGGCTTTGATTTTGAAGCTTTACATTAAGCTTTGAACCGATAAGCATTAGTACTAGTTTGATTTATCAGAATTCATGCACCTTACTAAAAAAAATTAATGGTTCAGATCTTCTACCTATGTATATGTGCATATTGTGGGCCAATTGGGGTTTTGAGTTTGGGGCATTAGAAAGCCAAGCCGACTAATGGGATGGTCTAGAATTTGTATCATTTTGGGCCAGAAATGTAAGACCTTAAAAATTTTCAAAAAGGCCTTATGCACGAGCACATCAGTTGGAACGCGTGGGGACAAAAAGCAAAAGAGTCCGTAGTACACGGCACGTGTAGTACCGAACGACGTCGTCGTTAGTGGTTTATCCATCTAGTCTAGTGGAGCTTTGCGCTTGCAGATGGAGCAGAGTAGTTGGAGAAGAAGAGGACAGTTAAACAGTAGTAGTAAGTAAGTTGTTCAAAAAGATCGAGATCTTTACAAACAACCCACGTCGACAAAAGCGGACTTGGATTTCGATTTCGGTTTCAATTTCACTTCAAATTTCGTTTTTCACTTTGCTTGAGAGACTTTATTCGCTCTGTAAACATTCTTCAGAGTCTCTCTACTTATTTGCCCCCAATCGTTTGCTTCTTCAATGTGGCGAGTTCTGGAATTGTCCCAGCCCAAAGTTATGGTTTTCTTCATATATTTTGTTTTTTGTTTTGGTGTTTGAAATCGTAGTGTTTTTTATGCTTTTCGTTGTTGCTGAGGAAAGTTACCTTCTTTTTTATTTTTATTTTTTTTACCACTTTTGAAAACCAAAACCCTTTTTTTTTTTGAAATTTTTTGCTCCATAAAGCTGAGAGAGAGAGAGAGAGAGAGGATTTTAAAATGCCACCCAAATTGTAAGGGGTTGTTTGGGATGACCTAAATAAGTGTATTTTTTGTCTTTTTATGAAAAGATGTGCAGAAAAGTAGAGAGACGATGTGATGGAAAAAAGATAAAAAAATAAAAAGATAAAAAGTGTGTACTTATTTAGAGATAGCCAAACTTGACTTAAATAAGAACCAAGTCCCCAAAGAAGAAATTGATAATAATAACATTAACTGCAAATTTAAATCTCAAAGTTGTAGTCTTGGCGATTACTCTTTTGGAGTACTCTCAAATTCAGTAAAAATATAACGATCGTGCTACGTAACTCGAAAACGGGGAGCCCGAATGGCTCGATTTTTTTTTTTTTTCCAGAAGAAGAACGAAGACCAGGAAGAAGAAGGAGGAGGAGGAGGAGGAGGAGGAGGAGGAAGAGGAGGAAAGAGGGAGGAGGAAGAGGAGGACTGGAGGGGGCATAATATTCGGGGGAGGAGGAGGCGGAGGCGGGGCGACGGCGGTCGGAGGCTTGCAGCGGGGCGGGGCGGGGCGGGGCTGGGCTGGGTGACGATTGGCGGATCGGCGGCTGGGAGGGGCGACGATCGGCGGCTGGCCGGGGCGACGATCGTCTTCTCTCTTTCGTCTCTGCCTCCTCTGCTTCTCTCTTTCTCTCCCTCTCCCTCTCCCTCTGCTTCTCTCTTCTCTCCCTCTGCTTCTCTCTGCGTCTTCTCCCTCTAGCCATTCGGGGCAAAATATTTCGAGCTACGAAACATTTCCCAAAATATAATATTGTGGGTTTTTGGGAAGTGGGTTTTTTTATAAGTTTTTTTAGTTGTAGGATATTATTGGAGAAAAAAAAATTTGTGTTTAGGAAGATAGTTGAATTTTTTGTGGTTGGATGTGATGTTTGTGACAGAAAAAGTGAAATGATTATGGGGTTTGATATGATATTTTGTTTGGATTTATTTTTTTTAATTTTGTAAAATATTTGTCTTGTAGTGAAAAAAATAAAAAAAAATAAAAAAACCAAAAAATCAAGTTGCCAAACACAGCCAATTGTGTGTTTCAAATCCAATTCTTGTGTGGTACAAAGTTACCTTACATGAATCCAGACCCTACATTATTTTTTCTGAGTATTTTTTTGTGCACGAATTCTGTCTCGGTAGCATTGCTCTCTTAGTCTAGTCCCGCCAATATTCTATGCATTTAGTTCCATTATTCTTTAAAAAGCACTTCAAATTGTGGTAATACTTTCTTTTATTTTTTTGTGTATATATATAATGTGCATAAGCATAAGCATATTCATAGCTTATATACAATGCTAGCAATCTCCGTTTCAAACATTCTGATTAGAGAAAGAAGATGATCACAGTCAAGGACGGAACCAAGATTTTATTATCAGAGGGGCTAAAAAAAAATAATTTTTTTCACCACATATACAAAGTATACATGTATGTATAATATGATATATATATATATATATAAATTATATATACATAAAAAAAATTGAATACCATTGAAGCAATTTTCAATAAGATAAAGAAGTTTTTTTGGCGTGCTGGAAGGAAAATAACACATATATATATTTTTATACTGAGAGCCATTTTATGTATAAAATAATATATATATTTTTAAAGTTTTATGGCAAATAATAATTTTCACAGAAACAGAGGGGTTATGACCCCTTATAGTCTTCTCCTAGTTTCATCCCTAATCACGGTACATGAAAAGTACCCGGTTCGGCTATGTGCATGCCGGTGTGAGTTTGTTAAAACTCAAGAAAGTTATTGAGTTTTGAGGAAGAAAGTGATTGGGAATGAAGAAGTGGTCCGGTGGCTTGTTGATTTTAGCACTTGCTAGCATTTTGCTTCTGCATTATTGCTTTATGGGTAAAAAACAGCCACAGAAGCAGTCATCATACGATTTCTTTAATAACCATCTGCCTGATGATTATGATATTATTCGGGGACAATGATGAAGTTGATTCATCTCAAACGACAATGAAAATTTTACAAATTAATGTGAAGAAAAAGCCCCACCTTATTGAATGTTAGAAATTGGGCCGAATATTGGACCTAAATTTGGGCGTAAATTTGGCATGACCCATGAACCATTTAAACTTATCCATGTAATTTAAATTTGAATTTAAATTTGAATCCTATTTGAATAACCCACTCTTGATATCTATATTTATCATATCAACTGATATGGATAGATGTGATATTTTGCCTATATATCTGATACGATATATGGGATATGGGATGTATCGAATAACGAATAATTTTTTCCCATGCTCTCTAACTCTCTCACACTAAAATAACGATCAAGCATTTTAAACTGTGACTTGTGTGGGTGATACTTATATTGTGGTATCACCCCATTGTTGGGTGCTCGTTGTTTGCATTTTTGAAGCATGTGATTTACTCACAATAAGATTCTTCGCTTCAGGTTCTATCACCTAAGGTATGATCTGAAATTTTTACCCGTTGTGTTGTACTTGATTTACATTGGTATCAGAGCATTAATGGGTATTTTCGTGCTTATTTTTATGCATTAAAATATGTGTATAATTTTATACAAATATATATACAATATATGCATGAAAATTAATAATTTTTTCAACTATCTCCGATTGACCTAAAATTTATATATGTTGTAGTATATTTAATGTAAAACATATCTGCTAAATTTCATGAAAATCTAACTGTTAGATTTCAAGAAAAATGGAGACCCATTTTATATTTTCGAAACTTTACATGCATGATGATTTTACATGCTTGAATTTCAGTCTGCAAATTTTACATATTTAGAATCCTTGTTTTAAGACATTCAAAACCATATATTATTTGTTAGATTTGGATTTACAGTTGATGAGATACATCAAACCCTAATTTGGGTTTGTTTTGTTTTTTTGATGACTTAAGGAGGAAAATGAAGTGCAGGTTTCTGCACTTCCACTCTTATTAGAGAGAGAGTGTGTAATACACCTCATAATTTATGTTTATTAAGGCCAAGTTTGGCATCTTCAAAAAAATTCAAAAAGTCAAAAAGTCACTATCCTATTTAAGTCACATCATCTTATTTAAGTCACATCACCTCTCTAACACATCACTTCAAACCCAACCCAAATCGAACCCATATTTCATAAAAAGTCAAAAAGTGCACTTATTTAGTCTTCCCAAACTTGGCCTAAATGTCATTTTTGATACCACAAATACTTTTATTTTGGAAAATGGAGTCCAGCGGTACCAAAATTGGACCAGAAAACATCCTAGAAGGCGGCACGTAATCCGCACGCGCCATTTGATGACGTCAGCGCCGCTACGCATACGCCACGCGTTAGGCGTGCTTCGTACACGCGCGCCGTCTGCGCTACACACACGCGCGCCGTGCACCGAGCCGAGTTGCGCCGTTTTCTGCGCCGGCTTGGCTACTGGGTGCTAAGGCACTATTTGTTTGTTTTTTTTTTTTTTGTAAATTCTAAATCGCATTAAATGGTCATAAATAATTCGTTATAGCTTTGTTTTGAGCATGGTTGATACTATTGGGCTTAGAATTAAATTTTTTTATCTTCTGTAAAATTTTCAAAATATTTTGAAAATAAAAAATATTTTTCCTGAGATAATAATTCATTATTTCTACTTTAAAATGCTTCTGGTGTTGCATGACTAAGTTTCTGGGGCTAAAATTTTTATTGTAGACTACTATAATGGTTTACTATTTACTGGTATAATTGTTGCAGTTTACCAGATTCTGGAATATTTATTTCTGATTTTATTTGTGTTTATTAGTTATTTAAAAATTCTAGAAAATTTCAGAAAAATTCCAAAAAATTTCAGAATGATATACTTTATATTATGGCATAATCTGAATATTAAACACAACAAATTTTTTTTTTTTGGGGTTTGTAATATGTTTTGATTAGAGAAGCATGATTAGTTTTTTTTTTTTTTTTTTTTTTATATTTAAATTCTATTATTAAATGAATATAGCATGAGTTAATTGTAAATTTACATTAAGATGCTATTGTATGGAATTTATCATACTTTGTACATGCCATAAGTAGTGGGAGGTTGAACTTTTTTTTTTTTTTTTTTTTTTTTTTTTTTTTTTTTTCGCGTGAAATTAAATTAAATTTTGATAATTGTCACTAGAGGCGC
Organism: Camellia granthamiana; assembly: GCA_036172215.1. Lineage (NCBI taxonomy): Eukaryota > Viridiplantae > Streptophyta > Magnoliopsida > Ericales > Theaceae > Camellia > Camellia granthamiana. Next base: position 314,917 of record JAXFYN010000274.1, on the reverse strand, counting down.
AAGAGATGATTACGAGCATATCAAAATTTCGATCTTGAGACATGTGTAATATTATCATTATTTAATTTAGATTCTTTTGCTGCAAAATAATTTTTGTGTTGCTATCATTAATATCCCCTGCGTAGGGGTGCAACTCGGGCGGGTTCGGTCGGGTTGGGGGTCTGCCCAAGCCCGACCCGAATTGCCCAGAGCAGTGCCCAAGCCCGAACATGAACCCGAGCTTTGCTGCCCAAGCCCGGCCCAAGCTTTGTATTTTGAACTCGGGTTAGCTCGAATTGCCCGAATTGCCCGAATTGCTCAGAAACTTGTAGGTAGATTTGTTTTGAAACCTGTAAGTAGAATTGATAATTAACAAAGAATTGAGAATTATTCAAAGTTATTTTCTGGTCACCAAAAAATAAAAATTAAAAATTAAGACTAACTCTTTTACTTAATTTATATATATTATATAATTTATTAAATTATATATATTATATATTATATATTATATAATTTATATAATATATTAAATTTAATTCGGGTTCGGGTTGCTCGGGTTGGCCATTGGTTTTGCCCAAGCCCGGCCCGAATTACAATTCGGGTATCAAAAATTTGCCCAGGCCCGTCCAGATTACAAGATATAGTTGCCCAAGCCCTAAAAAAACTCGGGCTGGGCTCGGGTTGCTCGGGTTGAGCCCGCCCGAGTTGCACCCCTACCCCTGCGCATTTGATTACTCTGTATGTAGAAATGGCTGCTAAGACAGTGGTGGCAGACTTAACTGAGGGAGAGAAATTGGATGGCGACAATTATGACATATGGCGCTGTAAGATCCAATGCCTCCTCAATGAGCAAGAAGTGTTGACCACACTTGAACAAGTGATGATTGAGCATGAGCAGGGCAATACAGCTCAACATCGTCGTGATCTTGAAATCTTTCAAACTTGGTATAACAAACATCGGTGTGAGCGCTTTGCTATGTTGAGCAACATGCACAACGACTTGATTAGTGAGTTTGAGCATTGCCCGACTACATTTGAGATGTGGGAAGCTCTCAAGCAAAAGTTTGGTATTACCTCTTTGGAAAAGCTACGTAGGCTGACTATTAAGTTTGACTCCTATCAGAAAATGGCACATCACTCGATGAAGCAGCATTTGAGGGTCATGTCAGCCATGACACGTGACCTTGCGGCTGTTGGGCACAATTTGACTCAAGAACAACAAGTACAAGCTGTGATTCGCTTTCTGCCAAATTCTTAAGAGCAGATGAAGCAGGATATGATGCATGATGAGAGTGTGAAAACATTCGAAAACATATCGCATCATTTGGAGCTAAAGGCTGAGCGCCTTGAGGCAGCTAAGTCTGATGGTTCTGCTATGGTGGTTGAGTCAAGCTCACGTAGGACTTCTCAGTTCAAGCGTAGAAAAGAAAAAGGCGCTCCTAAGAAACAAGCAGTAGCTGTGCTAAAGCCCAATGGAGCTAGAAGGTAAAGGCTAAATTGACATGCTTTAACTGTAATGAAGAAGGACACTTCGCTCGGGATTGCCCTTAGCAGAAGAAGGTACTCTTACTTAATTTCTCGCATTCAATGCTTTGTTTCTAGTCAAGCATTAATTGCTCATTCTCCCCATTTTTGGGTTGTAGACTCCGGAGCAATAGACCATATCGTGAGGGACAGAGTAGGGTTTGTTGAGTATCGCCAAGTACTTGCTGGGAGCAGAAAAGTTTACATGGGCAACGAGTCCAGTGTGGAGGTGCTTGGCATTGGTACAAGCTGGAAATGCAATGAGGGCGCACCTTGTATCTTCATGATGTTCTTTATGCTCAGGATATTCGGCAAAACTTAGTTTCAGTTATTAGTATGATGAGCCTTGGTTTTAGCTTTTGTTTTGAGAATAATGGTGTTAGCATTTATTTGGGAACAATTTTTTATGGTTTTGGTTATCTTTCAGATGGTTTTTTAGTTTTGGATATGGATGATTCTAGTTTTAATAAAAATGCCAACGGCTCTGTTTCTAATATTGCATCTTTTTGTGATAATGATTTTATGAGATGGCATGTTAGATTAGGCCACATAGGGCAAGACATGATGACTAGATTGGCTAGAGAAGGTCTTTTAGGCCCACTCGCTAGAGTCACTTTGCCTACTTATGAGCACTATCTTGCTAGAAAGGCAACAAGGAAACCATTTGGGAAAGCCAAAAGGGCATCTATCCCATTATAACTTATTCATTCTGATATATGTGGACCAATGAATGTGAGGGCAAGGCATGGAGCCCCTTATTTTATCATATTTATGGATGATTGCACGCGTTTTGGCCATGTCTATTTGATTTCTCACAAGTCAGAAGCATTGGATTGCTTTAGACGGTATGTTAATGAGGTTAAGAATCAATTAGACAAGAGCATTAAGGCTCTAAGGATTGACCGAGGACGCGAGTATCTATTTGAGCAATTTAAAGTGCTCTGTGAGGAAAAAGGAGTTATCAGGCAATTGACAATTCCTGGGACTCCGCAGCAAAATGGTGTATCGAAGAAAAGGAATCGCACATTGCTTGACATAGTTAGATCTATGATGGCGCAAGCTAATCTTCCCATTTCTTATTAGGGAGATACTTTGTTGACTACTACCTACATCCTGAATCGTGTGCCCTCCAAATCAGTTCCTTCGACCCCATATGAGATGTGGACTGGCAAAAAGTCTGATATGGGCAATTTGCGGCCTTGGGGTTCGGCGACTTACATACACAACCCTTCTCATAAGTTTGGGAAGTTGGGCCCTAGAGGAAAGAAGTGTTTCTTCATTCACTATAGTGAGCATTCTAAGGGCTATGTGTTTATTAAGGAGCATCCGGATGGAAGTGTGACTGAAATTGAGTCACAAGATGTGGATTTCCTAGAGGAGGATTTCCCTAGCAGAGGTGAGGTAATTAGAGATGTAGAACTCTAAGAGATGGAGGATCTACTTGAAAGCGCACCTAGTAGCCTAGAAGAGAATGAGGAGATTATCCCTCAAGCTCCTAGGGACAGTGGGAACGATCTACCTACCCATGGATTAGATCCAATGGATGAGGATTCTCAGCATTCTCAACTGCGTAGAAGCAAACATAGAGCTATACCCCGTCGTCATTTTTACATTTGAAGGGGAAGCATTCATGATTGCTCCGAGTGATGAGATGGAGCCTAAGAATCTCAAAGAGGCTCTCTCATCCCCTACTAGTAAAGAATGGAGTGCTGTAATGGATGAAGAAATAGAGTCTATGAAGAAAAATCATGTCTGGGACTTGGTTGATTTGCCGCCAGGGCGCAAGACTATTGGGAACAAATGGGTTCTCAAAATCAAGCGCAAGATAGATGGTTCCATAGAAAGGTATAAGGCTCGCCTAGTGGCGAAAGGTTACACCCAACAAGAGGGTGTGGACTATGAGGAAACGTTTTCACCAGTTGTGAGGTTTGCCTCTATTTGCCTAATTCTGGCCATAGTAGCTTAGTTGGACTTAAAGCTATATCAAATGGACGTTAAGACTGCATTTTTCAATGGAGAATTGGATGAAAAGATCTATATGGATCAACCAGAAGGCTTTGTGGTAGTAGGGCAGGAGCGCAAAGTTTGTAAGCTTTAACGATCTATTTATGGCTTAAAGCAATCATCCAGATAGTCGAATCTGAGATTTCATCGAGCCATTGTCTCTAATGGGTTTACGATGATCGATGAAGATCACCGTGTGTACGTTAAGTGATCTATGGACATTTTTCTGATATTGTCATTATATGTGGATGACATATTATTGGCTGGAAATGACAAGGAGATGATTGTCGCCACTAAAAGGTGGTTGTTCTCTATATTTGAGATGAAAGACATGGGTGAAGCGAGCTATGTGCTTAGTGTTAAGATCCTTAGGGATCGCTCTAGGAGACTTCTCAGTTTGTCTCAAGAGACTTACATTAAGATTATCCTAGAGCGATTCCAGTTGCAAAGCTGCAAACCCATTGACACTCCTGTTGCGAAAGGCGAGAGCCTAAGCCTTGATATGGGTCCTAAGACTCCAGAAGAGAATGAAAAGATAGCCCGTGTTCCTTACGCAAATGTTGTTGGAAGCTTGATGTATGCTATGATGTGTATGCGCCATGATATTTGTTATGCAGTCGGATTGGTGAGTCGTTACAAATCTAACTCAGAACCAGCTCATTAGAAAGCAGTTAAAAAGATATTATGATATCTTAGAGGGACTGTAGATTACACACTTGGCTACCAAAGTTCAGATCTACATCTAGTTGGCTATTGTGATGCCGACTGGGGAGGAGACTTAGATGAGCATAAGTCTACTTCAGGATATGCTTTTATGCTTAGCGATGGTGCTATTTCTTGGAGCAGTAAGAAGCAATCCTGTATCGCCTTATCGACTATAGAGGCTGAGTTTGTTGCTTGTTCATTTTCCGTTCAAGAAGCCGTTTGGTTGAGGAGATTCCTTCAGCATTTGGATATTGTCACACACACTTCAGACCTTGTGACTATCTATTGTGACAGCATGGCTGCACTCGCTTACATTAAGGATCCTAAGTACCACGGGAGAACCAAACACATTGATGTGAGGTTCAACTTTATCAGAGACATTGTGGCGTAGAAAGAAGTGATCCTGGAGCACATCCCTACGAGTCGCATGGTTGCAGACCCTTTAACTAAGCCCATTGCTAGAGATGTTTATCTTACTCATGTTAGGGCTTTAGGACTACATAGGTGGTGATATATATGTGTGTGTGTATTCAGTTAAACTCATATTTTTTGGGATATTTATGCCATTAGTATTCATATTTGTTTCTATTACACATTTATGTTTACTACTTTTTGTAATGGTTTGTGAATTAGCATACACAAAATAAATAAATTGATATTAGCAGGTAAGATTGGCTCACTCACACGAGCAATCGCCCTTAGCGCTAGGTAGTGAACAAGGATGAGATTAGTGGCTTATTGTATTTGGACCCAATAAAGAAGCTAAAATTATCCACTAGCTATGTTGCCTTGGTTAGAGCCAAGATGAGGCCTTGTTAGAGACCGACCATGGATATGAGAGTACCCACTTTGCCATGATGTGCGGGTTATGGATAGCCAGATACGAGATCTCATTTGATGCCTGAGAGGCGAGCAAATAGAAAATTTGAGTTAGACGCTAGGAAGTGACTTGTGTGCTTAAGAGTGACTAGACTAAGATTTGTATGGTGTGTGAGTTTAACATCACTCTTTGGAAGAGTTACTCCACTATAACATGCATTCATATTGCATGTGCTTATCGACCCGTTAGCGAGGTGAGAGAATGGATCCCTGCTTCTTCACTGCGTGAGTCCTAAAAGTCATTTTTTCCGAAATGACTTCACTTTGTGCCTTTTTGTGACCTTTGACTATGTCACAAGATGAGGAGTTAATGTTCAGCTACTTTGGTATGTTGCATGCGGTCATGTATGATTCGGCTTTAAGAGACATTACTGGGAAAACGGTCAATTTCGAATTAAATGATATGAGGGTGAAGGGAAGATCATCTAGTTCTATATCTCTCTGCTCTATATTCACTGTCGACAACTCACATTGCTCTCTATGGGATGCTGATTGGGTATGACTGTAATACGGGACCTTGGAGGGTCAAACATGCTCTTTGAGGCGTTAGAGATGTTTTTGGACCGATATAGCTAGATAGGTCTGGGTATATAAGACACTATTTCTGTTCATTTTGGATTGATGTTTCTATGTTGACTCATATTGAGTTTCTAGCATAGAGCTCCCACATACAGGTGTTCTCAGCGGTCGCACGGTTCATTGGCTAGTATGAGATTGTTAATTTTTTTGGGGGAGATTGAGATAAAGATATGGCAGTGTCATGCCAAGTCATATGTGAGTGGGAGATGTTAGAAATTCGGTCGGGTATTGGACCCGAATTTGGGCGCCCATGTGGCATGCCCCATGACCCATTTAAACTTATCCATGTAATTTGAATTTGAATTTGAATCCTATTTGGATAACCAACTCTTGATATCTATATCTATCTTATCAACTGATATGGATATATGGGATACTCAGCCTATATATCTGATACGATATATGGGATATGAGATGTATCGAATAATGAAGGATTTTTTCCCATACTCTCTAACTCTCTCTTATTAAAATAACGATAAAGTTTTTTGAACTATGACTTATGTGGGTGATACTCATATTGTGGTATCATTCAACTGTTGGGTGTTTGTTGTTCACATTTTTTAAGCACATAATTTACTCACAAGATTCTTCGCTTCAGGTTCTATCACCTAAGGCATGATTTGAAATTTTTAACCGCTGCGTTATACTTGATTTACATTGATATTAAAGGGCTTCATGATCTTTACACTGAAAAATATTTCTAGCAAAGAGTCTAAGGCATTTCTTGTATGGGCTCAAATGCATTCGTTACTCTCTAGGTCAGATGCTCTGCCTGAAATGGCTCAAGAGATCAAAGAGGTTGCCATTGCATGGAAAGAATTACTGTCTGTGATTGAGAAGGAAAAAGCCTCCAAGTTTTATGAGACTAACAATAAAGAACATAAAGATTGTCCTTACTCTATTAGTGCATTCAATACAACAATATCGAGCAGTGGAAGTGTTCTTCAGATTCCTTGTGGTCTAGTTGAGGATTTGTCAATTACGGTGATCGGCATACCTGATGGGCACCGTGGTACATTCCAAATCAAACTTGTAGGCTCACAATTTATAAAGGAAGCAATGCCTCTAGTAATTTTGCATTACCATGTTAGCATGATGGGGGATAACCTAATGGAAGAGCCAGTCATAGTTCAAAATACATGGGTTACTGAACTAGGTTGGGGCGAAGAAGAACGATGTCCTGATCATGGGTCCTTTAATGCCCTGAAAGGTATACTATTATACATTATTTTCTAAATTGCAATTTTTTATTTTTATTTTTATTTGTGATTCTATCCATGCTGTGTGTTTTCCCCCTCAAATGCTAGCATGTTGTTAGCCTGACACATCCATTGCTATTGTTGGTATTTTTTCATAATAATACAAAAAAATTATTTAAAATAAGTTAAATAAAAATGACAAAATAATTTTTTTATTAAAGTATGAAATACATAATAAACGATACAACTAAATAAAGAAATATATTAGATTAGATTACTAAAATAACAAATTATTAACATGGATAACTAAAGATTATAACTCGTTGAGGTAAACTAAATTCTGAAAAATTAAAGAACAAATAATAAGAAAAGAAGGAAACCGAATCCTGCACTAGACAGTTTTTGTAAAACAAATTCAGCGCCTCCCGATGGATATTGGAGGTACCCTGGCGTCTATCTTCCAGGATACAACAATCGAAACCAACTAATATAGAAGCACCTTCTAAATAGTTTCGGCGAACTTGACAATGATTGCACTCTCTCTAACAAGAACCAAAGAAGGGGCTAACAAAAGATGATAGGAAAAATTTTCTTTATTTAAAAAACCATCTCTAATTTTTTATCTCAACACACCATCTCATTTTCCATCACAAAAGCTTTCTAAAAACAACTTACTTAGTTAGAGGAGAAATGCCTCTATTTATATTAGTAGAAGAGAGCCTTAGCCATGAAGGTTAATATCAATGAGGTCATCAAATGTCATCAACTCTAGCCATTAAGGCTAGAGTTACAAAGGTTCAAAACTCCAAAACTATTATATAAATCATAATGTGTATATAATGTATAAGTTTTGAGAATTAAACTAGATGTGTTGCAAAATGGATACAGGTCTTGGGTCACAACCTGATTCAAGTCCAATATCAAACACATGCTCAAACTAAGCCCAACACAGCTCAACCCAAAGCTCAAGACTAGGTTCAAGTCCAAGTCTAAGACCAAACCTAGCACATGCACAAGTACAAGTCTAGGTCCAGTCCAAACCAAGACCAAGTCCAAATCTAAACCTAACTTTATTGATGCCCACTTTATGAGACAATTCTCATTCACAACTCAATGGTTTTCGGCTCATTATTTTTGTATTGTAATATTCTCACTTCAAATAATATAAAACCACGCAGACCTACCTCAACTGGCGGTTAAGTCCCACTTTAATTTCAAATTAAAGTTGCCGGAAAATCATTATTTTCCAACAATCCCCTACATGAATAAAATTGGCCGAATAAAGAAAAATGGACAATGCTTAACAACAAAGACTCTGAGAGAGAGCACACCGAATAATCCTGCATCAGAAAAGGTAGTTGTTGGCCTTGAACCTTTCGTAGTAAAAGCCTATCGGATTTACTAGCTGACCAGTGAACGTGATGTCTTGAACTATTATGTCGTTTGTGTAAACAGAGACAATAGACCTCATACAGGAGTTACTCTAACCATTGTTCTTATTCTCACTGGTGTGTTTAGTTTGGCCCTGGAACACTAGCCTGGTTCAGTGAGTGTTTTTAAAGAATTCAGCCTTGTCAATTCTTAAAGAAACGGCCCCACTTCGCACTCACATAGGTGACCTACATAAGGTATCTCGTTATACCACGGTTGACTACTCACAGTACTGAGGTCATTAAAAGCATCAATTTAACCTTCTACCCCATAGGGTATCACTGTATAAAGGAATGGGTAAAAGGATTTCCCTCTACAGTGACTCACCTATTATATGCAATTAGGTTGTCCCTTTGAACCTAGATTTTGAGATCTCCAGTCAACTAGGTTGGGTTTTCCATTCCGGTAACATTCACTAAAGGCCTTAACCCCATTCCTTTTGACAACTTTTTACTAACTCTCGATTTAACCCTTTGGTTAACGGATCTGTAATATCGTCCTTAGACTGTATATAGTCTATAGTGACAACACACGAAAGTAGTCATTATATGGAACTATGTAGACCTTCCATCTATGCCCTATCAATACAAAATTGCTAGCACAAGTTTTGATCAACATGGAATATTCTCAATAAAACAACAAAGCCATACAGTTACTTTAGTAGCTTTATCTAAAGCACTGAATTTCAATTCCATCATTGATCTCGTGGTACACATTTAATTGGAAGATCTCCAAGACATGGTTGTAGCTCTAATTTAGAGAAAACATATCCACTAATGGATTCGTAGTCTTTGTATCAGATATCCAGAAGGTGCCTTTGTACCCTTCTAGTATAATTGGATATCAAGTGTTATGCAACTCATAATTCTAGGTGTAGTGTAAATACCTTAGTACCTGCACAAACATCCTTTAAAGATAGGCGTTGGGATTACTCGTGTATTTACTTAGCCTATTTAGTGAGTAGGCTATACATGGCCTTGTACAACTCATCAAATACTTTAAACTTACAATGACCCAAGAATATTCTAGTTGAAATAGACTCTCACTATTATTCTTGGCCAAATGTAGACTTAAGTCTACCAGTGTCCTCAACACACTTGTATCTGATTTAGTAAATTTCTCGAGTATGTTATCAACATAATAAGACTGAGAAAGTACAATACTACTAGATATTCTGGTAATCTTAATACCCAGAATCATATCTGCCAGGCCCAAATCAAACTTAGACTTCAGCATCTACTTGGTATTATTGAATATCTTCTCAAGTATTCAAACCTTACAGATTTAATCAACTAAATCTTCATATAGGAAAGCTATCTGAACATCTATCTTGAAGTATTTCTAGATGTCGCACAATTGCGATCACACTCACTATAACTGGTGATCACATATCAAAGTAATCCAAGCCTTCTCTTTGCCCGTATCCGTTGATAACAAGCCTATCTCATCGGCTTTCATTCACTTGTATCCCAAGGCTTACTACCTATGCAAGATAAAGATAAATTTTCTAGAGAAATCACAGCTTCAAAGAAGCTTTTAGCCTTACTAGCCACCATAAAGGTTGAAGAAGATTTAGATAGAAGAACTTTAAAGTCCTAGCATATTATCTTCTAGGCTCATCTCTTTTCTCATGAAAATCGCTTCTTCAATTTCATGATAAGGTAAATCTGAATATCAGATTTGTTCACACAAAAAACTGATATGCACTACTATATTGTGTATAACCGTTGAATACAAAGTCAACGGATTTTAAGGCTTATCCTAACCATATTGGGTTTAGGTATTGCCACCTTTTGCATGACACCCCCACATTTGTAGAATTTATACGAAAGCTTTTGGCCTTTTCAAAAATTCATACAGGGCCTTAAAACAATTCCTCGTGTCAAAATGATTATGAAACTCTCAAAATCATATCACATAAAACATATTCCCAGACCGTCATTAACCGAATTAGGTCTTTCTTGAATTCAAGGCACCAAAACAAGTTTGGTCCAACATGTCACTCTGAAGCCAATAGCCTTACTATTAGGAAACATAAATCCAGTGTTCAATTGTCTACTATTCGGAACTTCATAACATGACCAGTAATCTTATCACTAGAAATCACTAATTTCTCAGCATGTGGTCAGTAGACTTTTGAATACTAGGAATCACAATGTTTTAACTTATGATCATTAGTCACTTTACTACTAGGAATCATAATGTCCTGACATAGGATCAATAGACTCTTACATTACTAGGAATCATCATGTCTTGACATATGATCAGTAGCCTCTCCACTACCAGGAACAATCATGTATTGACATGTGATCAGTAATCTATTCACTGCTAGGAACCACAATCGCATAACTGTGTAGCCAGTGGTCTAACACCTTCTAGGAACCACCACTTTTCTATCTCTGTGATCAGTCTAGCCATAAAGATGCCATTATTGGCCATGCATTCAACTTACCAAAGATTCTAATATTTGAGCCAGAAAGCCTTTCTAAAGGTGTAAAAAGGTGCATAAAGATGTAGAAACATAAAATGCTTAACATATACAAGGTACATAAATTTTTTATTTTTTTATTTTTTATCAACAACAAAATTAGTTTTATTGACTAATTAAAAGGAAGAAATGAGGATAAGGCATCCTCTACAAGGTACATACATTTGTGCAAAACTAACATACCTAGCTTCTCTAATGTACCATTCTTCATGTATCTATGGGTTGTTACAACTTACAAAGTTGCAAATATTATTTGATATGCAAAAAAGTCCAAAAGAAGAATAACACCATCTTGAGAAAGGTTGAGCAAACCAATCACTCCATAACATAACGAACATGTTTCATATCAATTTGAAGGTCTAGCATTAGTCAATATACTAATACCACAAATACATAGTCAATCTATACGAATACATACAACTACGAAAACACAATCAAGTATAAATGGATTTAACCAGTGTCTCTACTATGGTTCCTCTAGTTGATCAAATCCCATGTTCCCAATTGTTTCAAATAGCATAAAACACCCACCATGCAATCACAAACACATCAGACGTATGCATGGGGCACATAGACACACACGCATATATATATATATATATATATAGAGAGAGAGAGAGATTAGTTGCACCTCTGACAAGGAAACAATGATGGATTAGGTGATGACCCCAGGGACTCGCTAATTGGTGCTCGAAAAAGGCACCTAGAGAAGGTATAGAGGCTTCACCACTGGCCCATACTGCGAGGTTCTATAGATGTTCTAACTTCAATATGGACTTCCCATTAACGTTGGGCTGTTTCTTCCCGCTAGATTCTTCTCTCAGTGTGATTGAAGCCTGAGAACCAGAAGTAAGATTGGGTGCTTTCTTGTTTGCTCCCTTCTTGCCCATGTTCTTGCACTCTGTTTTTGGGGTGCTTCTCTTGGAATTTTTGTCGAACACCTAGAAGGCGTGAGCTTACATGAACTACGATAAGTGAACCACTTTGGTTGACGTTTGCTCTACATTGCTAAAGTAATAATACCACTTGTGAAATAGAATGATCAATGCCAGGCCTGTCAATGTCTCAGATTTGGATCATATGTGGAAAAATCAGACCCCGACTCAATTAAATATTCATTTGAATCCAAATGCATCAAATTGGATAATGTCAATCTGAATCTAAATCCGCTTTACACAGAAATCCAATTTGTGTTTTTTTTTTATAGCAAAATACTATTCATACAGTCATTCTTTCATGCCAAACACAACTAACAAAAATAGTAAGGTTCCATTTGAATTTAGGAATTTAAAATGCATTTAAGTTTGATAATTCATCTATGAATGTCAAAGTTAAATTAGATAGTTTTATCATGATGGATTTAAAGTAGTTATTTTAAATCATTCTAAGAATTCTCCTTCTAGCTACAATGATACTACCAAAGTACATTTTTTAATCTCAATTTATCTTCTTCCATAGTTCTTCTATCCACCTATAATAACTTTAAGTCTCCAATATTTTTATAAAATCCAACTTCAAATCCCTTGATTTTAAATCCACAACCACCCAAACAAACCCTAAAATCAAAATTTGAATACTTTGATTATCCAACTCATTCAATGCATAAACCATGGCACTTCATAAACAAAAAACAGAGTTTATTCTCAAGATGTAATCTACAGAGAAATAACAAGCGATAAGGCTTTCAATTGCTTATGATGAACCATAATGAAAATTGACAACAACAAAAAAAAAAAAAATTTGAAAACCTAACCTTGAGACCGAAATACGAACGTTAAGTTTGAAATCAAAAGTTTGCAGAAAATCAGCCTTGCATCATTGCCAGAGCCGTATAAGAAGTCCGTCGTCGTCGCGAGAAAGAGAACAAGTTGCGAAATCGGAATTTGGTGATGAGAGAGAGAGAGAGAGAGAGAGAGAGAGAGAGCCCGATTCATATTCGGATCCAATTAGGTTGATTCGAATGTATTCGGTCTTGTCGGGTCAGATTTGGGTACTACCCGTTTGCATAACTGACTTCGGTGCTCACAGTTAAAAATTAGTAAGAAAAATTATAAAAGAACTCTAAAGTTTAATTATTATAACAAAATAAATTTTGAATTTTTTATTTTTAATTTAAATTATTTGTTTATTTGTGTCAAATAAACAAATAAAATCTTTCCCCTAACAAATAAATTATTTAGGTGTGTACTCAATCTCTCCCCTCTCAAATATACATTATTGTGTACTAATTGGGCGTTGTTGTTTATTTGTGTCAAATAAAATCTAGAAAAAAATATTTGAGTTTTGGAGTGTTGTCCTCGGATCCCATAAAGGCTTTCAAACAACATCTTTTGTATTATTATAGAGTAAATATAAGACACCTCATAATAATGTTGTTGCTCCGATCAATTGGTCGGACCTAACATTTGTGTATTTTGAATCTCTGTGGTGTTTTAGAAAGTTGGTAAAAAATTGACTTTTTGTGACTTTTTAGCTTTTTTATATAAAAAAAGTAGATAAGTGATATGACCTAAAAAAAATCAAAAAACCAAAAAGTTGATTTTTTACCAACTTGCCAAAACGTTCCTCTATTTTGAATTCATGAAAAATGATGCAGACCACTAATTAGTGGTTGCTCTAATTATATGGTAGTGGATTCCACCCACTGCCACATGTATTTTGTGTCTTAGTTTTGTTTTGTTTTTTTTTTTTTTGCTTTCCACATCATTAGTGGTGGTGTTAGTGGTAGGAATTTAGTGGTTTGTAGCATTGTTGTTGAATTCATTTATAACTTTTCAAATCTTGGAATTTACGGGATTATTTTTGGATTATGGAGTTGATGATCTTAAGATTTTTTGTGACGGAGAGTTGTTGAGAGAGCCACCTCATTTGCCGGTTGATGTATACTTTAACCAAATCAATTAAGGCTTGTTTTGGGAATATGGTTGAAAGTAATTTTTGATTTTTAAAAAATGTTAAGGACCTCAAATATTTTACTAATATTTCCATCAAATGTCTTACATAGGTGTGTGACCCACACTATATGAGTCTCGTGTGGGTTCCATACCCATATGAGACATTTGGTAGAAATGTTGGTAAAATATTTAACGTTCCTAGCATTACTCTTGATTTTTTTGATTTTTTTAGGTCACATCTCTTCTTTACTTTTTTATGCATTTTTTAAAAAAAAAAATCAAAAAATTAGTTTTTATCCTACTTTTTTAAACAAGCCTAAATTCTTGTATACTTGTATATTTGTTTTGGGCCAGTCTTGTCTAAATGGTGTTGTTGGGTCTATAGAGCCCACCATGGATCCTATTTTGATAATTTGAACCGTACAATGTGTAGAACTCATCAAGTACTTTATCTTTATAAAAAATCATGTTGATCGGATATCGATAGCTATTTGATCAGATCAAATTTTGTCAACAATTCGGATTATCGAAATAGAACTTGTGGTGGGCCTCCACAGGCCTAACAACACGCTTCAATCTAATCTCAAACTGGGAAAAAGCCTGCCCATTTGTTTTATTGACAAAATGTTTTGACAGCAAAATTTCAGGAAGCAAAACTCAAATTCATTTTGTGTTGTGCCAAAAATTTCTGTATTGATAGTGGTTGTGCTTCAAGAGTCATACAAACTTAAATTGAAATCCATATTGGCAAAAAAGGAATATTGTTTACCCCACATTCATGCACTTTTTTGGTTTGTGGTTGTAGATTAGGGATGGCAATAAGAACCCGACCCAACAAGGACCCGACCCCCAACCCCGATTTAAGTGGTTGTGGCACCATTGAATTCGTATTGCTAGAATTTGAGGTCTTTGACTAACTTGTGAACTTCACATTGCCATTTTAATTTTATTTAGGAAAATTACGACGGTAGTACATGTACTTTAGTCTTTGTGTCATTTTAGTTCATGTAATTTCAATTGACTCAATTTGACCTTGAATTCAATTCTTTTATTTATTTTTTTGATAAATAATTTGACCTTGAATTCAATTTGGTCAAATTGATTACAACTTTTAATAATTATTAATAAAGATACACACATAGCTGGCATGTGTCATATTTCTTAAAGACAAAATTATAAACTTACTCAACTCTTAATCAAAAGCACCAACGACAGTACTAATTAGACCAAATTGACACAAAAATCTAAAATTAAGAGTTAAAATTGAGTCCATTGAAAGTGTAAGGACTAAAATGACACGAGATAAAATGTAGAGACCACCAGTAGAATTAGCCCATTTTATTTGGTGGTTGTAAATTGGGCTAATGGGTTTAGTTTGTCTTTGTGATGTGAATAATTGTTAAACCAAATTCAATTGAATGATTTCACTGCCTAGTTCGATTAGATAGTGTTTGGTCCACTGGAATATTGTGGAATGGAAAGATCATTCCTCAAAATATTCATCCCCATGTTTGGTTGATCAAAAAACAATTAATGAAAAATATATTATAAATGGAATCATTATTCACCATTGGAAATGAATGATCATTCCATCTCATTCCAATGAACCAAATAGAGCATTAGTGTTTATCATGATTTGCTGAAAATGAATTTGAAAATACTTCTTGTTGGTGAACTGATTGTGGATAGTTTTGGCTTAATGAGTTGTTAACAGAGAGATTGTGTATGATTTTGCAAGGGCATAACATGGCGCATCTGTCCCAAGTGGGTCCATCACGCTGCATTCATTCTGAGAACAAAAGATCTAAAGTGGGCTACAGTCTTGTTTTCAACATAAAGAGCGGTATCGAGGCATCCAAATTTAAGGACACTTGCACAAGTTTTCCATCCTTATCATCGAATTATACAACGACAATGCATGGTTTGCATTTAGACAGTGCAAGAGTATCGTACAAATGAGGACACCGGGCAATTGTCAATGCAAGTCCCCCTAGAGGATGCTGTGATTGCTACAGAGCCATTGACGAAAAAAGATATTGTAGCATACCTTGCTTCTAGGTGCAAGCCTAAGGAGCAATGGAGGTTTAACTTCTAGCTCTCATTGGTACTTAGATTCAGGTGGCATCTCTTGTTGTATATTGTACTTGAAGATACGTTGATGTTTTTATTTTTTATTTTGATTAACTTCTAACTTACCAGATCACATGGTTGGCTAATAACTTTAATAAAAATGAAATGAACCTAGGAGGTATTTTGGTTCCCTGGACATGAAGCTCCAATATTGCAATTGACTAAACATTGAATTCCATTGTCCACATCAATTACTGTTTATTCTGGACCTGTTTGTAGATTCCAATTCCATTTTCTAGTGTCGCAAAATAATTTCAGAATCCAATTACTACTGGTAATTGAATCTTTTTCTCTATCTTGTTCTGAATTGTGAACTTCATCATGTGGATTCTGCAAAATAGGTACAGAACATGAAAAGTTTGGCTGATAGTGAAACTTTAAGGCCCATGAAGTACGAACAGATAGCAGAGTTGCTCAATGGTATTGCTGAGAGATTTGGCTGGGATAAAATAACGGAGGGTGACAACATTATTGAACTTAAACAGGTAGAGACTCTTCTTATCTTGTTTTTCCAATAAAAATAAAAAATTCTTATCTAAATACTTGGAAAGTTTTTAACCGTTTTCTGGTTCATGTATTACTTCTTTATGGACGATGATGCTTTATTTTTTTGGTTCAAAAGCAATAAAAAAATTCATTCTTGCAGCAAGTTTTGCCTTTTGCTTTTGGTGTATTTTTGGAGAGCAACTTTACAGACTTCACATTACTATCATGCAGGGAAAGCAAAGCATATCACTGGAACCAAGAGGCCAATTTGAGCTTAGTGGTGCACCTCTTGAAACTTTACATCAAACTTGTGTTGAGGTTAATTCACATCTTTATCAGGTTTGTCTGAAACTATAACTTGAGCATATAGATGAAGGCGTGGTTGATATATAATATGTTAGGAATTCTTCAATTATGGTTTATGAGAAAATGAATGTATGTGATTCTCAAACCATATATCATGGTTTTAGTTTTCATGCGGTTCTG
Organism: Camellia granthamiana; assembly: GCA_036172215.1. Lineage (NCBI taxonomy): Eukaryota > Viridiplantae > Streptophyta > Magnoliopsida > Ericales > Theaceae > Camellia > Camellia granthamiana. The sequence continues at coordinate 298,133 of JAXFYN010000274.1, read as the reverse complement.
ACGAAGGTAGGATTTGATCTCAAGTCTGTGTTATGATGACCAAGAACTATTAGCTATGCTAGATGGTATCATGAATCACACATGATGTTATGGAAGGCTAAACTTATCATATTTTAGGATCACATATGAGTTGAAGGAAGTCGAAGGAAGAACATATGCTTGAAGACATGTATAAAATCATAAGTTGTTGGGGGGGAATTTTAGGAAGATGTACTCATTATATATAAGCAAGATGTGAAGAATTGTCCAAGCTTGATGACTTGGACCAAGTTTATGGTATCCTCCAAATCAGAGTTAGTTGTTTGTGCTGCAGATTAGTTTCCTACCCCATCACCACCGGTTGAGCATGGCTTATGACTTGTAGTACATATGGCTGGCAAAGACTTGACTCGCTGATACAATTGATTACTTAGTTATGGATTTGAATCAGTTAGGACTAAAAAGGAATTTAGATACCTCAAAAATTTTAAAATTATGTCACATCATTTGTTAATATGTTAATTGATGCATATAGCATTATTCAATGTAATTTGATAAGAATTAATTGAATGGTAATACTTATGAGATATATTTACCTTTTTTTTTTTTTTTTTTTTTTTGAACAATGATGAGATATATTTACCTTGTATTGGAAAATTTAGCCAAAATTTTTCTAGTGGACTCTTGTTTGGTGAAAAAGATAACCTAATTTATTTTGTTTCATAAACTTTCTAAAGAGGAGGCGCATAATTGAGTGAGGATAAAATAAAATATCTTTTTTTTTTTCTTGAATAATATTACCAAAGTAACATGTTACTGTTTATATTAATTTCAACGGTATAATTTTTTTTTCTAAAAATTTCATAATCAACATAGATCTTATTTGATAGATCTTAATAAAAAAAAATTTAAAAATATTAATTTTATTAAAAATTAATAATTAAATCAAAATTTATATTATTTTAAATTTTAATATTTTGGTAATAATACATGCTATACTTTTAAAGTTTTATTACAAGGTGATTTTAACCAAATCTCTATGTTTGTTTTCGTCAAAGCGAATGACGAGCCGTCGAATCAAATGCTTCGGCCATTTGGACGGTTTTAATCCCACCTCTCTTCCCGCGTCTCCTCCCCATTCCTACTAGACTCTGTCCATTGCACTTCCTTCCTTCCTTCCTTCCTTCCAAAGGCTTATAACCACAACAAAAACCCTACAAATCTCTCTCTCTCTCTCACTCCAAGCTCAAACCCCTTGAAACTAGGTTTGCTTCTATTTTTCAGCATGTATATATATATATGTACATATACATGTAAATATGCATGTTTATAGTTTATTATCATCCTGATGCGAATCAAATGTTTTTTTCTTTTTTGTTTTTATGTTTTCCTTGAGATGAGATTTGGGTTTAGGTTTGGGCTTTGGTTTTAAAACTGGAATCGCTTATTTAATGTTTATATTTTCACTTGATGAGAGAATGGGTTTTAATTGTTTGATGTCTATTGTTAGTGATACCAGAGGATCAGGACGCTGTTGATGCTAACAACATTGAAATGAATGGTGATGATGATTCTGATCATGAAATCAACGGTACTAATTTACCCTCGTAAGATCTATACACTGAAGTTAATCACTGTGTTGTGATTCAACTTTCATTTTTTATTTTTATTTTTGTTATATATATATATAAAGACCTCGCTTCATATAGGATAGATATGAACATGTATGCCGATTATGTACGTATATCTGGATTTTATATACATGTATATATACATCAAATGTTGTCCATCTAACAAATTCTCTTGGTTTGGTTTTTTGGGTTGGATGTAATGGAATGGTATCTACCTTCATGTTTGGCTTGGTAGAAAGAAACGATTAGAACATTTAAAATGGAATTACTATTCAACAAATTTTCGAGAATGTTCATTCCATTGAAGGGTATATGAATAGTCACTATATTCATGTCCAAAATCATTCTAGCAAACTATATAAAAAACTACCTTAATCTTTTAAGTAATGTGCATGTAGATATGTGGCCTCAATGTTATGATTCAACTCTCATTGGCATCATATATAATACATATATGCAACTATGCCCATTATGTCTCTGGTTGTGGTAGGATTGTCTTTTGTTTCCCCTAATCTCTGAGTTCAGATTTATGTGCATGTATGTATAGTCTAAATGTTTTGATTCAACTATCATTGACATCATATATCATAAGCGGGAGGGGTGTCTTTTGTTTCCATTTTAAATTTGAGTTATGGTTTGGAACTTGGATGTGACATCTGTTTCAATCACTTTGTTTGATGGTTCAGGGGGTTGTGAAAGAGACCATGGAGATGAATTTTCCATTGGTGGGAATGATTTGGATTATGAATTTGGTGGCAGCAGCAATACCATATCAGGGTTAAGGGAGACTGAAATGAGTCGGTTTAATGATAAGAATGCTTTCAAAGAACGAGAAGCCCATAAAGCCATTGCAAAGCTTTTCTGTTGTGCAGCATTGCCACCAGAGACTGTTGAAGAGTTCTATTATGTTAAAAAATTTTATAACTACCTTAATCCCAAATTTTGCGTTAGTATTGATGATGTTGGGCATTATTGCTTGGAAACTTATGAGGAGGTGAAAGCAAAAGTTAAACAAGTTCTGAGAAATTTGGAATGGACAGATTAGCCTCTCAGTTGACATATTGAGGTACGAGAAGCGCTATGAATATCCACAAGATTATCTGTGTCTAACTGCCTATTTCATTGATGATAATTGGAAGTTGAAGAACTGGATCCTTGGGTTTAGTCAAATTTGGGATGGGTTCAGTGAGTTACCTCACAAAATCATACTGAAGTCTTTGAAAGATTGGGACATCGAGGAAAAGATATCCACAATTACTATGTTAAATGACAATCTGTATCGCGAAACATGTGAGATCGTTAAGGATCACATTCAAGGAAAGAGGGAACTCCAACTTAATGGTCGTCTATTCAAAGTGCGTTGTTGCGGTGACATTGTTAGTCGAATGGTGCAAGTTGCATATAAAGCTATAAATAATATTATTGACAATGTTCGTGAACTATGTTCCTTTGGAAAATCATTACCACTTTGGTACCTCACTAGTGCCCAGCTCAAGGATGCTTTGGAATTAGAGTCTAGAGGTGAGTTTTCCTCACAAGATGTGCGGGATAATTATGAAGTACCTTCTGCAGAAGAATGGGAGAAGGTTAGAAGTATATGTGAACTTGTGGATAGCATTTATGAGTTAACAGTGGCATTATTTGAATCAAAATATCCAACTGCTAATGCCTATCTTTATCATCTTCGGGAGCTTCAGGCAATACTGATTCAGAAGTCCACAAGCACCGATCGTCTCATTCAACGTGTCGCGAGGAAAATGCTGAAAAAATTTGACAGGTATTGGAAGGACATGTACTTGGTATTGGTGATCACTATGGTAATGGATCCTCGATTCAAGATGAAATATCTAGAGTTTTCTTCTTCGAAATTTGATGATAGTGACGGAAACCCAGGTGTTACAACTGTTTTGGAGGCCATTCGCAGCCTTTTCAACAACTATGTCATCAAATTTCCTGAAAGAGAAAACATTTCGAGTGATTCAACTTCATCTTCCGAGTTCGAAGAAGAAGAGGACATAGAGGAGGATTCTTACAAAAATATTGAGGAAGAACATCGTAGTTTGGACCATCGTTATAAACTTCTGCCAGATTACATTCAGTTCATCCAATCTACTCAAGCCCCCCAACCACAGTCGGAACTAGATTGGTATTTGGAGGAACCTGTCTTGTCATGGACCCATGAGTTCAATGCATTGAGTTGGTGGAGAAATGCAAGTTCAAAGTATCCTACCCTATCGAGGATGGCTCGTGATCTTTTGGCAATTCCTGTATCTATTGCTAATTCATACGAGGCCTTTTATACTGAACCAAGAGAAGCTGATGAGAGGATAATTTCCTCAGGCTAAGGGCCAGACATGATGAATGCCTTGATGTGTACACGAAGCTGGTACCCATGGCCCTGAAAAATTTTATAGGTACAAACTTGGTCCTCTTCTGTTTTTGCCATTCTCAAAATCATTTTGGTAATGGTTCCTTTCCTCCTTCTTCTGCTATATATTTTCTTTGTCCTAAAAACACATAAGCCACACAGAGAACGCACAAAAAGGTAGCTTAAAAGAAAGTATCTAAAAGAGCTTTAAAAAAGTTTTACCTTTTTAAGATGAAAAAACAAATAAACTAAAAACTTGTAAAGGGAAAACCAAATACCAAACCTTTTTGACGGACAATTGCTTGAACTTACGGTTTCAAATTTTATAAGCTAAATTAGCTGTCTGTTGAATCAAATGAGGCTTATGTGATTAGAAGAATTTTTTTTTTTTTTTTTATTGTATCCTTTTTTGCTGATAGACATCCTTGATATTACAGGTAAATCTTTTTGGCTAGTTACATTACAGCTATCAGCAACCCATGATAGATTTTTGTCTGGATGGCATTGGGAATCAAGTTGATGGGCTATAGGAAGAGATAGAGACCATATATAAGGGTTTAATGAGTTCTAGCTTTGGGTTTCTCTACATATGCCTTTTTGTTTTGGACTTCAAACTCAAAATGTTAATATGGGTTTTTATCTACTCTTTTTGAGGTGTTGAAGCACATGAAAGAACAGAAGGTTATGTTAGCTACTCATGAATGTGGTTTATGATGTTGGGTCCTGCCATGTTTACTTTATTGCTTGCATAAGCATGCTCTCTTTCTCTCTCTCTCTCTCTCTCCCCTTATATATATGATGTTTATAAAGGAAATTATTTGCGAAATTGCTTGTGTCTGGTCTTGAGTTGTCCAGCTCTGTTCTTTTGGCTCATTACGGGCCATTGTTGGATAATTTAATTCTTTCATATAGACTATATTGAATTCTTCTGTATAGGTCATTTATGGGAATTTATTTTTTTTAAAATTAATTCAATGGCTGTATTGATCACATATTTTCAAAATATATATATACTTTAAAAAAAAAAAACATAAAATATGATTTTAGACATAAATTTTTTTTTGATGTTTTTTTAAAGATTAATGTAATCAAATCATGTGATTACGACAGTCAAATCAATTTAATTTTTTTGTATATACAAATTTATAATATGAAAGATTACAAATTTATAATATGAAATATTAGATCATTGTACGAAGACCGATAAATATTGGGGATTTATTGAACACCACACTAATCAGCAATCGTCACACTAGGTTGAGTAAACTCTTATATAAATAAGATAATTTAGGTAATCACTTGATTAATATTGACCTTGTTTGGGAAGTGGTTACTTTTTTGACTTTTTAGCTATTTAACTATTTTAGTAGGCTATTTTAGTTTTTATGTTTGGGAAGTTGGGTTGAATTTTTTGGTTAATTATTGTATTAAAAAATGTGTTTGAAATGATGTTTGAGATTGAAATGACAAATTTGTTCTTAACTTCACTTTTTTCAAAATTGGTCTAAAGGGGCAAAATTATCATTTACTACCTGTGGGACAGCCTGCCAACATGACAGTGGTAGGCTATCAGTGCATTGTTAACATGACAGTGTAGGCTGCCATTGCTAAGCTGCTTTTTAAAAATATATATATATATATAAATCATTGATTTAAGGTACTATTTGAGGCTATTTGGTATTTTTAGTGTTTGAGGCTCAAACTTGGGTTTCCAAACAAAGCCATTTTATTGATACCCAAAAACTTAGTGCATGTTTGGTTACGTTTACGTTTTCAGTTTATATTTACAAAAATTCTATAAACTAGTTTTTGTTTATTTTTAGAAAAACATAAACTACAAACGCGTTTGGTTTAGATAAAATGTTTAAAAAATTTTAAAAATATAAAAAAGAGTAAGAAAGTGGTGGCGGAAGACGGTGGTGGAAAGTGGTAACGGGTGGGTGGATGGTGGTGGCAGGTGGGTGGTGGATGGCGGGTGGTGGGTGGTGGTGGGTGGTGGGTGGTGGTGGTGGTGGTGGTAGCGGGTGGGTGGCAGGTGGGTGGTAGGTGGTGGTGGCTGGTGGTGGTGGATGGTGGTGGCAAGTGGGTGGTGGCGGGTAGGTGGCGGGTGGTGGTGGTGGTGGTGGGTGGTGGCGGGCGGATGGATAGTAATAGCGAGTGGTGGGTGGTGGCGGGCGGATGGATGGTAGTGGCGCGTGGTGGGTGGTGGCGGGTGGGTGGTGGTGGTGGCGGTGGCGGTGGCGGTGGTGGTGGCGGGTGGTGGTAGGTGGTGGCGGGTGGATGGCAGGTGGGTGGCGGGTGGTGGTGGCGGGTGGGTGGCAGGTGGATGGGTGGTGGTGGCGGGGGGTGGGTGGTAAGTGGTGGTGGTAGGTGGTGGTGGGGGGTGGGTGGTGGTGGCGGAAGACGGTGGTGGAAAATGGTGGCGGGTGATGGCTAGTGTTGGGTGGTAAAAAAAAAAAAAAAACTCAAAACTCAAAACGGAAACACATTTTTTGGCCAAATTTATAAACTGAGACCACTGATTTATAAATAAAAAATTTACCAAACAAGTTTTTATTTGAATTTTTAAAATTTTTATAAATATAAACTGAAAACTGAAAATGTAAGTGTTACCAAACGCCACCTTAGTGATAAGGTGTTATTTAGTAACATTTTTTATTTATTTATATTTAATCTACACATTTATTTAGAGATGAGATGATAGTCAAAAGATAGGAGTAATGTTAGGGATATCAATTTTTTTACTAAGTAAGGCCTTCTTTGGTTTATTTTTGAGAGAGTAATTTTGGAGAAAAATTTTTAAAATTTTGTTTGGTTTAGTGATTTTGAAAAAAAAAATTCCAAAATTACTTTCTATCTTCTACATATCAATCAATCATTTTTTCTCTTTCCTCTCTCATTTTCAATCACTTTTTCTCTCACACACATCTACTCAACTATAACAAAATGTTAAATCATTCCAAACTCTCATACTCCAAAACTATTTCCAAAATATACAACCAAACGAACCAAAAAAAAATTCTAAACTCTCTCTCCAAATTTTTTTTTGAAAATTTATCTCCCAAAACTAAACCAAACACACCCTAAATGTCTTACATAGATGTGAAGTTTACAATGAGACATTTGATAGAAAATTTAGAACCTATAACATTTTAATCACTTAAACCAACTCTCTATGCTTTCGTTTGGGATGTGGGTTAGATTTTTGGCCTTTTGACTATTTTAGTCTAGAGCTAAAAAAGTCTCGTTTAGGATGAGCTTTTTAACTTTTTTGACTTTTGTAAGTGAAAAAATGAAATGATTATAGTTTAGATGTGATCTTTTATCTTATTGACTTTTTAACCTGTTTTATCTTTTTGTGACTAAAATAACTAAAAAAAAAGCCAGCCTATGCCATGCCATGCATGCCCATCCGTTTGTTTGTTTGTTTATTAGCAATCAATATCCCTCACCATCTACCACATAGACATCTCTGTTTATAATGATAATGATATGATTATTCCCGCACAAAAATGCGAGAACTGGAACTACCTTCGTGTTTCCAAACATAACCAAAAGAGTACACCCATCCCCCCACCCACCCACATCCCCACTTTTTTTTAGCCTTGGCTTTTCGCTGCACAAGATCACAAAAAAATAATCTCTCAGGCATATTATATTAGCAATAGAATTATAGAAACTCTAATTGTTCACTCATGTTATAGTTATGAATGTATGTGCAAATTGTCTATCTATGAATCACCTTTTCTCTCTCTCTCTCTCTCTCTCTCTCTCAAGGTAGATGATGTGTTTTCTAGTATGTGTATTCCTTTATAATATGTAGTTAGTTATATTTCCATATGCTACTATCTGCTTTCAAAAATCCAATAGTGAGAGCAAAATAATATATAGGCGGCAATTTCTGAAGGTAATATTGTATACATGTATAGAAATCTGTGATTGTTGACTCGCTAATGGTATATACCTTGGAATGGATGTTTCTAATTTGAAGCCTTCTTTTATTGGGAATTCATTTATGTGTGTGTATACAGCTTGTAAACTCTGTTATATTTTAAGAAAGGCAAATGTTAACAAGTGCTCTAAAAGGATTTGGAAAATATCATATTCTCGTTCAATGAATCTAGCAAATACAATTGTATCTCCTTTTATACAGAAACTATAACTACCTAACTCAATATACTAACTAACTAACTATGGTTGTGTTTATATAACTTCCTAACAGATTTATTCCAACCACCACAAGTGGATTGTAACTGTCTCAATTTCATACACGTGCTCAGCTCTTGAGTGTTAGCAACAGATGGCCTGTATATCTTCTTGACCTGTAGTTTAGGTTTGAACTGGTGCAACTGGCGTGACTCTGTCTTTGTTAACTTGAGCTGATCTGTCTCTTGTGGCTTGAGCTGATCTATCTCTTTTGGCTTGAGTTGATGTAGCTTAACATGCCCCCTCAAGCTTAGGGGAGCTTGGAGAACCATAAGCTTGGATTGTAGGTACTGAAACCTTTGAAGAGAAAGGGGTTTAGTGAAAATATTAGCTAGTTGATCAGAAGTGGAAATGTGAAGAATGTTGAGCTACTTAGTAGCGATTCTCTCTCGAACATAATGATAATCAACCTCTATATGCTTTGTACGGGCATGGAAAACAGGATTAGATGAAAGAGAGATAACAGATATATTATCACACCAAAGAGTGAGAGAAGGGACTGTAATGTGAAGATCAGCCAACTAAGCTCTGCTGTTGTTTGAGCCAAAGCACGATATTCTGCCTCAGTAGAAGAACGGGCTACAGTTGGTTGTTTTTTAGCAGACCAAGAGATCAAATTCGATCCAAGGAAAACACAATAGCCAGTTGTAGATCTTCAATCGTAAGAGTTGCCAGCCCAATCAGAATCTGAGTAAGCTTGAAGAATAAGAGGACCAGGACTAAAATGTAGCCCAAGGTTGAGAGTACCTTTAAGATATCTGAGAAGACGTTTAACATGAGCAAAATGACTAACAAGAGGAAGATGCATAAATTGGCAAGCATAGTTCACAGCGAATGAAAGATCAGAACGAGTTATAGTTAAGTATTGAAGAGCACCCACAATGCTTTGGTAAAGAGTAGGATTAGAAAATGGAATATAAATTGAAGAATCAGCTTGTTTAAGGGCCATAGGTGAGGAATATGATTTATAATCAGTCATGCCAGCTTTGGCATGAATCTCAGTGGCATATTTGTGTTGAGAGAGAAAGTAGCCATGAGAGGAAGAAGTGACTGAAATACCAAGAAAATAATTGATAGACCCAAGCTCTTTCATGGAAAAAGTGGAATGCATTTGGTGAACAACCTGATCAATTGCAGAAGAATCACTGCCAGTTAAAAGTATATCATCAACATAGATAAGTAAAATGAGAATAGAAGAAGCTGTTTTCTTAACAAAAAGAGAGGAATCACAGTGACTAGATAGAAAGCCTTGAGATTGAAGGAATGTGGAAAAAGTGGAATACCAAGCCCTTGGGGCTTGTTTCAGACCATAAAGAGATTTGTGCAGTTTACAAACAAGATGAGGAGAAAAGACATCAATAAAGCCTTGAGGCTGGTGCATAGAGACTTCTTCCTCAAGAACACCATGGAGAAAAGCATTTGATATATCAAGTTGCTTGATAGGCCATTGGAAATAAAGTGCCAAGGTTAAAAGAACCTGAACAGTTGGTTGTTTGGCCACAGGACTAAATGTCTCATGAAAATCAATCCCCTCTGTTTGAAGAAAACCTTTAGCAACCAAACGAGCCTTATATCTAGCAATGGTACTATTTGATTTTTTCTTAATTCTGTACACCCATTTGTAACCAATAGCAGATTTACCAAGAGGTAATGGCACAAGAGACCAGGTGGCCTGTTTTTGTAAGGCTTGAAATTCATCCAACATTGCAGCTTGCCATTTAGAAGATTGAGCTGCCTCTTTGTAAGTAGATGGTTCAATAACCTCAGTGGAGGCATCAGTAGAAGCCAAGAAACAAGTGGACACAGCTTTGGTCTTAGATTTGGTAAGCATTGAATGATGATTCTGAGAAGGTAGACTGAGAGGCAACTCTATAGAAATAGAGGAAATAGGAATAGATGTTGTAGTAGGTGCTATTGGTGCAGCAGAATTAGAGAGTGGTAAGGCTGTAGCTGAAGGAGTTGCTTTAGCTGGAAAAGTAGAACTAGGATCTGTAGGACCTGCAGATGCAGGTGTGACAAAAATAAGAATAGAACCAGCTGCAGAAACTGTACCAGAAGAGACAGGAGAAACAGTAACAGAGGAAGGAGCTAAGGACATAAAGTGAGAGGTAGGATTATCTGTAGGCCAGAAGAAAGTATGTAACTAAGGTAAAGTAGGAGCAGGAATAGAAGCACTGAGATAAGGGTCTTGAAATGGAAAAGTAGTTTCATCAAAAAGAACATGTCTAGAAATATACATTTTACCACTGGACAAATCAAGACACCTATAACCCTTTGTGGAGGGTTGATAACCAAGAAACACACAAGGAATGGATCTTGGTTGAAGTTTATGTGTAGTATAGGGTCGAAGCCAAGGATAGCATTTACAGCCAAAGACTTTTAAAAAATTATAATCAGGAGCATACTTAAATAGTACTTCAAAAGGAGTTAAATTGTTCAGCTTAGAAGTAGGATGCCTGTTAATCAGAAACACAGAAGCAGCAAGAGCATCAAACCAAAATTTGATGGGAAGAGAAGACTGATGCATGAAAGTGATAATAGTTTCAATCAAGTGTCTATGCTTTCTCTCAGCCACTCCATTTTGAGCAGGAGTATGTGGACAAGTGAGTTGATGTTCAATACCTTTAGTGGTAAGCAAATTTTGAAATTTAGAAGCCACATATTCTTTCCTATTATCACTTCTCAGAATTTTAAGTTTGGTGTGAAACTGTGTTTCCACAAAGGTCTTAAAATCAACAAACTTTGAGAAAACTTCACTCTTGTAAGACAAAGGAAATAACCATGTAAATTTGCTAAAGTCATCAATGAAAAGAACATAGCATTTATAGTTTGAAACAGAAACAGCAAATGGTCCCCATACATCAAAATATATAAGAGCTAAAGGTTGATTTACAGATGCATTTGAAAAACTAAATGGCAACCTATGACTCGTAGACACATAACAATGTGTGCACAATTTATTTGAGGCAACAGTAGTAGCCATAATAGGTAAATGATACTGAGAAACAAGAAAATTCAACTTCTTGGATGAAAGATGTCCTAGTCTAGAATGCCAAAGAGAATCATGATGAGCAATAGCAGTAGTGGAACAATGAAGACAAACAGGTTGAGAAAACAATGAAGAGGTTGAAGCTGGTAGATGGTAAAGACCATAAGAAAAGCCTCCTTTATACAGAACCTTCTTGGTAAGCTTGTCCTGTATAACAAAGAAGTCAACATCAAAAGTAATGGTGCACTTGTTGTTAGCAATTAATTGGTGAACTGACAGAAGATTAGAAGAAATTGATAGAACATGGAACAAATTGTTAAGTGTGTAAGGTATAGTGGGAGTAGGAAGAATGCCATTACCAGTATGATGAATAGGCAAGGTGGAACCATCTCCCACAGTGACTTGATCAGGACCAAGATAAGGTTGGTAAGTATTCAGATTGTTGAGATCATTCGTAAAATGATTTAAAGCAGCAGAATCTAAGAACCAAGTAGAACTTTTTGATGCATGAGTAGGAGAATTAGGAACAACATTCGTGGATGAGGAGGAAACATAAGCCCTGGGATGAGTCTTAGATGCTTGAAGTGTTGTATCGAGTCTATGCCAACACTCTAAAGCTGAATGATTAGGCTTTCCACAAATTTGACATAACAAAGAGCCAACAGAGGACTGATGTGGAGATTGATATTGATGTGGAGACTGAAACTGAGGAGATGTTCTGCCTCCTTGAAATTGAGGAGATGTTCTGCCTCCACCTTTGTTCTGTGAAAATCTGTTGCCATTATTTCGACCTCTATATGAGCCATAACCTCGATATCCTCATCTCTGAGATCCTTTGAAACCTCTATAATTCCCTCGAGTAACAACATAAGCAAAAGGAAGATTAGATGCATGAGTGTGTTTGAGAGAGGTTTCAATATGAATAGATTCTGAACACAGTAAAACAAATAAAGCAGCAATAGAAATAGGATCAGATCTTGCTCGAATAGTTGTTTTGAAAGCATTATATTTATCAGGTAAACTGTTTAAGGTGATTAAAACTAAATCTTCATCTTCAATCGGTGAACCAGCCAAACTCAACTGATCAGAAACAGTCTTGATTTGATTCAAGTAGTCTTCCATAATGAGATTTTTCTTTGTCATATAATTAAGCTTGTTCTTTAGCTGATGGATATGAGATCGAGAGAGATATGTAAATCAAGCAGCTAGTGTATTCCATACCTCTGAACTTGTACCACAGTGCAAAACAGAAGTGAAGATGGATGATGAAAGTGTAGTAGTAATACAACTCAACAAATGTGTATCAATGGTGATCCAATGAGTAAATGCTGGATTTGGAACAGAATTACCATGTGCATCATTGATTGTAGATGAAGGACAGAGTACAGAACCATTAACAAAGCCTATAAGCTTTATAGCTCTCAGGATATTCTGAAACTGACTCTTCCAAATTATATAGTTTGTAGGATCAAGTTTGATTGGAACAAAGGAGTTCAGATTGGAAATAAGAAGAGTGAGATTAGAAGGTAACATAAAGATATTTGAAGAACCTGTAACAGAGATTGAATCTGCTATTGTTACAGTAGCTTCTTGCAGATTTGTTACAGTAGCTTCTTGCAGATTTGCTGCCATTACTGTATCTTGTTGAAGATACAATGCTCGGAGAAGCTCACAAGGCTCTGATACCATAAAAGGATTTGGAAAATATCATATTCTCATTCAATGAATCAAGCAAATACAATTGTATCTCCTTTTATACAGAAACTATAACTACCTAACTCAATATACTAACTAACTAACTATGGTTGTGTTTATATAACTTCCTAATAGATTTATTCTAACCACCACAAGTGGATTGTAACTGTCTCAATTTCATACATGTGCTCAGCTCTTGAGTGTTAGCAACAGATGGCTTGTATATCTTCTTGACCTGTAGCTGAGGTTTGAACTACTACAACTGGTGCAACTGGTGTGACTCTGTCTTTGTTAACTTGAGTTGATCTGTCTCTTGTAGCTTGAGTTGATCTGTCTCTTTTGGCTTGAGCTGGTGTAGCTTAACATGCTCCTAAGATATTGTTTAATATTGTGAATAGTGTAAAAAAATGTTTTGTAAATGGTGAGAAGGGTAAATTTTTTTTTGAAATCAATGATAAGTGTCTTGAAATTAGTGAAAGGTGTCTTGTTTTTGTTCTTCCTTTCTTTTGTCTTTTCCTTATGCCCAGGCGAACTTGTTAGCAAGACCCTTCAAGAAATGTAATAGGGTTCAAATTAAAAATAGTATAATCCCACTAAGGGATGGTAGGATTTAAGACCCACTTGGCACTTGGGTTTTTTTCTCCTTTCTTTTTGGGGGAGAAAGAAAGAAAAGAACGAAGAGAGGGAACAAAAAGAATCAAATAGTGGTTAGATGGATGTATTTCAATAATACTTTTGTGATTAAATTTGGATGCCAAAAGTTGGATAATGTCACCAAAGGAGTGGGCCTCACCTTTCATGTATTGCATCTATGGATTGGTGATGCATCATTAGGTTGTCAATGTTTTGTAGCCACATTTGGCCACAGTAGCATTATTCATATTATAGTTCTAAAAGTAGGCATATAAATGGATATGTGGTTACATTACATGCCATTATTGTTTTTAGAATTTGCAAAAAATTAATGAAAACATGTATAATACGGTTGATGTTTTTGTTAAAAACAAAATGGATGTAATGAGTACTTGCAAATGCAGATCTACCAAGAATTTGTTGCAAACGTTAACCATTTTTTTATTCTATTGCTGGTTCCATACTCGAGTAAATAAAGTGAGTTTATCTAAAGTACCTATAATATGTAATTGTTCTAGCATTTTAGAGTCTGTCGTTGCATATGAGAATAAATTAATATGACTCTTTTACATTGACGTGTTTAAGGTGTTTCATTGAATTCCGATGATTTTAATCATGAAACAATGACAGTGATGTCATCTCGTGGCCTACAGATAACAGAATGAATCTCAATGAAGATTTGGTCAACGAAGAAAAAGCCCGCCTAGCTCTCACAAAGGTTTTCTGCTCTGAAATGTCACCACCCAAGGCAGTTGAAGCTAAAGATTTTAAGGAAATTGTACAAATGCTTGACCCTCAGCTTCACATTAGTTTTGATTTTGTTAGGCTTTGGTGCCTCAAATTTTTCAAGGAAGAGAGAAAGAAAATTAAAGGGACTTTAAGGAATTTGGATGGGCAGATCAGCCTCTCCGTAGACATACTGAGTTCTACAAAACCTGGCAAGAGTGTTTCTGATTATTTGTGCCTGACAACTTATTTCATTGATGATAATTGGAAGATGCAAAAGTGGATTCTTAATTTCACTTGTGTTGGGCATCAATCACAAGCTGCTCTGCATGAAGTCATTATAAATTCCTTGAAAGAGTGGGGCATTGAGAAAAAGATATCCACAATCACTATGTCAAATAGCAGTATTTATGATGAAACTATTGAGATTGTTAAGGATCACATTCGCGAAAAGAAGAAGTTCCCATTTAATGGTCAACTATTTCTAGTGTATTGCTGCAGTGACATTGTCAGTCTCATGGTGCAAGATGCAAATAAGGAGATAAGTAAAATTGTTGACAAGTTTGGCAGTATGTATTCATTTAAAGAACCGGAGCCTTCATGGTATAACAAAAACAACCAGGTAAAAGAGGCTTCACTACTGCTATATTTTGGAGGTACATTTTCTTACAGATATAAGGATTCCAGGAATGATAAACCATCGGCCAAGGAATTGAGGAAAGTCCATAATATCAATAGATAAATAGACAACATATATGGCATAGTGTTTCCATTATTTGGAATGGGGTATTCAACTGCTAACATCTATCTCCATCATCTTCAAGAGCGTCGGGCATACTTCATTAGATGCTCCAGGTCAAGTAATGTTTTAACTAATGTAAATAAGTAATTGCTTCAGTCGTTTAGCAAGTATATGAACAATATCTACTTGCTACTGGCAATTGCTTCAGTGATGGATCCTCGCTTCAAGATGAAATACATAGAATTTTCTTCTTTGAAATTTAAGGGCGATTATAGCTACTCAAAGATTTTGAAGGCCATGCACAAACTTTACAATGATTATGTGAAAATGGAGAATGATTCAAATGGCACTTTGAGTTTGTTGCAAGTAGGGGCGTAGCCAGGAATTCCCCTCAGTGGGGTCATTCAGAGGGAGAGAGAGAACAAATGAAGGAATGCATCAATGGCAATACAACAATGGCTGTTAGAGAATGAAGCGTTGATGGAGCAAATGAATGAACGAACACTGAACTAAAATTGACACCACAAAACAATGAATAGCTCCAAATATATGTGATATATGTGATATTGATCTAGATTCACTGGGGTTATTTTGTTAAAATTAACACCACTAAACAATAAATAGTTCCAAACACTGGGGTCATTTTGTTAAAATCTGTTGTTTAAATTGTGAAATTAAATAAATAGATTTATGAAGAAAACAAATTATATACCAAGAACATATGCTGATAATTACAACAAAATTTCAACAGAAATACACAAAACAATAAAAGGGTAAAGAGACGAAACCGAAGCCTGCACGGAAGCAGTTTCCTTAAAACAGATTTCGCCGCCTCACGGGTCGAGTGCTTGAGGAAACCCGGCGTCTATCTCCCAAGATACGACGGTCAAAACCAGCTACGGCAGAAGCACTATCTGTCTAGCTTAGCGAACAAAACAATGGCAGCACTCTCTCAAAATAGGAACTTTCTGGCAAACTAACTTGTAAAATGGAAGCAAAAATTTCTATATTGAAACTTGAAAGGAGGGTCTCAATTTATACATGTATAGGGGAGAGAGGAAAAGCCTCCAGCCTTTAAGGCTAGTCATTAAACACCAAGCATCCATAGCCCCTTTCCACAAAATGAAAAGTATGGATGCCTAAAGGATTCATACCCTTTAGCCAAGAAAAAAAAAAGATTTAAATACTCTTTAAAATCTTATTCATGAATCTAACATCATGAAGCAATTTCTTGGCAATTTCTTATTCAAAACCCAATGGTTTTTTGGCTCACTTGGACCTAACACAAAAAGTGGTTAGGACCCACTTTAATATTTAATTAAAGTCACCACACTTTAATAATAAATTAAAGTCCCCAAAAATCATTTTTTCCAACAATCCCCCACATGAATAAAAATTGACCGAATGACTCAACAAACGGACATCGTTCAACAATAAAGACTCTGAGAGAGAGTACAACGGACTAACCCCGACATCAGAGAAGGTAGCTTTTGGCTTTGAACCTCTCCCAGTGAAAACCTATCGAGTTTACTGGCTGATCAGTGAATAAGACATCTTGAACTGCTCTGCCGTTTGTGTAAACTGAGACAATAGATCTCACACGGGAATTACTCCTACCGCCATTATGTTCTCACTGGTGTGCCCTGTGTGGCCCTGGACACTAGCCTGGTTCAGCGAGTGGTTTCAAAGAATCTTGGCCTGCCCAATTCTTCTAGAAGCGGCCCCACTTCAAACTCACATAGGTGACTCTACTAAAGTATCCTGCAATACTTAGCTCAACAGCTTAACACATAAGAGTCATTAAAAGCTCAGCTTATCCTCTACACTTGCAGGTATCACTGATAGAAGGAATGGCTGGAGGTTTAACCTCCTCAGTGACATACCACCGTTACACGCAATTAGGTTGTCCCATTGAACCTAGATCTTGGGATCTCCAGTCAACTAGGTTGGGTTTCCATTCCGGTAACTTCCAAAGGCCTTAACCCCATTCCTTTTGACGACGTTTCGACTAACACTCGTCTTAACCCTTTGGTTAGCGGATCCGCAATGTTGTCCTTAGACTTTACATAGTCTAAAGAGACAACTCCATTCGAGAGTAGTTGTCATATGGATTATGTCTACGACGGATATGTCTAGACTTTCCATTATACATATTACTCTGTGCCCTACCAATTGCAGATTGACAATCACAATGAATACAAATAGCTGGCACAGGTTTAGACCAACGTGGAATATCTTCAATGAAATGGCGAAGCCATTCTGCTTCTTCCGTTGCTTTATCCAAAGCAATAAACTCAGATTCCATCGTTGATCTAGATATACACGTTTGCTTGGAAGATTTCCAAGACACGGCTGCCCCACCAAGAGTAAACACATATCCACTAGTGGACTTTGAGTCCTTTATATCTGATATCCAATTCGCGTCACTATATCCTTCAAGTACCGTTGGATATCGAGTATAATGCAGCCCATAATCCCGAGTGTAGCGTAAATACCTTAACACCCGCACAATGCCCTTCCAATGAGAAGCATCAGGATTACTTGTGTATCTACTAAGCCTGCTAACCGAGTAAGCTATATCTGGCCTAGTACAACTCATCAGATACATTAAACTTCCAATTACCCGAGAATATTCTAACTGAGAGACACTCTTTTTATTATTCTTGGTAAAGTGTAGACTTAAGTCTACAGGTGTCGATGACACACTCGTATTTGATCCACTAAACTTCTCAAGTATCTTATCAACATAATGAGACTGAGAAAGTATAATTCCGCCAGATATTCTGGTAATCTTAATTCCCAGAATAACATCTGCAATGCCCATATCCTTCATGTCAAATTTAGAGTTTAGCAACTTCTTGGTAGTTTTGATCATTTCATCGTTACTACCAAAAATGAGCATATCATCAACATATAGACACAAAATGACATAACCTCTGTCAGTGTCTTTGACATAAATACACTTGTCACATTCGTTGATTCGAAACCCATTTGACAACATTACATTGTCAAACTTCTCATGCCATTGTTTAGGCGCTTGCTTCAAACCATACAAAGATTTGACAAGTTTACAGACTTTCTTGCTTTGTCCTGGAGCTGAAAACCCTTCAGGTTGCTCCATGTAGATTTCTTCATTCAAATCCCCATTTAAGAAAGCTGTCTTTACATCCATCTGGTGTATCTCAAGATTGCGCAAAGCTGCTATCGCAATCACTATGCAAATGGATGTTATCCTAGTTACAGGTGAGTACGTATCAAAGTAATCCAGGCCTTCTCGTTGCCTATACCCTTTGATAACGAGCCTCGCCTTATACTTGTCAATAGACCCATCGGCCTTCATCTTTCGTTTAAAAATCCATTTGCAGCCTAAAGGCTTACAACCTGGAGGTAAATCTACCAACTCCCAGGTGTGGTTCTGTAAGATGGAGTCAATCTCACTTTTGATCGCTTCTTTCCATAAAGGACTCTCAGGAGAAGTCACAGCTTCGTGGAAAGTTTGAGGTTCGTTCTTAACCATATAAGTCAAGAAGTCTGGACCAAAAGATTTGGATGTCCTAGCCCTTTTACTCCTTCTGGGCTCATCTAAAACCTCAATTTGATCATCACGTGGATCATCAACATGATCATCCTCACTAGCAAGCTCATCAAATTGCTCCAAAGACCTTGGAACCCCTGCATGGGTTCGGCAAGGAAAAATGTCTTCAAAGAAACATGCATTTCTTGACTCCATGATGGTATTCCTGTGTATGTCTGGAATTTCAGACTTATGAACAAGAAATCGATATGCACTACTATTATGTGCATAACCAATGAATATACAATCCACAGATTTCGGGCCTATCCTAACCCGTTTGGGTGTAGGAATCGCCACTTTTGCAAGACACCCCCACATTCGTAAGAATTTATACGAAGGCTTAACGCCTTTCCATAACTCATACGGCGTCTTGTCCACTTTCTTCTGGGGTACTTTATTCAGAATGTAATTTGCAGAGAGAATTGCTTCCCCCCACAAGTTCTGTGGCAATCCAGAACTTATCAACATTGCATTCATCATTTCCTTTAGCGTCCTATTCTTCCGCTCAGCAATCCCATTAGACTGAGGAGAATAAGGCGCCGTGGTTTGGTGGATAATCCCAGATTGAGCACAAGTCTCAAGAAACGGAGATTCATACTCACCACCACGATCACTTCTTAGAGCCTTAATCTTGCAGCCTACTTGATTCTCAACTTCATTCTTATAAAGAACAAACTTGTCAATCGCCTCATCTTTGCTTTTGAGCAAATAGACATAACAATACTTAGTGCAATCATCAACAAAAGTGATGAAGTACTTATTGCCACCACGTGATTGTATAAATTTTAAGTCACACACATCACTATGCACTAAATCCAACGGTTCTGAACTTCTTTCAATAGAATGAAACGAAGATCTTGTCAACTTCGCTTCAACACAAGTTTCACACTTGTGTTTCGGATTAATCTTAAAAGATGGTATGTGATCTAACTTGATTAATCTACGTAAAGATTCAAAGTTCACATGTCCTAGTCTACCATGCCACAAATTGGAAGACTCAAGCATGTAAACAGAAGAAGATGCACCTTTATTCATCTTTGGGATAACAGTCATAACATTGAGTTTAAACATACCCCCCAACATATAACCCTTACCCACATACATTCCGCTTTCGGTAAGAATGACCTTGTCGGACTCAAAAACCATGCGAAAACCATGTTTACTAAGAAGAGACCCTGAGACAAGATTTTTACGAATGTTCGGAACATACAGGACTTCGTTCAAGGTCAGCTCCTTTCCTGACGTCAACATCAGGACCACCTTTCCTTTCCCCTCAACAATCGAGGTAGCAGAGTTTCCCATAAACAACTTCTCACCGGTTGTAACTGGTTCGAAAGTTGTAAACAGCTTCTGCTCGGAGCAGATGTGGCGTGTAGCCCCAGTATCAATCCACCATTCTCTTGGGTTTGAACCCACCAGATTCACCTCAGAGACAACGGCAGACAAGTGCATATCATCCTCCTCATGGGAGTGCTCTTGTAAGTCTGCCATATGAGCACGAGGTTTGGTCTTGTATGGCTTCTTCTGCTTGCGGCAGTCACTAGCCCGATGCCCCTCGTTACCACAGTTATAACACTTCCCAAAGAACTGATAACAAGGTTCCTGCGGCTTGTAAGCCGACTTCTTTGCAACACCACCCCTTGGCCCCAGCTTAGAACTCTTGTTCACAGGGGGCTTCTTTCTTATCCCAGAAGATTTGCCATGCTCAACGACATTGGCCTTTACTGAGGAGGTACTCCCTCCTTTCTTTCTATTATCCTCTTCAATCCGGAGTCGGACAACCAGCTCTTCAACAGACATTTCCTTGCGCTTGTGCTTCAAGTAATTCTTAAAATTCTTCCAACCATTGGGAAGTTTCTCAATGATCACAGCAACTTGGAATGACTCGTTCAAAGGCATCCCCTCAGCATGAATATCATGCAAGATCACTTGGAACTCCTGGACTTGGCTTATCACAGTTTTAGAATCTACCATTTTAAAATCAAGGAAACGGCCAACCACAAATTTCTTTGCCCCGGCATCCTCAGTCCTGTACTTTTTGTCCAGAGATTCCCATAATTCTTTTGCTGAGCTCTTGGAACAAAACACATTATAGAGTGAGTCTGCCAAGCTGTTGAACACATAGTTCCGGCAAAGATAGTCTGTCTGCTTCCATGTGTCAAGCGCCATGACTTTCTGCCTGTCAGGCTCATTCTCTGCCACGGCTGGAGGATCCTCACTCAGAACCTTGGCAAGGTTTAGCGTGGTCAAGTAAAACAGCATCTTTTGCTGCCATCTCTTAAAGTTTTCCCCAGCAAATTTTTCTGGACGCTCATGGTGACTAAGCGGTCCTCCTACAACAGCCGGAGTAACACCAGGGTTGACCACAGAGGTCATAGCAGTAGGGGTTGGCAATCTAGTTGCCCCGGGGTTCAAATCCCCACCAACATTAGCAGCAGCAACAGCATCAGTGATAGTTTCCATTTCTGAAAATTACACCAGAATATCACTTCTGAGTTTCCAGAAATTAAACTTAACCCTTAGAAAATCCCTTAGAAGAAAAATTAATTCAAAAATTAGTCTCACCACAAAACCTAGAATCGAACATGGTCAAGAAAGTTCCCAGGAAGACTGGAGGGGTCACATCGGTCCCACTTAAAACCCAGTTAACCTTTTGACAAAACTTTTAAGAGCATGTTGACTCCTAGTCCGTGATAAACAAATTAAGAATTAAATTTTCTTAGGGATGAACTAGGTTAAAGCAAACCAGGGTCCAAAACTTTTACAAGCAATGTAAAACAATTGCTACAACAAAATAAGCAAATAAAACTTGCTACTATAAATTGGTAAACAAACCAACTACATCTCAAGCAAACATGCTTCAAACATTTTGATAAAATAACCAATCCATAAGGATTCTATTTAGTCCAAAAGCTTTTCCATGCTTAGGTATTCCTATTCAACACAAACGTTAGTAGTCCAAACATTTTTGTTTTTACATCCCAAATACTATTCATTTGGTTTTATATTTGTTTTTCGCATTGGTATCCCTACAAAGAAAGTTAGTAGCAAACCACAACAAAATACAAACAAATAATCTAAAAATTTAATTATAATAAATAATTGAAACCATCTAGCCAACTATTAATTATATAAGTAACCAACTAATATAAGGTACCAAAACAAAATACAATTTGTAACTTCAAAATTAAATTACAACTTTAAAATAAAGTTCAATACTCATGAGTCATGAATGAAATTAATTCACAATAAACATTTAAACTAATAACTCCAAATAGATAAGTCAAATTCAAAGTTAATGCACCCAATTAAATAATTCGGATAAATGCACCTAATTAAATAATTCAGATTAATGCACCTAATTAGATAATTTAGTTTAATGCACCTAATTAAATAATTCACATTAATGCACCCAATTAGTTAACTTAGATTAATGCACCTAATTAAATAATTCGCATTAATGCACCCAATTAAATTCAAATTAATCATGTACACAATTCATAAAAACTCTATAACTCCAAATACATTAAATTATGTAATCTAGCCTAGAAAATAATAAGCATGTAACAAATTGAGACTAGAATAGAATTAGCATGTCAAAATTGCAACATCCATAAATTATAATTTATAACCTTAAAATTCATGCAAATCATGGTAGGGGAATGATGAACCATACGCATAAAACAAGATCATACTAATACAATTAAGTATGCAAATTATAATAGAGCATTCTAATTAAACTAAGCAATTAGAGAGTACCAATGCATGATTTACAATCATTGAAATAGTGAGTAATTCTGCAATAGTTCCTAGTAACATTATACAAAGCTTACCTAATAGACTATATAAATCTATTCGATCAATTTCATAGAAAATATATATAAAATCTGTTTTAAGCTTGTTGTTTAAATTGTGAAATTAAATAAATAGATTTATGAAGAAAACAAATTATATACCAAGAACATATGCTGATAATTACAACAGAATTTCAACAGAAATACACAAAACAATAAAAGGGTAAAGAGACGAAACCGAAGCCTGCACGGAAGCAGTTTCCTTAAAACAGATTTCGCCGCCTCACGGGTCGAGTGCTTGAGGAAACCCGGCGTCTGTCTCCCAGGATACGACGGTCAAAACCAGCTACGGCAGAAGCACTATCTGTCTAGCTTAGCGAACAAAACAATGGCAGCACTCTCTCACAATAGGAACTTTCTGGCAAACTGACTTGTAAAATGGAAGCAAAAATTTCTATATTGAAACTTGAAAGGAGGGTCTCAATTTATACATGTATAGGGGAGAGAGGAAAAGCCTCCAGCCTTTAAGGCTAGTCATTAAACACCAAGCATCCATAACCCCTTTCCACAAAATGAAAAGTATGGATGCCTAAAGGATTCATACCCTTTAGCCAAGAAAAAAAAAAGATTTAAATACTCTTTAAAATCTTATTCATGAATCTAACATCATGAAGTAATTTCTTGGCAATTTCTTATTCAAAACCCAATGGTTTTTGGCTCACTTGGACCTAACACAAGAAGTGGTTAGGACCCACTTTAATATTTAATTAAAGTCACCACACTTTAATAATAAATTAAAGTCCCAAAAATCATTCTTTCAAACAAAATCTAAAATTATTAAACAAAATTTCATATATATTTAAACAAAATTTAAAAGTTTAGTGGTGTCAATTACACATAGCCTCGCCCCTGGTTGCAAGAGTACAAATTGTTCCTTCAATCTTCTAGTTCTAGGCAGGTCAAGTCAGAATTGGATTTGTATTTGGAGGAACCTATCATAGGGTGGAGCCAGGATTTCAATGCATTGACTTGGTGGAAAGCTGCAAGCTCCAAGTATCCTACGCTCTCCAGGATGGCCCGTGATGTTTTGGTGATACCAATATCTGTTGCTACTTCCGATAAAGCTTTTTATACCCAAAAAAGAGAAGCTGATGACGGCATGATTTCCTTGGGGCCGGACTTGATGGGTGCCGTGATGTTTTTTCGAAGCTGGTTTGTGAAGCACGAGGTTTTAGGGAACCAAAATTTGCACAAAAATGAAAATGATACGAAACCAGTGGTGACAAAGCTTGTTATACCCAAAAAAGAAGAAGCACGATTTCATTGGGGCCAGACTTGATGAGTGCACTGATGTTTTTTCGAAGCTGGTTTGCGAATCACAAAGACGTTTTAGGGAACCAAAATTCTTTGCCCATAGGGAGCGAAAATGTTTCTCACTGATGAGTAATTTAGTGATGGTCCCTTCCTTGTTTGTTAGGCTACATATACTATCATGAGCCCTTTTGGTTCTGTTTTTGCTGTGTTTTTTGTTTTCATTTTCTAGAAATTAACTTTTTTGACTAGTTGTTTCCAAAAACTGTTCTCAAGGGGAAAAAAAATCTGAATACAAACAAACCACTTTCTAGAAAACATTAGAAGTTGTATGTGAATTTACGAAAACTATTTTTGCACAAGAATGAAAACAATATGAAAACGGTGGATGTCTTCAAATATTTCATTGTTTTTTTTGTTTATGAAAACTTGAAAATTGAAAACAAAGATAACAAAAACAAAATCAAACAAGACCTTGTTTTCCTCTCTTTTTTGTTTTTGTTTTTTTGTTGTGTGTGGACTCCATGGTTTTTTTTTAGAGGGATGGTTGATGTATTGAAACAGGTGAAACTTTTTGGCTACCTGCTGCTGTGATGTCATGAAGCTTGTGATTCCTTCTCGTTAGACTGGCATTGGGAATCAACTTGGCTGAGGCAATGCTATTTGGTGGCATTTATTTTGGTCACTGAAGTCAAGTATCAAGGAGTTTTTTTTTTTTTGGTTAGATTTAATGACTATATTTGAACAGGGCTTTTGTAAATAGTTGTTTCTATTTTGTGGTGCTGAACTTGTATGAACTGTTGGCCGTATTGTTGCTTACTCTTGTTTGTCACTACTCCTTTTAACTATCGTAGTATTTCTCTTTGTTGCTGCATGATCATTAGCCTTAAATGATTATCATTTTATTTGTATTTTTTTAAAATTTAAATTTTGAAGTCAAAATCTATTTTTTTAAAGTGACCTATTTGTAAGAAAATTTCTCCAACTACGATTTCTTCTTCTTTTTATAAATATCATTAATTCATAATAATTTTAAGTATGACAAATTGTTATTGTAGAATAGAAGGTAACATAGTTTTTTTTTAAAAAAAAAAAAAATATGTTTTTGACATAAAAATAAATAATAAAAAAAGTTAAATGTCCGTTTGTTAATAATTAAATAATAATAATAAATTAAAATTTTAATAGTACATTATATATTAATATACTTTTTATATATTCAAATATATTTTTATATAGTATTAAAAACTAAACGGCTCACACTCTCGTGATCTTTAACTATCTATATGGTTCATCATACTCACCTACAAAGTAATCACAACTGTAATATCATGGCTCTCATTAGGCAAGTGAACGGGGTTTGTTTGGGATGTATTAAATTAATATATTTTTAAATTTTTACGAAAAGATTTATAATGTAATAAAAAGGTGATACGACCTAAATAAAAAGTGATATAATCCAAATAAAATGAGATAGGCTAAAATAAATCATGTTAAACAAGGCCTTCCTAATTTTCCCGCAAATCACTCCCCCAATATGACTCCCAATTCCCAAAGCACCTAACAACAAGCCCTGATTCTCTCTCTCTTTCTCTCTCAAGCAAGCATTACGAGGCAATCACTTTGAAATCGGGTTTGGTTGTTGCTTTGCTAGCCATTATAGATTGATTTCTATCAAATGCCTGTTTAGTTGAGATTTTGCTTTGTTCTATGTTTGAATTTTTAATAGCTGGGCCTCAAATTTTTTTATTTCAATTTTGTATTTACGTCATCACTTTATATCATGTGTGTGTTGAATATTGTTGTTTTTGGTTTGATACAATGCAGAATCGAGAAATTGATGATAATGCTTGTATGAAAAATAGGAAAAATTACTTTGGTAATGAAATCGATGGAGTTGATTGTGTTGTTAATGGTAATTTCTTCTCAAAACTAATTGTTTACAATTTATTTATTTATTTATTTATTTATTTTGGAAATGTTATGCAATATATAAGTTGCAATTTTTAGTTCAATGCCTCCATGAAAGTTGTTAAGAAAAAGGTTTGGATACTTTTGAGAGAGCATCACAGTGACTCAATTTTTTCTCTCATCAATGAGTTGGATACTTTGAAATGCCAAACAAAACCTATTGCTTGCCCCAATACACTCATAGTCATTGGATCATGTGAGAATCTCAAAGCATTACCCAACAGCTGTGAGTGTTTTGAAACCTAGTGATTTCGAAACACAGGATCTCCTGCCCCTTTACTGTTACTTTGGCTTGATGCTTTTACATAACTATCTCAACATATTGGTTGCTTTCATTAGGTAAGAAGCAGGATAATGAAATTGAAGATGCTGATGGTGTCTAAAGGAATGATAATGATAATCATTATGATTGGGATTGGGATGCTTCTGATGATGAAGATGATGATGGTGATGGTGATTCTGTATCGGACACTAAAATCAGTATCGACACTGTTGTGGATGCTGTTATTGACTTACAGAAAGGGCGGCATGAATTGGCAAAGTTCATGTGCTTGGAAGGGAGGCTACAGATTGTTAGTCTCATGGCAGAGTTTTTCCATGGTTTCCACTAGATTATGATTCTTTCAAAGATAATTGCTTGCAAATTTATGACGAAGATAAATTGAGGGCAAGGTTCTGAAAAGCGGTTGCGGTCGCCGTAACGGTGGCGGTGACACGGTTGCGGTTGCGGGGTGTAAAGGCCGTAGTGTAACGGTTGAGGTAATCGAAACCGTGAATTTTTTTATTTTTCGCACAATTTAAAAAAACTTACCGATACACATATTTTTTTTCCATGATCATATTTATTGGGTTAAAAATAAATATTGATCAATTTTTATAAATTTTTAAGTATGATCCAATATATTTAATATTTTTAAATCACTATAAATTGAGTTTTTTACATTTTATTTTAATAATTAATGGCTTTATATTATACAAAAAATCAATCACTAACTATTATATATAAGATAAACAATGACAAAAGTAAGAGAATAAATAAGAGCCTAAATATATATATATATATACATATTTTAACCAAGCCAAATAGATAATGACCACACTTATTATTATTATTATTTTCAAACAATACATAGATAGACACACACAAACAAAATGATTTAGTAATAGCAGCTGAATAGAATAGTATAGGTTTTACAGCTTCAACAAATCAATAACATGTTCTTCATCTTCCATTTTCTTTCTGTCTATCTCTTGCTTCTCCATTTTCTCTCTTTATCTTCCCTCTTCTCTGTATCCCTCTTCCTCCATTTTCAGTTTTTTTTTTTTTTGTGTTTTTTCAAAAGAAACTGTTTGGAACCGTTACGTAACGGTGCGTAACAGGCCGTTATGGCACTGTTACGACCGCTACGGCAGCCGTTACGGCCGACACACCTGTGAATCTCAATCACACTGCAAAAGCGGCCGTAACGGGTGGCGGTAACCGTCAAAACCGTTACGTAACGGCGTTACGTAATGGTTGCGGCCGCTTTTTAAAACCTTGATTGAGGGTTAAGCATATTTTAACCAATATGGATGGACAAATTAGCCTTTCGGTTGAAAGTTTGAGCTATGTCAAGCATAATGGGTCTACCTATGAGTTCATGTGCTTAGCGGCACATTTTATTGATGACAAGTGGAAATAAAAAAAGTGGGTTCTTAGTTTTCAGCCACTTTGGGCTGAGAATGATGATTGCCTTGATCAGGCCATTCTGAAGTCTTTGAAAGATTGCCACATCAAGGGCAAGATAGCTTGTCGCACTTTGGCAAATATCAATGTTTATGATGAAGTGGTTCAGATTACTAAAGATAGCGTTCAAGAAAAGAAGAGGCTCCAACTTAACGGACAGCTATTTTGTGTGAACTGTTGCGCTGAGATGTTTACTCTAATGACGGAAGATGCATTTACGGAGATATCTAACATCATTAGAAAAGTTCGTTGTCTAATCTCATGGATTTATTCACCTCGATGGGATTACACAGCCTTCAAGCTAAAACAGGCTTTAGATTTGGAGTTAATGGGAGAGTTTTCTTCACAACATGTGCGTGATAATTATGATATACCATCTACTGATGAATGGAGGAAAGTCAAATGTGTTTATAAGCTGGTTGAAATTGCACATGATGTAGCTAAGTCATTAGTTAAAACGAAGTATCCTACTGCCAACATCTTTCTTCATAATCTTCAAGAGCTTCGGGGAACTTTGTGTGAGGAATCCATCAGCTCAGATAGTTTCACCAGCAATGTGGCAAAGAAAATGCTACAGAGAATTGATAAATACTTGAATGATATGTTTTTGGTTTTGGCAATTGCTTCCGTCATGGATCATCGTTGTAAGATGAGATACATAAAATAACTTTCCTCTAAATGTGAGAGAAGTGATGGCAACTCGCAGGGTACTCTTGTTTTGGATGCCATTTGTGGCCTTTATGGTGATTATGTGAACAATGATCTTGAAAGAGAGCACTCTATGAGTGATTCAACTTCTGATGACTCAGAAGAGGAGTTACCAAGTACCCCATACAGAGGTTCCTGCGATTCTAACTGGTTGCAAGAGTACAATCAGTTTACTGAATCTAATAGTCAGCCCCCGAAGTCAGACTTGGATGGGTATCTTGAAGAACCTATCTTGCCTTGGAACCAGGATTTCAATGTGTCGAGAAGGTGGAGAGCTGAGAGCCCCAACTATCCCATCCTCTCCAAGATGGCCCGTGATTTTTTGGCCATTCCAATGTCTGTTGCTACTTCATACAATGCTTATTACACAGAACGAAGAGAAACTGATCCACTTGTCATTTTATCCAGGCCAGGCTTAAGGAATGCCTTGATGTGCACTAGGAGCTCGGCTGGAAGGCTCTGAGACAATTTTTTTTGGGGTAAAATTGCTCATATAATTTCTTACACTTTTCTTAGCAAATACAATGACCCTTTTCCAATTTATTCTAGAAGCCTTGTTTTGTGACGAGAATAATGAGCCGATTATCATCTCTCTGCGTCTTGAAACAGGTTCTTCATGCTCGGTCACCCTTTGCTACAATGGAGCCTATAATTTAGTTTCTCTCACCAGCATTAGAGGTACATTTTGTTTGAGAAGGTGGATTGGCAACACATAAATGGAAAACGAAAGCTTGTTTTTGGACCTCAGACCTCCCCTGGCGGTGTTTGGGAAGAGGCTAAAAGGCTATTTTAGCCTCATTTTAAACAAATAGCTAAAAAGTTACACTGCAGCTGAGTGTTTTTTTTTTTTTTAAATCATAAACTGACGTGGACAGATTTGGCAGAAGTGTGACTGTGCAGGGTATATTTGAAATTACAATTTTGCCCTTTTACTTTTTGACTAACCCATCAAATTAGCATTCCAACCCATGGGGGCACTTTAGTCATTTCATATCCCAACATAATCATAATCCAAGTCAGCCACAGCTTCATCACGTCATGCACGACTTTTGGAGAATAATTTAATTATTTTTTATCTAAACATCATTTCAAACACATTTTTCAATATAACAATTCAAATCAAACACAAAAATTAAAATAATCTACTAAAATAGTCAAAAAGCCTCTAAAATAGCCACTTCCCAAACACCCACTCTGTGTGTTTCAGGTTTGACTTCATATTGTAGTTGTGGTGTTCCTTTATATAGATTATTTATGATGGTGATTACGAATGAGCAAGGATCCTCTAAAGTTTTTTTTTTTTAAAGTTTTCTAGAGTGGTGCATTGTGTGGTTGAGATTTAATGAAAAGTCACATTAATTTTTTAGCATTAAATTTCAACCACACAATACACCACTTTAGAAAACTTTAAGAAAAAAACACTCTAGAGGATCCTTGGTGATTACACATAACCTTCTATGGTTTGTTCAAAGTAGACTCTGTTCATCAATTGTGAGTCATATGCTCTGTTTTCAGCATGTTTAAAAGATAATGCTTTATTCATCAAACTTTACATTGCCTTAACTTTTTCTACATTGACAAGGCTAACAAAAGAGCCTAATCTTGAGCAATGATCTTGAAAGAGAGCACTCTATGAGTGATTCAATTTCTGATGACTCAAAAGAGGAGTTACCAAGTACCCCAAAATCAAATAAAGCTAAATTGCATATATTCATAAATGCATATTCGAACATGGTTGACACCGTTACACTCAATATTCGCATACATCTATAGTTGAGAATATTTGTGAGAGATCAGTGATCTCGAGATTGTACTAGTGCTGATATTTCCCTGACCCCGAAATCCTGATGTAGAAAAAAATATATTAAAAAAATAAAATGAAAATGGGAAAGTGCATACTCGCCCACTGACTGAGTCAAGGCAAATTCAACTTCACGGGAGCTACGCAATTCAAGTGAGATGTATACACGCCACATTCCAGACATTCGTAGACCCATCGGTTTGGCGTCCGGATCCTCTAGAGTAACTCTCTAGAGTGA
Organism: Camellia granthamiana; assembly: GCA_036172215.1. Taxonomy (NCBI): domain Eukaryota; kingdom Viridiplantae; phylum Streptophyta; class Magnoliopsida; order Ericales; family Theaceae; genus Camellia; species Camellia granthamiana. The sequence goes on along the minus strand of JAXFYN010000274.1, from coordinate 268,041 downwards.
TCCTCTAGAGTGATAATTTAGGATGCGACACGTGTCCAATTAATGAAATCAATGGTTGAGATGTTCCCTATCCAAAACGACGTCGTTTTGGTTTTGATTTTTTTTTTTTTTGGCAGATCGGGAAGGAGGAAGAATGGGTTAGAGAGAGAGTCTCCTCCTTCTCTCTAGAACCAGTCCCAGATCTGCAGAAATCATGAAATTTTGGTTCCATTTTGCTTCCATTCATTCCACTTCGGTTATGTTACTGCTTCCATTTTGCATCAAAATTTCCTCCTCCATTTTGATCACAAGCCTAAATCATGGCTGATCAAGATGCATAATCAGCCTCCATTCTGAACAAGACCCAGATCCAGATCTGGAATGGGGATTTACATAATCAAAATGCATAATCAAAAGCAGAAATATACATAATCAAAATGCATATATATATACATAATCAAAATGAAAATCAATAGAAACGATCTGGAAATTTGATATATAATCAATAGAAACTTATATACAGTCCTTCAACAGAAACTGATTTCCAGATCTGGAATGGGGATTTTGTTTCCGGCGAAGGAGATGTCCGATTTAGGCTTGTGATCAGCCATTGGAGGACTCAAGTTAAAGCTTCATGTATCGAGTCGGCAAATGGAAACAGAGGAACATCTGATGCCACCCATGTTCGAGTCGGCATCTTTTTCTGAATATTATCAGACATCAGCAATGGAACGGGACATCAGGCATTCCACCACCGCTTCCGCCTTTCGACGACCAAAGTCGAGCTCAGATCTGGTTGCGGCAGTCGGAGATCGGGGACGTCATCCTCATCCTCATCCTCTTCGACCTCTGATTTCGATCTCTCTGTGTGTATCTTCCTCGTCCTCCCTTTCGTCGTGATCTTCAAACTCCTTCGCTGCTGCCATTGCTTTCACAACAGGATCTCTGAGTTCAGAAATCAAACCATGTAGCTTGATGTTCAGAAATCAAACCCAGAAGTCTGTTGTTCTTGTGTTTGAAATCGAAAAATCTGAAAAACAAATTTTTTTTTTTTTTTTTGGAAATTCCTCACCAAAACGACGTCGTTTTGGTGAGGACTATTTTGAGCCGTCCGATTATCTACTTTAGGAGATCACTCTAGAGGATTACTCTAGAGGATCCGCTCGCATCGGTTTGGGTCTCTTCCATTCTCACACGTGTCGCATATGTACTCCATTTCTGAGTCGTCGAGCTGGGGAGGACAGGTAAGGGTGAGAGTGTGTCGGTGACTTTGGTACTTGAGGGTGGGAGGTAGCAGAGCACAATTGACATGCATTATTAATGGGCAGTCATTACACATGTAGAAGGCGTCTTTGCCCTCAAGACCGCATGCTTGACAGTAAAAGGTCATATCATGTCTGGCAGGAAAAATAGCAAAGAACAGAGGACCATAATGGAGTTCATGAAAATGTAAAACTGAGGGCAACATAGCGCATCTTAGGTGGCTCTCGAAGAGGCATTCAGGGCAATCGTACGAGAATCCCCCACTGTCGGCATCTGAGTGGAAATGGCAACTATACTTATCAGGAAATGAATATTCGAGTGAGGATGGGTCGAGAAAAGGAAGACAATGGAAAGGTTTAAGTTCCTCCTTGTTGGGTGTCTCGGCACAAGATTTGTGGAGGACTACATCACAGTTAGCACATTTGTAGTAGGTCGTTGGACATGGACCTTCTTCACCTGTGATGATTTCCTGCTGGCACTTCCGACAACAAGAAGTAACCCCCTTGTTGTTGATAGTCTCTTCATTAATATTGGGGACGGTGGTTAAACGATGCACGTGGTTAGTCCGTCGTTGTTCCGCTTTCTGCTTGCTAACTTTATTCTCTTTCCAATCTTCCTCTCCTTCAAGGCCATCAAAACCGTCACGAACCCACTGAGTTAGGTCCACACAGTGGCTCAGTTTGCAGAGAGAAAGACGAGACACGGCATGAGAAACCTTCGGCTTAAAATGGGAGGTGGTATCGACCGCGAGCTTGCGGATTTCACCCTCTCCCACTTCATAATCTATAAATGTATTCAATTGCCTCTGAAGATCATCCCATGTTGTTGAAGGCCTGTACCAGCAGCAGGTGGCACCATCACCACCACCACCACCACCATTAGCAACCTCCTCTTGCTGTTGTTGTTGTTTCTCTAGTCGTAGCTTCCATTGTACTCTATCTCGTGGTATGCACTCAACAATGACTAGAGGAAGCTTGGTAGTAGTTGATAGCTCAAGTAAACGATCTAGATGGGCACGATGCAAGAGTGGTGAGTCCAGAACGACAGAGAGCCCTGAACGGAGCTGGATTAAAGCAGTTTGGCAAATGATTTCAAAGGATAAGTTGTTGAGGCTTTCTTGTGCATCCCCTAGGGGCTGTTGTTGTTGAAGCATTGTGATGCAGCTGCGGACATCATCTAGCTTGATAGGAGTGCATTTGAGCTCATCTGCTATGAGCTCAGCCAAAGTGCTCTTCCCTGTGCAAGGATGACCCTTCATTGCTACTATGATTTCTTGGTCCATTCCTCTCTCTCTCTCTCAGAGTTTGATGACCCTCCCTTCTGATTCCTAATTTGCACTTACAATTTAATCCTTGAAAAAGTTATTTTCATGTCGCATTTTGAAATGGAGAGAGAGAGAGTTAAAAGTGAATAGAAACTGTTTTCACAACTGGGTTGTATGTGAGCAAGTTGTTATCTGGGAACTTTGTCGCCTAAGTCTTTTTTGTTCTTTTGTTTTTTGGCAAGGTGGGCTCCACCGAGTAGTGACAAAATTGGTAGTATTTATTTTTAGAAAATATCGAGAATCTCAAATGTTTTATTAATATTTTTATCAAATATCTTATATAGATGTGAGATTTACATTATATGAGTCTTATGTATATCCCATCTCATGTGAGATATTTGATAAAAATATTGACAAAATATTTAAAATTCTTAATATTACTCTTTATTTTTATAATTGATATTGTAGTTAGTGTGTCTTCATTAGTGGTGTGTCTACATCGGTGGTGGTTAACACATGGATATCATACGTTACAATTGGGAGGTGTTAGTGTGAATTCTTAAGTAATTCGTCAATAGTCAATATTTATCAAAATATGACTCATTTTAAAATGTATATCTTTTCAAATAAAATAATTATCATTTCAAAGTTGTTGACAGTAGGTATTAGGGTGGATTGTTAAATAATATATCAACCGTCAATACGTATCAAATCATGACGTACTTTGAAATGCATATCCTTTCAAATAAAATAATCATTATTTCAAAGTTGTAGACGGTAGGTTGATATTTGGTAAAAATATTAGTAAAATATTTGAGATTCTTAACATTACTTTTTATTTTAATGGTTGATATTGCAGTTGGGTGTGTCTTCATTGTTGCTGGTCAACACATGGGTATCATACGTTGTAGCTGGGAGAAGTTAGTATGAATTCTTAAATAATACGTTAACAGTCAATACTTATCAAAACATGACTCATTTTAAAATGTATATATTTTCAAATAAAATAAGGGTGATTTACAGGTAAGTCCCGTTTTAGCAAATAATAGTCCATTAAGTCCTAGTTCAAAAACTTTTAACCAGTAAGTCCCATAATCCATTGAAATGACGAAACTACCCTTACCAAATCAAAACACAAAACAAAAATCGCAGATTCACAATTTCATTCACAGTTCATCCCGCCATTTCTCACCCTCGCAGATTTCATTCTCACCTTCATCAATTTCGCCTCACATTTCGACTTCCTTCATCAATCTCGTCTTCCTTCATCAATCTCGTCTCAGATTTCACAAAAACAAACTAGATCATCAAACATCCGAACAACCAAAACTGGTGAAAACAAGTAAGATTCAAGTATCTTAAACCCTAGTTTTTGCGAAATCTTTCATTTTCGAAACTTTTGTTTTTCATTTCCATTTCAACTTGAATGTTGAGTTCGAAACTTTCATTTTCGAACCTTTTGTTTTTTATTTCCACTTCAGCTTGAATGTTAAGTTCGAAACTTTTGTTTTCGAAACTTTTGTTTTTGTTTTTGTTTGTGAATCTGAGAACATTCATTGTAATGCCACAAAAATCATGTTCTCTTGCTTTCTATTTAGGTTTCAATGTTGATTTTGGTGCGATTGCTATGAATATTCTCAGATTCTTAGTGAATTTGAGTGAAAAACCCTAGTTAATCATGTTCTCTTGCTTTCTGTTTAGGTTTCAATGTTGATTTTGGTGCGATTGCTGTGAATATTCTCAGATTCTTAGTGAATTCGAGTGAAAAACCCTAGTTCATCATGTTCCCTTGCTTTCTGTTTAGGTTTCATTGTTGATTTTGGTGCGATTGCTGTGAATATTCTCAGATTCTTAGTGAATTCGAGTGAAAAACCCTAGTTAATCATGTTCTCTTACTTTCTGTTTAGGTTTCAATGTTGATTTTGGTGAGATTGTTGTGAATATTCTCAGATTCTTAGTGAATTTGAGTGAAAAACCCTAGTTAATCATGTTCCCTTGCTTTCTGTTTAGGTTTCATTGTTGATTTTGGTGCGATTGCTGTGAATATTCTCAGATTCTTAGTGAATTTGAGTGAAAAACCCTCGTTAATCATGTTCGCTTGCTTTCTATTTAGGTTTCATTGTTGATTTTGGTGCGATTGCTGTGAATATTCTCAGATTATTAGTGAATTTGACTGAAAAACCCCTAGTTAATCATGCTGCCTTGCTTTCTATTTAGGTTTCATTGTTGATTTTGGTGTGATTGTTGTGAATATTCTCAGATTCTTAGTGAATTTGACTAAAAAACCCCTAGTTAATCATATTTCCTTGCTTTCTATTTAGGTTTCATTGTTGATTTTGGTGCGATTGTTGTGAATATTCTCAGATTCTTAGTGAATTTGAGTGAAAAACCCTAGTTAATCATGTTTCCTTGCTTTCTATTTAGATTTCATTGTTGATTTTGATGTGATTGCTGAATATTCTCAGATTGTTAGTAAATTTGAGTGAAAAACCCTAGTTAATCATGTTTCCTTGCTTTCTATTTAGGTTTCATTGTTGATTTTGGTGCGATTGATGTGAATATTCTCTAATTCTTAGTGAGTTTGAATGAAAAACCCTAGTTAATTATGTTCTCTTGCTTTCTATTTAAGTGTCAATGTTGATTTTGGTGCGATTACTGTTAATATTCTCAGATTCTTAGTAAATTTGAGTGAAAAACCCTAGTTAATCATGTTCTCTTACTTTCAATTTAATTTTCAATGTTAATTTTAGTACCATTGCTGTTAATGCTTTCAGATTCATATTGAATTTGAGTGAAAAACCCTAATTAATCATCTTCTGTTACTTCCAATTTAGGATTCAATGTTGATTTGGCTACCTTTGCTGTTAATATTCTTAGATTATTATTGAAATTACGTGAAAAACCCTACTTAATCATATCCTATTCCTTTCAATTTAGGTTTCAATGTTGAGTGTGGTACCATTGCTGTCAATGTTCTCATATTTTCAATCAATTTTAGTCAAAAACCTTAGTTAATCATATTCTATTGGTTTCAATTTAGCTTTCATTGTTGATTTTGGCACGATTCCTGTGAATGTTCTCAAATTCTTAGACAATTTGAGTAAAAAACCTTAGTGAATCTTATTCTCTGGTTTCAATTTAGCTTTCAATGTTGATTTTGGTATGATTCCTGTAAATGTTCTCAGATTCTTAGACGATTTGAGTAAAAAACCTTAGTGAATCATGTTCTCTTGGTTTGAATTTGGGTTTCAATGTTGATTTTTGTACGATTGTTGTTAATGTTCTCAGATTCTTAGTCAATTTGAGTGAAAACCCGGACTTAATCCATATTCTCTTGATTTCAATTTAAGTTTCAATATTGAGTTTGACATGATTGTTATGAATTTTCTCAAGTTTTCAATCAATTTGACTGAAAACCCTAGTTAATCATGTTCTTTTGCTGCCAATCTAAGTTTGAATATTGATTTTGCTGCGATTGCTGTAGATGTTCTCATATTCTGAATCAATTTGAGTGAAAAACCCTACTTAATCATATCCTATTCCTTTAAATTTAAGTTTCAATGGTGAGTGTGGTACCATTGTTGTCAATGTTCTCATATTTTCAATCAATTTCAGTGAAAAACCTTAGTTAATCATATTCTATTGGTTTCAATTTAGCTTTCATTGTTGATTTTGGTGTGATTGCTGTGAATGTTCTCAAATTCTTAGAGAAATTGAATAAAAAAACCTTAGTGAATCATATTCTCTTGGTTTCAATTTGGCTTTCATTGTTGATTTTGGCACGATTCCTGTGAATGTTCTCAGATTCTTAGACAATTTGAGTAAAAAACCTTAGTGAATCATATTCTCTAGTTTCAATTTAGCTTTCAATGTTGATTTTCGTACGATTCCTGTGAATGTTCTTAGATTCTTAGACAATTTGAGTAAAAAACCTTAGTGAATCATATCCACTTGGTTTCAATTTGGGTTTCAATGTTGATTTTCGTACGATTGTTGTTAATGTTCTCAGATTTTTAGTCAATTTGAGTGAAAACCCGGACTTAATCATATTCTCTTGATTTCAATTTAGGTTTTAATATTGAGTTTGACATGATTGTTGTGAATTTTCTCAAGTTTTCAATCAATTTGACTGAAAACCCTCATTAATCATGTTCTCTTGCTTCCAATTTAAGTTCCAATGTTGATTTTTGCTACGATTGCTGTGAATGTTCTCATATTCTGAATCAATTTGAGTGAAAAACCCTAGTTAATAATCTTCTCTTGCTTTCAATTTAACTTTTAATGTTGATTTTGTTTTTATAGCCATGAATGTCATCAAATTTAGACTTCATGAGAATGACATTGGATTGATTCTTTTAGGGCACATTCTCAGTATTTATATCTTGTCTATGTTGATTTTCCGTACAGGAAAGCAACTCATGAAAACCCCAAGACTAAAAAGTAATGCAAAGAAAATGATAAGAAAGCATAAAAAATCAACTTCAACGGATAAAAAGCAAAAGGGAAAGCATAGAGAATGGAGATTAACTTTCAAATCAAACATGGGGACAATAGTGAAGCTATTACAGCACATCAAACTCAGGAATGAGCATGTTAATGGCTTGAAGAAAATCCCATTTTGGTTATTGTTTGATGCAATATCGCAAAACAAGCTGAATTATACACAATGCAGAAAATATGATAACATTGCATTGAAAATAATTCAAACATACCAGCCAGGCAGCAGTGGTTCTTTCCAGTAAGGACCAGAAACTATAAAGCTAACAACAGAAGACATCAAGTCCATCTTTGGTATATCTTGTGGAGATGAGCCGATACATCTTGGTTATGGAAATAAAAGCAGATCATCATTTTTGACAAGAAGATCCATACAAACTGAAAGGCTATCGAGCATAACCATCATAGACTTGTTGCAAAAAGCATTGAAAGGCAAGAAGAAAGAAGACAATGAAGATGTGATAAGGATGCTGTGTATGTATACTTGTTTGAAGCTTTTTTTTCTCTACATCGGGAACAACAGTTGGATGGGTATTTCTTAATTACATGGAAGACATAAACTCAATGAGAAAATATAATTGGTTAGAAGCAATAAGGAACACACGGATGTCTTCAATTGAAAAATACCACAAAAATCCAGCAAAAGTCACAGGATGTGTTATGGCTCTCTTAGTAAGTACATCTTTACTCTATTTTATTAGTTTGTTATTAATAACAAATAGTATTATTTCTTATTCAAATGACAAAAATTCTTTACATTTGCTTTGTAGTATTGGTTGTGTGAGCACACACTGATCATCCACCCTGAAGTTAGCGAAGTATGCCCAAGGGTGATCAAGTGGAATCTTATCAAATTACATAAACGTATGAAAGTCATATCACTACATCAGCTGACAACAAGACAGGTCACATCCTCATCTCATTTGAATTTCAATTCAAGTTGGGAAAAATCCCTATTTTTATACATTGAATTATTACTGAGAAACTTTTTAGTTTCCTAAACTTCAATTATTTCAAAAACTAATATTTATTGTATATTGACCTACAGGTAACTACTGCTCAATTCAGTGAGGAAAGTGATGAAGAACTTGATGACACTGAAGAAGAAGAAAAAGAAGATGTTGAAAATACTGAAGACGAAGAACAAGAAGATGCTGGAGAAGAAGATGCTGAAGAAGAAGAACAAGAAGTGCAAGAACAAACTTTCAGATCAAACGTGGTGACAATAGTGAAGCTATTACAGCACATCAAACTCAGGAATGAGCATATTAATGGCTTGAAGAAAACCCCATTTTGGGCATTGTTTGATGCAATATTGAAAAACAAGATGAATTGTAAACAATGCAGAAAATATGATGACATTGTATTGAAAATACTTCAAACATGCCAGCCAGACAACAGTGGTTCTTTCCAGTTAGGACCAGAAACTGTAAAGCTAACAACAGAAGACATCAAGTCCATCTTCGGTATATCTTGTGGAGATGAGCCGATACATCTTGGTTATGGAAATAAAAGCATATCATCATTTCTGACAAGAAGATGCATACAAACTAAAAGGCTATCGAGCACAACCATCACCAACTTGTTGCAAAAAGCATTGAAAGGCAAGAAGAAAGAAGACAATGAAGATGTGATAAGGATGCTGTGTATGTATACTTGTTTGAAGCTTTTTTTCTCTATATTAGGAACAACAGTTGGATGGTGTAGACACCCCATTTTTTACCGTCCTCAAGACTTGGACGTCATCGTTTGAACACTCGATGATCATCCATGCTCGTGTTCATTTTGAGTTCTCGGAGGTCTCGGCTGCGCGTCTTGCCTCAAGATCTCTCACTTGTCTGTTTTGTGCTTGGTTGTGGACCAAACACTTGTGTTTTTGCTTCTAAGGGAAGAGGGTGGCTTGTTTGCCATCCCCTCAACCCATCGGCCAGGGCATGATGCCATCGGCCCCTTTTTCTTGCCATCGGCTAAGAGTGTTGGCCGATCGGCACTATATTTGGTTGGCCGACACTTATGTTGGTCGATCGGCCATTTTTCGTGGCCGAACCCTGTTCATCTGCTTTATATAGATATTTTGTGCCAGCTGGTGCAGCTGGCATCCACAATTTACCCCCTCCATACACGTGTATGGAGGGATTTGCCCTTCGCTTAGCTTCTCTTGGAAGCTTTAGAATTTGAACTCCTATAAAGAGGGAGCCCCTCCTCCCTCCTTCAGGGTTCAGACAAATTAGGTTGGGAGAGTTAGATATAGTTTTGTATCTATACTCCCTTGTTTGATCCTATTTTCTGCTCAAAAGTGTTGTTTTGTCTTACTATTGTACACAAACACACACTAGAACACCATCCTCTTGGAGCTGAGGTCCCTTGAGGTTGATTTCAGAGTTATTGGACTAGTTTTGGTCAGAGGAACCTGCTGGAGCCTTGTTCTTGAAGAAGTTCTACAAGGGTGAGCAAACTTGCTTTAGATACCTCTTTCTTGCTTAAGCTTTTAACCCTTCTTGCTTATTGTTTTGAGCTTAGTTTATAACTGATAAAAGTTCTGTTTTTACTTACTTTAGAACTTTGTTTAAGGTCATTTTGAGGTTTGGGGATGTTTCCCCCCCTTTTAGGCCTTGTTAGGCCTTGTTTTAGGCCATCCCTTTTGGCCCTTGCTTTTAGCTTTGCATGGCCTCTCTACCACTGAAATCTAGAGGATTTTCAGTGGTGGAGAGGTGGTTTTGGTGTCTTAAATAGGAGAGGGTCATCCCCTCTCCTTGTCATCTTTAATGCTTGCATAAATGGCTTATGTTAGTATCATGTTTGCTTAGCTTGTTTTAACTTCATTTCAGTATATATTAGGCTTTGTTTTGCCATGATATAGCACTTTTTTGACTTGGTTTAGCCATACCACGCATGCTTTATATACTTGTCTTGTAATCTCATAATTTGCCTTAGCATGTACCTAGCATTTAGACTACTATGCTTGCATGTTTGGCCTAACTCTATGAAGCTTTTAGCAATGTTGTGACATGCTTAAGCTCTGATTTTGGTCTTCTTGGTCATGTTTGCATTGTTTTGTATAGCTACCATGCAATCTAGCTTGTTAGCTTTGGGTTCTTAAGTCATTAGCATGCTCTATTTTGATCATTTCAGTGGTTTGGCATCACTTGTAATGTTATTTCAGTCCATATTCCATGCTCATATGCTTGCACTTATGACTCCTTTAATGTCTTAAAGAGTTAGTGTCTTATGCCTCATAAATGTGTCATCTTGTACGTCACCATGCTTAGGCATTTGGGATGTCATCTAAGTGAGCTTTTTTGGGCTCATTTTGGTATCCCATATCTCTGTTTTCATTGACTTAAAACATGCCATGTTTGGTTGTCTTAGGTGTAGTGTAACACTTCTTTGGTAGCCTTGCATGTCTCATGTTTTTGCCCCTTTGTTTTAGCTTGTTTTAGCTTGTTTTGGCTTTGGTCATTGCATGTTTTAGGCTTACTTTGCCATGCGTTAGGACTGTTTTGGGTTATGCTTGCTATATGCTCTTTGTTTTGTGTAGCTTTGGTTCGAGTCCCTTCACTAGTCTTAGGCTTTAAGCCTTGTGCATGCTATGATTATGATTTGTTCATGTGATTTGGCATCACTCCTAGCATCATTCCAGAGCATGTAATGTTGTCACATTTGCATGCTTTTCATTCCTTTTAAGTATTCTTAAAAGTTGTCCTTCGATGCTTAGGTGTTAGGCCAATTACCATGCATGTTTGTATATGATTTTGTCCCTTATCCCTTAACATAATGGCCACTGATTTGGGCACATTTGAGAGTTGTCCATATTAGTTTAAGTCCATTATTCACATGTTGTTGCATGTTTGTCATTGGCATTGTTGTTACATGCCTTGCATGTTTACTTGTTTAGGTTGTATGCCTATTGCACATTGCTTGCTTGCATGCTCATGTTGCATTAGCTTGCTTGCATGCTTAGGTTGCATAGCATTATGCATGCATCCCTTGCCTCTTGATCAACCATGATAGAGGTTAGGGCCCCCTTATGTGTTGTGTGCATTTTATTTGATATAAATTGCACACTTGGCACCTTTGGCCATCATGCATCGAAATGCGTGATTAGTGGCCCGAGGGTCGAAGACTATACTCCATTGAGTTCATAAAATGATAGGGAGGGTGGTCGTGCAAACATTGTCTTGTAAATGTATTGCCATGCTCTGTTTTTCCTCTGCTGTAGCAACACAGCATTCTGCAGGAAGATATGGCCGGTCGGCCATCTTCAGTGCCGGTCAGCTAAGCATTGTTGGCTGAGAGCCTCATTTTTGGTCGATGACTAGTTTACCTTGGCCGATGGTCCTATTTTTTGGCCGGTGAACTCCCACAACACTCAGGGAGTGGTTCAGAAGCATCCTTAAGACTTGTGCAGTTTTTAGAGGTGCAAAGCAGTGCAAACAGAGGCAACATGAAGCATGGCAACGGATTTCCGAGCAAAGCCGACCGAGCATGCATTTGTCCCTCTTCTTGAGGCCTCTTTACTGTTTTTCATATCTTAGTTAATTTGTTTAATTAGTTAAGTGTTGTGTGATAATTAATTAGCTTGTTAGTTAGTTAATTAAATGGTTTGTATTATTCTTTCGGTCCCTCCGTCGAGAGGGCGCAATTATGTAATAAGCGTGCGTGTGTGTGATGCATGTCTTCCAACCCCCATTTCTTTCTCCCTTTTACTTACCTGCTTATGATGGTTAGTTTAGGGCATATTTCGATTAGCATTCCTTATGCTCGCATGTTTGCATCATTCATCTGTATTGCATGCACCGGGCTCAGCGCATCATACTAACTGCATTGTATTTCAATTCCTATTTGAATACATGTATCAAGTATTGCATCTAACATGCCATTTTAGAATAGCTGAGCCTATTTTAGTTGCATCTTCCCATGTGTTGCATTAGCCATCTCAACATGAACTAGGATCATGCATGATTACTAACTAGTTTCTTGTTTTGGCTCGGAGAACACAGTAAGTGTTTATGCTTTAGCATCTTGCATGTGTGTGAGTGTTAACATGACAGCATGCTTGCCATGAGGCTAATTGCTTATGTGATATAACTGCCTAAATGCCTGTGGGTGAAGGTTGGATTATTTGAATTGGGACAATTCATTGAAATCTGTGTTTTAGCCTACTTGCGAGTAGCAAACTTCAAACTATTTCCAAACAAACGGATATGCGATGCTTTGTTCCAAATTAGGCGATCTAGTCTATACTTGTTTTGCTGTGCGCATCGCGTAGTAAAGATTAGCTAATTAACCGGAATAAGAACGCATGTGTTTTCAAAAACTCAATATCATGCTTAGTACAGGCCGATCTTCGGATCGGGCTAGCGGGGGTGCTCATAGATGACCTTCTCCAATCGTACCCAAGTTCCCGAGCCGAGACAACTTTGGTGATGACGGACACATGGCCTTAGGCACGAGTCAGGGTTTCCTAAATTCTCCCAAAAATAAAATATTTAGGTGGCGACTCTGTATCTGACAAAGCAGTCTATGTTTGGCACTTTTTTCTTAAAAATCAGTTTTCCAAAACAATTTGCCTGATTTGGACTCTTTGGTGATTTATTGGTCTCGCATTGCACTTTGCGGGATTAGATTCAGAACCGTGACATTTGAGTCCGAACTGTAGCAGCAAAGCCCAAGGGCGCGTCTACAGATGGGTATTTCTTAATTACATAGAAGACATAAACTCAATGAGAAAATACAATTGGGCAGAAACAATAAAGAGCACACTGATGTCTTTAATTGAAAAATACCACAAAAATCCAGCAAAAGTCACAGGATGTGTTATGGCTCTCTTAGTAAGTACATCTTTACTCTATTCTATTAGTTTGTTGTTAATAACAGATAGTATTACTTCTTATTCAAATGACAAAAATTCTTTACATTTACTTTGAAGTATTGGTTGTGTGAGCACACACTGATCATCCACCCTGAAGTTAGCAAAGTATACCCAAGGGTGATCAAGTGGAATCTTACCAAATTACATAAACGTATGAAAGTCATATCACTATATCAGCTGACAATAAGACAGGTCACATCCTCATCTCATTGAATTTCAATTCAAGTTGGGAAAAATCCTTATTTTTATACATTGAATTATTACTGAGAAACTTTTCAGTTTCCTAAACTTTAATTATTTCAAAAACTAATATCTAATGTATGTTGACCTACAGGTAACTAGTGCTCAATTGAATGAGGAAAGTGATGAAGAACTTGATGACACTGAAGAAGAAGAAAAAGAAGATGTTGAAAATACTGAAGATGAAGAACAAGAAGATACTGAAGAAGAAGAACAAGAAGTACAAGAACAAGAACAACAAAAACAAAATGCTGAAAATATTGAAGAAGAAGAAGAAGATTCTGAAGAAGATGAAGAAGAAGATGGTCAATATGCTAAAGAGTGCCACCAAGAACAAAAGCTAGCAAATGAAGACTTTAATGGCTTCTGCAACATTATACTCAATGATGCACTTGAGGGAGAAGAACAAATTCATCAACAAACACTTGAGAAACTTCAAACTGATAGCAACAATTTGTAACTAGACAACATAGTGAAGACCATCTACATAAATAAACTTGAAAAGGGTAACAGGCTACTCACAGCACAAATACAATAATTGAAAGATGAAAATTCTCGATTACATAACCAATTGGTTGAAAAAGAGGTCCATGAGATAACCCAAGAAGTTTGTGCAGTAAAACATTATGGGACAGATGCAAAGAATGGAGGTCATACAATAAACGATGAAAATTCTCAAGTGCTGCAAAAAGAGGTCCATGAAAATTCTGAAGCGGTGGATGAAGAGCTCCATCAGAAAGAGGTCCATGAAAATTCTGAAGTTGTGGACAAAGAGCTCCATCAGAAAGAGGTCCATGAGATAACGCAACAACCTTTTGCAACAAAACATTGTGAGACAAATACAAATGTGAAAGATTGTCAAAATTCTCAGTTGCAGAATCAGTTAGTGGAGAAAAAAGTCCATGACTTAACCCAACAAGTTTGTGCAATAAAAGCCGATGATCTGACAGAATCAAGACAAACAAATCTACAGAATTCCATGATTAAAAATATCAAAGCTAAAGCAAGGAAGACCGCTGAGGTATCAGATTATGACTATAGAGACAAGAAAGTTAAAGTTGAGAAAGAGAAGGAACACAAAGATGAGACAATTTCAAACAAGTATGTTGTGGCTCAATTGTTACCTCCTGAAGATAAATATAAACTACAAATTCTTTGGAAAGAAAAGCAAACAGAATCAAGATATAATCTTACATAAATCTTTCAATTTTTCATGTAGTACAAATATATGAAATGAAACTGAGAAATAGCTTTGTTTTCTAAAAATATTCTAACTTAATTATTAACACATTTTTTTATTGTTTGTAGTGTTTGTATATGGTTTGGCGCAAAATATGACAATTGTGTGTTTATTAATGATATCAAGAACTTAGAAAAAGGGACAGACATATCCAGCTGTGTACGTATAATATTTGTCATATTTTAACACTGAAAAACTTCTCATTAATTTGTTAACATCACTTTTGTGTTTCAATTTGATAGACAATTGATACATATGCTGAGATTCTTGAAAGAGAACCACAAGCACATAATTCTGGTGATGGAGCAGAGCACAATGGCAAGTCTTTCATACTGTCAAGTCTATATTGGGTAAGGAATCAATGTGCATGTGTCAATTTTATACTTTATCTTCCATTCAATTTTGGTTTCAAAGTAGATTTTTTGTGTTTGTTATCATTCTTGTGAATGTTCTCAAATTTTGATTTTGGTATCATTGCTGGGAATATACTCAGATTTCAAAACAATTTGAGTGATAAATCATACTTAATCATGTTTTGTTGCTTTTCATCGACATATGAATATTGAGTTCGTACCATTACTGTGAATATTCACATATTTTTTGTAAAAAACAGCCAATGTTGAAGAAGAAAACTTCAGAACAAAGGAAAAAGATTTTGAAAAATACTTTCCAAGAATCCCTTCCATGTCGATACATCCATATCCCTATCCACAATTTCAATCATTGGACATTACTTGTTATCGACAAACACTTGGGGACTTGGAAACATTTCAGCTCTTTGAGACCAAGAAAAGGAAAGGACAATCACTACAGCATTGCAAATCAACTGGTAAGAACAATTTCAGATTAGCATGACAATAATCAGATGTAAATCATTACATACTTTATGTTGATGTTTTTTACAGCAAAAAATCATCCATCAATACATGAAGGATACACCTTGTCAAGCAGAAAAAGCCTGGAATCCTGATGTCAAGATTGAATCAGTCAAAGACAGCCCTCAACAAGAAGCAATGACGCATGTTAATTTATTCTAACTAACAAATTTTAATATCTTTTTCAAAAAATTTTTTTTTTCCCTAACTGTGTCAAAAATGATTTCTGTAGGAATGACTGTGGAATTATTGTTTGCTACATCATAAGACAATACATGAGGCATCAACCAATTCCAAACACATTACCACCAGGCACATCCACAAGACTCAGAGCAGACATGGTACATGAGTTCCTCAGTGATCCACAAAGATCAATCAAAGTCAAGTAGAGTCAAGATTGCAACCTTCAATGAAATCTTTTTTGATGTGTAACTCAATGAACTCTTTTTTGTAACACTCTGATACAATGACTAATGTTTTTGTTAATAGTTCCAAGCATATTACCTAACAAACATATTACAATTTCTATGATGTGTAATGGAATATTTTGTCATACTCTCAAAGATATATGCACCCGAGCTTTGTTGATGTTTTTGTCCATATTCTCAGTTTCTATTATCCTATTCCTCACACTGCTATATGGCAAAAGTGAAAATAGTATTACATGTGAAAATAGTGGACACAAGACTTTAATGTATCACAATCAGTGCTTTGTTGATATTTTTGTTTATATTTTCAGTTTTTATGCAGTGTTTTGTTGCCTCACAAAACACTGCATAAAATTAAAATTGAGAATATTTTCAAACTTATTGTTGTTTCAATCACTTATTTTCAAACTTAGAAACTTTAAAATTGAGAATATTTTTAGTTTTATACAGATCACTCAATTTTCAAACAACAATATTATCACAACAACAATTTATTTGCTGCCTCACAATATTATGACAATTTGAAAAACTAAAATTCGAAATAAAGAATATTTTTACTTACAGTCCACTGTTACTTTAATCAAAACATAAAGCATTGACCACATCTATTTAGAATATTAATTCATATTCATTCAATTGATCACATTTATAACTAGTTCCAATTCATAACAAGAGCCTCACACTATTATCACAAAATCAGCTATTTTGAACTAAAAACTTAAACTGAGAATATGTTCACTTTTTATACAATATTCATATAATCTTCAAAACAAACATTCAACAGTCAAGTTTATTTCCGAAAGCCAACCAAACAATATCATCACAAACAATTTCAAAAATTAAAATTTGAAACTAAGAATATTTTCACTTTCAATTCAATGTCACTTTATTCAAAACATAGAAGATTATTACTCAGCGCTCAACAGCACAAACTGCTACTTCAAGAAATTTATGAATACAAAATTTTTACAATCACAAAGCAACTACAAAAAATCACAAAGCCTCCTTACACGATTTCTTATTGTGATTGCCAACCTTCCTACATCGACAACAAGTAATTTGCCTCACTTTCTCACCATTTGAACGAATCCTCTTCTTATTTGGCCTTCCTGGCTGCTTCTTAGACAAAGGAGGAAGAACAACTTCACTATTACCATCAACATTATAATCTGGTTTCCAAATTGAAGGAACATGATATATGGGAAAAGAATAGGACTCTCGATAACTTTGAACATAGAAGTATTGATCAACAAATAAACTCAAATCATGTCCACTCTTTTGTATAGCACCAACTGCATGTGCACATGGAAACCCTTTCAACTGCCACTCACCACGAACATATTCGTCTACTAATGTCAACTTAAACAGATGGATGTGAATGCACCTCATAGACATCATTTCCAGATGAACTAACAATCCATGGCCTCGAAGTATTAAAATTATTATGCAACTTGGACTCCATTTTAGGGCATATCAAACCATTCCATTTATTAACAAGTTCCCTCCTCTTGACAATTTTCCTCATCAACTTAATTCTTACACTATCAATCAACTTTGTGATAGGCAAGTGGCGTTCCTCTCGTATCCACGAATTGAAAGATTCAGCTACATTTGACCACATCTCTCTAAAGCGTTGCCCTCGAAAATATGCATTACTCTAATGATCATATGGTATGTCATCTAAAAACTTTTCAACTCTTGACCCACCTTCAGTCTTTAACTCAACCAAACATTGATGAAATGTTTCTTCAGTTGAAGCATATGCACATTTCCCAAATAGAGTGATCAGCTTTTCTTTCAATCTATGAAACATATCACGCATATGATGCCTCAAGTTCATCTTCAAATGATATAAACAATAAGCATGGAAAGCCATTGGGAAAACCTTTGGCAACACTTCAACTAATCCAAGGTTACAATCTGACACAAATGTAATATTTCGTTCTGGTGAAACAATTCTACTCAAATGCTCCAAAACCAATGCCAGTTATCTTGATTCTCTAAGCCAACAATTGCAAAACAAACAGGAAAGAACCCTACATGTACAAAACAGAAAAAATGAAAATATTATATTATTCTTAGAAAATGGTAATACTCTAACATTCAAAATATCAAACCCTAAAATGAATAACTGAAAAAATAAAAAATGTATATACAACAACAATATTATATAAAATTTAAAACATTCAATCATATTTCTAAACTGAGAACTTTCTCAACTTCAGAACAGAGAAAACAAATTTCTTATGTACCTTGATTTCCATCTTTTCCTGAAGCAGCAAGTAAATTTCCTCTAAATCTTCCCTTCAAAAATATGCCATCAGAGGTCCACAATAATCAAATCCACTAATGGAACCATGAAAAGAAACAAATAATCTCTTAAACCGTTTAGTATCAGCGTCACACTCAAACTCAATGTAACTCCCTGGATTGCAACTCTTTGCAACATCCACATACCATCTTAACTGGTCAAGTGACATTAAGTAGTCTCCAAAAATCTCACCTTTTGCTTTCTCTACCCCCAACCAAGCTTGACGATAACTAACTCTCAACCCATACACCAACTTAAAATCCCGAACAACATGAACTGGACGTGTCAATGGATTATCACGAACACTTTCAACAATCAAATCAGTAACTAAATTAGAACTCATATGAGAATGATTCATCGTACGTATTTCAGCAGCACATGTGTGGACATTGTTCAACTTCCTTATATAAAAGAACCCATTAGCATTCTCCACTCTACCATGAACATTCCACACACAACCTTTTGTCTCTCTAAACAAACATTGTGCGGTAACACGAACTTTTTCATTCTTAACAAATATGAACTCAAATCCACACTCAATAGAAAACTTCGACAATGCATTATGAAATTCAACAATTCCACCTTCAAATTTCTGTCCTACATGTGTAATACTAACTGCCCAACCAGCAGACAATAGTACTTTTTCCTTATGTCGACAAAATGATGATAACATATCAACCTCTTCTTCAACCTCCAACCTCGAATTCCTTTTAGAGGTTGTAGATGCTCTGTTTGACAGGTTCACAGACTTACTGCTGTCATGAGACAATGCAATATCACAAACTTCAAGATCCAACAACGACTCTCTTTCTCCATAATCCAATCTTTTGTTGAGATAACCACAGTCAATGGTTGAGTCTTTTACTCGCACAACAACATCAATACACTTTGAATCAAAACGCACAACTAATGCCAACAACAAATCTAACTCCTCATTGTTGTCCAACGTACAATTAGGATGTCCAGGAAATGAATAAGATAGACAAATATTATCAGATTGCAAATTATCCCATTTCAAACATAGCTTCTGTAGACGCGCCCGAACGTCCCTGCTTCGCGCGCGAATCGGCATGAAATCTGTTTTGTTCATTGGACTACTACAGTTCAGACTCAATGTCACGGTTTTGAATCTAATCTCTCAAAGTACAATGCAAGACCGATAAATCACCAAAGAGTCCAAATCCGGCAAATCGTTTTGGAAAACTAATTTTTGTAAAGAAGTGTCAAACATGGACTGCTTTGCCAGATACAGAGTCGCCACCTAAATGTTTTATTTTGAGAAATTTAGGAAACCCTGACTTGTGCCTAAGGTCACGTGTCTGTCATCACCAAAGTTGCCTCGGTTCGGGAACTTGGGTACAAGAGGGGAAGGTCATGCAATGAGCACCCCCGCTCGCCCGATCAAAGATCGGCCTTTACTAACATGATATCTTGTTTTTGAAAACGTATGCGTTCTTATTCCGGTGTATTAGCCTAGAATTACTATGTGATGCGCACAACATACAAGTATAGACTAGATCGCCTAAATTGGAACAAAACATCTCATGTTTGTTTGAAAATGGTTTGAAGGTACTACTCGCAAGTAGCCTAAGACGTGGATTTGCCACCCTCAAGTGGGCTTAAGAAACATGATTTTGCCACTCTTAAGTGGGCTTAAAACTCGCACTTCGATGAATTGTTCCAATTCAAGTAATCCAACCTTCACCCACAGGCATTCAAGCAGTTATATCACGTAAGCAGTTAGCCTCATGGCAAGCATGCTATCATGGCAACACTCACACTCATACAAGATACTGAAGCATAAAAGCTTACCTAGTACTCCGAGCCAAAACAATGGCTAGTTAAAAATCATGTATGATCCTAGCTATATTAAGATGGCTAATGCAACACATGCAAAATGCAACTAGAAATAGGCTCGACTATTCTAAAACGGCATGTGAATGCTACACTTGATACATGTGTTCAAATTGGAATTGAAATACAATACAGTTAGTATGATGCGCCAAGCCCGGTGCATGCAAGATAGATGAATGGATGCACGCATGCGAAGTATAAGGTATGCTAATTGAAAATGCCCTAAAACTAACCATCGAAAGCGGTTTAAGTAAAAGGGAGAAAGAAATGGGGGTTGGAAGACATGCACACACACACGCACCTTTATTACAACATATGCCCTTTCGACGGAGGGTCCGAATGAAAGCTAAGTTATGCTAAGCTAAGCTACTCAACTAATCTAATTAAACTAATTAGACTATTACAAACCAAATTGAATAATAAGCAATCTACTTACTAATTATTACAACACTTAATTAATTAACAAATTAACTAATTAAATTACAAATTCATGCTAAGCATTAAAATATATAAACTAGGCTGCCTTAGCTCTACCTTGAAGAAGTTGAAGATGCATGCTCGGTTCCCGTCCCGAAAAGCTCTCCGGATGCTCTTTAGAGGCTCTGTCTGCCGGGTGTCCTTGAGAACTAGCTGCTGGATCTTACCAAAAACATGCTGAGGAGTGCACCAGTGGCCTGCCGGCCATGAGGAGCTGCTGCCGACCCTCCTGCCGGCCAGAGATGCACACTACCGGCCAACAATAAGGGGGGTGTCGGCCACTGGTGTGCTGTGATACCAAGCTGCAGCAGAGCACAAAATAGAGAAAATGGAGGGTCTCCCAAGGGTATGTACGCACTATGCCGCTCCATATTGCCTCAAAACATCAAGGGAGAGACATAATTAGATCCAAGACCATCAATCACGTATCTCGATGCATGATGGCCAAAGATCCAACATGTGCAAATTTCGATAAATGCATGACAAATAAGACACCAAGACCATCTCCTTATCATGAGGAATCAAAGGAAATGGAGACCAAGGGAGATTGGCTCATTTCATCACTTCAATTATGAAATGAACCAATCTTCCTCGTGTTCAATACGACATCCGATTGAACGCAATGCAAAACATGCAAACAACATGACATGCAAACAACATGCTAATCTTGGCATGAAATGCACTATTCTAATATGCAAGCAATCATGCACAACATATTAAGGGGCCAAGAATGCCAATGCTAGTGAAGAGGATAACACTATAAGCATGCATCACAATGCTCAAATATTCAAACCAGCCCAAGATAGAGTTACACCATGCCCAAAACAGTGGCAAAACATGTTAAGATAGAAGTCCAAAGAACTATACAAACATGCATGCACATTAGCCCAAGCTTAAGGCACAGAACACAACTCTCTAAAGGCATTGAAAGAGTGAAACATGGAGTATAGTGGCATATGTTCCATCACTGAAATGGCATGAAAAATGACTTGGAATCATGCAAATAACCCATGTAATGCATGTTGAAAGCCTCAAACATCAATGCTAGTAAAGTGTACTACACTAGGGGCATGCAAGACAATGCTCAAATGGCCAAACCAATCCCAAGCAGACGCTATGCAAGCCAAAATAGTAGCAAAAATAGGTTGAGATGATGGCTTGAAAGGCAAGGAAATGAGGCTCATGCAACGGCTCACAAATAAGGCATAATTCTCAACTCTTAAGAGCACTTAAAGAGTGGAAAATATGGGAGTGCAACAACACTATATGCTCTGAAATATCATTCCAAATGGTGCCAAAACATGCAAATACCTCAAGTTAAGCATGCAAGATACCTCAAAACTCAAGGCTAGTCAAAGCTTTTGCACTACAAGTATGCATGACAAGCATCATTCGACCAAGAGGCCTCAAAATAGAGCTAGAACACCCCAAAATATGAATAAAATCATGTTGGAGCATAGCCAAAATATGCTAGAATAAAGAGCCAAAACATCATGCATACAAGGCTAGTAAGTAAGATTTGTACTACAAGTACAAGGAGCATGCAGGAGCTGACCAAACCAGCCATGGACAGAGTTAAGGCAGGTCCTAAAAGTCACAAAAAAAGTGCCTGAACTAAGCCTCAAAAGTATAGAGATACATGCTCATTTGATAGGCCAATAACTCAAGCAAACAAAACAAAAAGAGAGAGGGTCACCCCCTTCTGATTTGAGGCCTCAAAACCACATGCCTACCATTGAAAATCCACTGGATTTCAGTGGCTAAAAGGCCAAACAAAGACTAACTCAAAGGCCTTAAGTCATGGCACAAAACAAGGCCAAACAAGGCACACAAGAGGGTAGAACACCCTTAACACCAAAGAGACCTTAAACAATCATCAAAAGCACTCAAATACAGAACTTTTTTCAGTTGAAAGCAAGACCTAAAACAATATGCAAGGATGGCCAAAATGATATACAAACAAAGGCTTAAAAGGGGAATATACTCACCCTTGAAGCACAACTTCGAAACCAGCAACCTCAGAGGCCAAAAACCAACTTTCAGAGCTCAAACAACACTCCCAAGAACCTCAGCTCAAAGATGGTGGTGTATCACTAAGTGTTCCTTTGCAAAAGTGAAAAGAAAACACATTTTGGGACACTATTCAATACAATATAGAGAGAGAGTGTGAGAAATACAGAGAGAGAGAAATATATCTTCTCTAAAAATACTGAACCTTTGTAAGGGAGGAGGAGCCTCTCCTTATATAGAGGAATGCAAAGCAAAGCTTGTTAAACAAGCTTGAAAAGAGCTTCATCCCTCCATACACGTGTATAGAGGAGGGATGAGTGAAAACCAGCTGGCTCAAAAGATCTGGAGTGAAATCTGCTGAGACAAAGTGTTCTGCCGGCCATTAGTTGTGGCCGACAGTGCCTCATTGATGGCCGACAGGCTTCATCAATGGCAAGCAGGAACAAATGCATGGCCGACAGTGGCAGAGAGTGGCCGGCAGTGCACCATGAGAAGCATGCTGAAAGGACCAGCATATGGTCCAAGAATGGGGCAGAAAGGATACAGGGTTTGAAAAGCTCAAATCTGTGACGTTCCGCTGCGAAGGTCGAGTACTGGACGAGCAATCGAACTTGTGGCTGGATGTACCTGCAAGCACAACCAAGTCTTGAGGACGGTCAAAAATGGGGTGTCTACAGCTTCTCAACCCACTGATCATATGTAACATTTTGATCAATCTTAATTGCAAATGTGCAACCATTATACTTGCACAACAAAAAAATAGGCGCACTTGTACAACCTTCACTCATCTTTCAATCTAAACAAGAAAAAAAGATCACATCAATAAAAACCAGAACAATACTAAGAACTTTCTCAGTTTTCACAAATACTTCATAACAATAAACACCAGAACAAAAAACTTCATAACAATACAAATACTTCACAAATCACGTTTTCAATTCATAAAATAAAGAACCAAACCGAGAAATCATCCAGCAAATCACGTCTTCAATTCGTAAAAACAAAATTATTCAACATATTCTCATAAATAAATTCAATCAAAACTAAAGAAAATTCTAAAAAAACATAATATACAAAATCGAAACAATACATACCTATAAACCAGATCAAAGATCAAATATCCAGCAAATCAATTCTTCAATTTATAAATCAAAATCGCACATAACAAACTCCAACAGATTTCAACTCAAAATGCGAACCAAACTAAGAAACCCTTCAAGATCCTTTCCTATTTGAATCAAAATCGAGAAATCAATTACGTATAATAGCGAACCAAAGCAATAAATCCTTCAAGATCGTTCACGATTCGAATATTTAGCTACTTCCATAACTGATCTGTTAACTGATTCCTTTTTTCTTTCTAGTAAATAACGTGAATGGAATTTTATATATAGTTGTTTATGTTAAAGGGCAAAAATGTCTTTTTACCTCTAAATGGGACTTATTGGTTCAAAAACTTTTTGATAGGACCTAAGCTATCACCAAATATATAGATAGGACTTTTAGATAATTATCTCATAAAATAATTATCATTTCAAAGTTGTAGACGGTAGTTATCAGTGTGAATTCTTAAATAATACATCAACCATCAATACTTATCAAAAATAAAAAATAATAAAAAAAATACTTATCAAAACATGATTTACTTTGAAATGCATATCTTTTCAAATAAAATAATCATCATTTCAAAGTTGTAGCAGGTAGGTTTTAGCGTGGATTCTTAAATAATACGTCAACAGTCAATACTTATCAAAACATGATTCACTTTGAAATGCATATCTTTTCAAATAAAATAATCATCATTTCAAAGTTGTAGTCGGTAGGTGTTAGTGTGAATTCTTAAATAATACGTCAACAATCAATACTTATCAAAACATGATTCATTTTAAAATGAAAACTCTTTCAAATAAAATAATCACCATTTTAAAGTTGTAGCTGATAAGTCTTAGAATGGATTCTTAAATAATACGTCAATAGTCAATACTTGTTAAAACATGATTCACTTTGAAATGCATACCTTTTCAAATTAAATAATCATCATTTTATATTAATTTTGGATCCATTTACTTTTGGATTTGGGGTGCCTCTTGTGTTGGGACACAACAGGCACTGCTATGCAATCCTATGGACTTATTTCGGGATCCAATTTGATGATTCAAATTGTTCAATACATCAAATAAAATATATCTACAAAAAATCAAATTAATCAAATATCATTGACCCTTTGGTCACGTTTGTTTTGTTGTAGGAGGCCGGATTGGACTAGCAACGTTGTGGGTCCCACCCACAGCGTGTTTGGTGATGGTTTGGATGAGCGGTTTTATACTCCAAGTGGCTTGAGGAGGATTAGTTTGGGTGAATTTTGGATAGGATTAGGAAAATATTGAGGTAATTGAGTATATTTTATATAAAATTGTTATTTTTTACCAAGGGCACCTGTTTATTTAATATTTGTTTTAGTTTTTTTAATATAGAAATAATTTATTTATTTATTTTATATAAAAATAATTTAACAATCTCATCATTAATCATCTCTTGCACTATTATCAAAATAAACACACTTTTACTTAATCTCCTTATTAATAATCTTTTTTATAAATAATTCTTTTACTAATAATCTCATTCAATTTAATCCGCCAAACAAACGTCATCTTTCATCCATCCATTCAGTCATCTTTCATCCATCCATTCAATTAATCCTTGAAAAATAACTTTTCAACAGGGAGAGAATGGAGAGAGAATTAAAAGTGAATAGAAATTGCTTTCACAGCAGGGTTGTATAGGAGTAATTATTTAGTAATTTCAAAATATAAATACGTCATATTTTATAATATTATAATTAATGAATAAAATACATAGGTAAAATATTATATTAAGTGATTGAGAAAATAAAGAGACATAATAAATAATAATTGATTAGAAAATGCAAACGTGTAATATTCTGAGAATATTTTATAATTTGTCGTTGTTATAGGTGCCATGGCCCCGTTTGATTGTCTGGATTGAATATAAGAGTTTCAGGAGGATATATAATACCTAAGGATAAAGATGAGATATAATATGTTGTAGGATATAAGATGGATTGGATATTTTGGAAAGATTGTAAAAAGCTGACTTTTTTAACTTTTTTATGTAAGAGGTGATATGACTCAAAATAGGTTAAAAGTTGACTTTTAACTTTTTTAAAAGGTTTCCAAATACAGTGGGGCCACTTATAGTATGTTTGGTTAAGATAGGATATAGAATGTGATAAAAGGAGAGTGATTATTTCCTTTGAATGAAAGATGAGTTATTTACGACGGTGGGGAATATACAATACCATAGAGGGATGGTATTGCATATCCCTTTTTGCAGCATATAATATTTGAACTCCCTATATTCGGAGTAACCAAACACGAGATATAGGGAGACAAAAAATATATGAAACCCACTTCATATTATATTCGATCACACACCTATATCCGACCTTTGTATCCTGTAAACAAACAGAGCGTATGTGAGCAAGTCGCCAAGTCTTTTTTTTCTTAGTAAGGTGGGCCCCATTGAGTACTGACAAAATTCGTAGTATTTATTTTTATACTTGGTATTGTAGCTGGGTGTGTCTTCATTGGTGGTGGTCGACACGTGGATGCATTGTAGCCTATAGGTGCGATGCTTTCATTAGTGTGGTGACAAAATTCGTAGTATTTATTTTAATAGTTGGTATTGTAGCTAAGTGTGTCTTCATTGGTGGTGGTCAACACATGGATACATTTTAGCCTATAGGTGCGATGCCTTCATTAGTGTGGATTCTTAAATAATACGATTGTTATTGTAGTTAGGTGTGTCTTCATTGGTGGTAGTCAACACGTGTATGTTATAGCCTAGAGGTGCGATGTCTTCATTAGTGTAGATTGTTGAATAATATGGTTGTTATTGCAACTATAGGTGTGTCTTCATTGGTGACGGTCAACACATGGGTATGTTGTAGCCTATAAGTGCGATGCTTTCGTAAGTGTGGATTTTTAAATAATACTGTTGTTATGGTAGCTGAGTGTGTCTTCATTGCTGGTCGTCAACACATGGGTACATTGTAGCCTATTAGGGGTGCAACTCGGGCGGGTTCGGTCAGGTTGGGGGTCTGCCCAAGCCCGACCCGAATTGCCCAGAGCAGTGCCCAAGCCCGTCCAAGCCCGAACATGAACCCGAGCTTTGCTGCCCAAGCCCGGCTCAAGCTTTGTATTTTGAACTCGGGTTAGCCCGAATTGTCCGAATTGCCCAGAAACTTGTAGGTAGATTTGTTTTGAAACCTGTAGGTAGAATTGATAATTAACAAAGAATTGAGAATTATTCAAAATTATTTTCTGGTCACCAAAAAATAAAAATTAAAAATTAAGACTAACTCTTTTACTTAATTTATATATATTATATAATTTATTAAATTATATATATATTATATATTATATAATTTATATAATATATTAAATTTAATTCGGGTTCGGGTTGCTCGGGTTGGCCATTGGTTCTGCCCAAGCCCGACCCGAATTACAATTCGGGCATCAAAAATCTGCCCAGGGCCCGTCCAGATTACAAGATATAGTTGTCCAAGCCCTAAAAAAACTCGGGCTGGGCTCGGATTGCTCGGGTTGAGCCCGCCCGAGTTGCACCCCAATAGCCTATAGGTGCGATGCCTTCATTAGTGCGGCTTATTAAACAATACGGCAACAGTCAATACTTATCAAAATATAATTCACTTTGAAAAGCATACTTTTTCAAATAAAATAATCTTCATTTTGGATGCATTTACTTCTCATGAATTATTATTTTAGTACTCTGCAAAATTGTAGTTTTAGGCTTGGGATTAGGATTAATAGTAAGGTAAGATTCGTAGTGAGGTAAGATTCATAATATCATATTTGTTTGCAAAATAATCACTAGATTGATAGTTTGTTAGAATTATGAATTCCCTCTAAGGAGCGAATTAACATGGATCTCGGAGACTTAGTATTAGAAATAAAGTCGTTAATATTACATTTCAAAAGATGATTTCGCCTACAACAAGATTTAGCCACACCACATCTAACTAAACAATATCAAACCCAAAAATTTGCAATTGTATTTGAAACCCAAAAATTTGCAAAAAAAAAAGAAAAGAAAAAGGGGGAGCATTCAACTGTATTTCAAATCCAGAAATTTGCAAGAAAAAAAAAAAAAATCATACAACCGTTGTCGTTGATGATCGCCTTTGATGGTGATAATTTCATTCTTCATCGGCGTCAGCATCGTTGACTGATGATATCGTTTTCCATTGGCATTATCGGCAAAGTTGGGTTGATAGATGAAGGCAAAGCTGGTTTGATGATGAATGAAGCAAACACTGTTTGCAAAGCTGGGTTGATGATTAATTGGATAGAATCTCTCTCTGTTTCAAAACCATGGGCTGAATTGTTTAAATTTTTTTTTTTTTTGGGCTCTCTCATTATTTCATATTTATTTTATATAAAAATAATTTAATATAATAATATATTTATAAAATACAATTTTTAATATTAAAATATATTAAAAACACTAAAGGGTATTTATGGTATTTCATATAGTTAATCCCTTCACTAAAATATATAAAAAATAAACATAATTTTTATTAGTCCTTTTACTATCAATCCCTACACTAATAATTTTTTTACTAATAATCCCCACATTAATAATCTCATCCATTCTACCTTTAAAAACAAACAGATTTTAAAACATAATTGTGTTAAAATAGTACAATATAATGTGGATTTATGATGGGATTTTATTTGGATGATATGTGTACGGGAAAGAAATATACCTTCTCGTATAATTATGTTGATCAAGTCTGCGTTCCTCCGTACGTCGTCGTTCTACAACCTGAAAATACAAACGTGAGCTGGCCGGCGGGTGTGTGCCGGAAACCTCTCCGATGCCTAAGTCAGCAAACAAGACAAATAGGCAAGAGCTCTATGTATTCAGGAATCAAAGTCGTGTTACCTCTCCATAGGTGATGCTTATGAGCTTTTATAGGTTTCGTGTGGCACAACCCTAGTAGGACTCTTACTCCTCCATGTAAAGTCCTTCTAGGATTTATATTCCTGAAAGATCATGCTTATCCTTCAACACCCCCTCACTGCTTAAACCAAGTGAGATGGTTTTACTCCGGCAAGATGCCATACAACAACCCAAGGGGTTGTGGCATTGTGGTAAGGCCTTAGGGTTTAAGCCCCAAGGTCACAAGTTCAACTCCCCACCCCCCCTTGGGCCAATCTCCTAGGCGGAAGCACTGTTGGTTAGGAGGTTGGACCTCAAGTTGTCTAGTCAGCACTTGGTGTGGGTTCAATGCTCCCCCGCTGTGCGAGTCCTGACTTAAGCGGAGCTTGTCTTGGGAGGTCGGGGCAAGTTCCCAGGTTATAGTCTCCTCGCTCGGAACGGCTAACAGGACACCTTGGTGATCTCTGCAAGGGGTGCTGCCTTGGACCTGCGGGAGGGTAGGGAGGATTTTCCTGTAACAAAAAAAAAAAAAAAAAAAAAGATGCCATACAACCGAGGTAACATTCCCTCGCCGGACTCCAATATGACCGAAGTAAACATGACTATGCTTAGCCGCAGAATAGGCCGAACCACCCTCAATTCGGCTCTTCCTTCTACTACTCTTACTTCGGCTTCTCTTGTACAACTCATAGCATGGTTAGACCGAACTAACATCTTCTAACCGGTCTAACTCTAAGACCGTCTAACTCCCAAGCATCTTTAGACCGGTCTGACTTCAACATGGACCGGGCTAACTTCAAAGCATCCACAAGACCAAAGTAACTTAAATCGCTATTTTACTTCGGCCCTTTGTATTGCGGCCCATGACGGCCTATTACTCAGCTCGGCCCAATTTTCATATAAATTACCCTCTCAATATGAGTTATTCGTTTTGTTTAACTATGTGTTTAGACTATTAACCAAAAAAATCAAATTAATTCGATCAAAAATCAAAGTTTGGACTGCCATACCAAAACTCACCGTCAAATGGACTTTTGGCCAAGTATCTCTATTTTTAACACAAACATTAAGTATAATAAATGCTATTTGCACAAAATTCTTTTACTGAAACATGAGTCTAATTACTAAGTATCATTATTTTTTTCACAATTAATTATATTTAGTTTTTTTTTTTTTCGTACTTTTAAAAAGATTTTTAATAAGAATGTTAATTATAAAAAATATACATACCGCATGTTAAAAACTTACATTACAAAACGTATACAGTACACAAGCATCCTCTGTACCAGAAAAGCAACGAAGGAAAGGGCAGATTTGAGGCAAATTCATTACTAAAACAAAAGTAGATTGAAAAAAAAAATTTGAACTGAAGCTTACTTCCAGCACACAATTAAGAGGGTGGGAAGGAATGGCTTCTCTCTGCTTGCATGCATCCAAGCAAAGAAAGAAAATTTATTCCTCTTTCAGAAAAGTCATGCATCTCGGGTGACATGTAAAATTACATTCTTTACAGTAGTACATCATGTGATTTGGGTTTCTGTTATCCTCGCAAACATCACAGTAGTATTCGTCGGTACCATCGTCTTCTTTCAAAAAGGTAAGGCGGAGAGGGTGCCGATGAATTTCATGCTTATAGCAGAATG
Source organism: Camellia granthamiana (assembly GCA_036172215.1). NCBI lineage: Eukaryota > Viridiplantae > Streptophyta > Magnoliopsida > Ericales > Theaceae > Camellia > Camellia granthamiana. The sequence continues at coordinate 238,103 of JAXFYN010000274.1, read as the reverse complement.
GTAACAGGGCACATCCCACATGAAATTGAATTTTGCAACCACGGCACAAGTAATATACCTCTTCCTTGCTAGTTTCACCACAGGCATCACAAAGAAATTCAGTGTCGGATGCAATAGGTTTGATGTTAAAATACATTATGTGGAGTCTGTGGTAAAGAACAACTGGGAATAAACCCCATCTCAGGCTGGTGTGGTAGAGGCAATCGGCACAGTCATCAACAAATCCCATTCCCTCGTCATGGGAATGGAAAGGGCAGCTGTGTTTCTCCGGAAAAGAATACTTGCCTGTTTTTGGATCCACAAGTTGGCCGAGTTCATGTGGCATGAGTTCATGCCTTTGGTCGTTGGATAGCTCGGCACAAGATTTGTGGAGGGAGAGGTCACAGCCGACACAGCTGTAGTTTTCTGGAACAGATGTAGTTATAAGTTGTAGACACTTCCTGCAAGCAATTTCGCAATCAATTTTTTCTTTAGACAACCTTAGATTATGAAGGTGGGCACCTAAAGGATGTCCGATTCGCTTTACTATATGCCTTATAGTCTCACCACCACTACCGACGTTGCCATCTTCAACCTGTCCCTGCAGCTTCTCGCTGCTGCTGGTTTCAAGGGGTCTCCTACTTTCTTCACAAATCCAGTCAAGAACATCACTTAAATGGGTGTGTTTAGAGGAATCTTGTGCATTCATCTTCATAATAACAACTTCTCCAGCCCTATGACAGCTTGAGGTGCTGACTACGAGCTTTGAGAAACCAGCTAGATTGCCGATATATTCTTTATCATGTGCACACCAATCAAACCTTTCCAACAGCCTTTCAAGATCGTACCATGTCCTCGGCTTGTACCAACCGAGGACGCTGCTGCCATCAGTTGCTGCAGCTGCTGCTTCCGATTGTCTTCTCTCTATTCGGTTTTTCCATTGGTATTTATGTCGGACGATGCACTCAATGATAATCAGGCGGCTACTAGTGGACTTTGATACCTCCAGCAAGCGATCCAAATGAGATCGCTGAGAGAGGGAGGTGTCAATGATGACGGGGCGTTTCGAACGAAGCAGGGTCAGAGCCATTTGACAAACAGCTTCGAAGGATACGTTGTTGAGGTGCTCAGCTTTTTCGGCAATGGTTGAGACTGACAGTGTTGTTGGTTGGGGATCTTGGAATTTTGCCATACAATTGAAGACGGTTTCATGGTCGATGAGAGCGCATTTTAAGGCCTTTGATAGAGACACGGCCAATTTGGTCTTGCCAGTGCATGGGTGGCCTTTCAAAGCGATCACAGTTAGTGGCATCTCTGTCTCTCTTCTCTCCCCGGTTTGTTTGTGGATTATATGTAGGAGAAGAAGGGAAGATGGATGATATGATATTGTTTGACAAATGATATATGCCATGCCATTTATATAATGTCATTCAAAAAACACTAGACGAACCCATGTCTGTCTGTGGACTCTGTAGAGACCTGGAAAAAAATATGGAGAAATTTGGCCATAGATCTCTTCTAGTTTTCTTTTCTTGTTAAATGGATAAAAAAAAATAATAATAATAAAAAATAAAAAAATAAAAAAATTTACTACTTTCAAAATCCTCTCATAATTATAAAATCATATATGAAGGATAAAATATATTATTTGAATATTTTATCTAACCATTATACACTATTTTTTTTTTTTCAACACTCTCTGTCTCTTCACCAACTTGATAGTTGTTCATCATATCCACCATCTTCATTGTCTGCTGGCATTGCTCATCCTCACAATTGGCCAACAACCACCATTTTTACCGTCAAACCACCACCATCTTAAATTTGATATCTACGAACTCATATTTGAGATCAATAACTTTAGATCTGAGATTAAAATAAAATTAAAAAAAAAAAACTTATATATTTGAAAAAAAAAAAAAAAATCAAGATATTGCAATGAAAGATCAAAAGTTTTTTTGTTTGTTTGCTCAAAGATCTAAAAGTAAAATTTGACTCTGGTTCATTCATTTAGTTTCTATTTTTTGTAATAGTAAAATTTTGCTCTAATTAACATGTTGATTTGCTTAACGACAATAAAATTTTACTTTGAATTATAATAAATTTTACTCTGATTCAGAATAAAATTTTATTCTTTTTTTTTTTTTTTGGATCAAAGTAAAATTTTACTCTGAAACAAGCTACGTGAATGGCTTTACAGAAGAGTGATGTATCATAAATCAGAGTAAAATTTTACTGTTCAAATAATAGAGCATAATGAGAAGAAAACAGAGAAATAGGGAGACAGAGTTCAAAAACAGACAATCCTGAGAAGAAGAAGAAAAAGAAGAAGAAGAAAGAAAGAGAGAATGGCAAATGACACATACATAGACACATACACACACACACACACACACATAGAGAGAGAGAGAGAGAGAGAGAGAGAGAGAGAGAGAGAGATGTGGAGGGAGAGAGAGAAAATGTGTGTGTGTGTGTGTGTGTGTGTGTGTGTGTGTGTGTGTGAAGGATCTCAAATCTCAAGTTTGCGAATCGTCGAGATCGTTATTTTCTAGCAACGACAACTGTGAATGATATCAGATCTAAGGTTATGGATGTAACGAGTGACGGTGGCGATGACGACAGTAAAGAAAGGGTTTTATTGTGAGCGGCAATGGCGTCGGTGGAGAGCATCGACAGTGTCGATGGAGAGTAACAGTGATAAGAGTGAGACAGAGAGAAGAGAGATTGAGATGAGAAAGAGTGACTGCAATCTGATATACACACGCGCACACACACACACACACACACACACACACATATATATATATATATATAAGGGTATTAAAGTAAAAGAAACAAGTTTTAAAATATTAAGCGGTTTTGAAAGAATTTATATAATTTTTCTCCTTTTAAAGAACAAGTTAGACACTGAGGGGTCTATTATCAAATATCTTAAAAATATATATTTAAATAATATATATATATATATTTTTTGGTCAATAAAAAGTATTTCAAGGCTAAGTCGTGTATAATTTAGCCTCCATTTGGGAAGTTGGTTTTGAGGTTTTTTTTGGACTAAAATAGCCACAAAAAACAAAATAGATTTTTTAGTTCAATAAGACAAAATATCACATTCAACCCATAATCATTATATTCTTTTTCTCACAAAAAAATCAAAAAAGCCAAAAATCCTTTCCAAACTAAGCTTTTTAACCCCAGGCTAAAATAATTAAAAAAACTAAAAAGTCAAAAAAACCAACCCACTTTTCAAACAAGCTCTTAATCTTTTTTGTTATGGCTTCAAATGAATTGGAATTTAAGTATGCCCTATGGTTTAGTAACACCTTAAGGTGAGTGGAAGATAGGAGTTAACACTATCTTTGCAAAAAAAAAAATTGTAATTAGAGACGGAAATAGTTTGAGGGGGATTGATATCTTAGGTGGTGTTTGGGAAGTTTGTGTGTTGGTTTTTTTTTTTTTTTTTTTTTTTTTATTAACAGACAAACTTTTTGCAAAATCAAAAAAATTAAATCTAAACAAAATATCACATCCAACTTCATAATCATTTTATTTTTTTTCTCACAAACATCATATCCAACCATAAAAAATCCAACTATCTTCCCAAACACTAAAAATTTTTTTTCTAATAAAATCCTACAATAAACCTACATAAAAATTCACTTTTCAAACACCCACTTAGTTGTGTGAATCACGTGATTTAAAGATTATATATATATATATATATATTATTTTATTAAACTTAATTAATTAATTAAATGTTGGGAAATTGACCAATAAATTTAATATTTTGGTCGTATGATCTATATGATCCTAAAATTTTTTCTTATTAACCGTGTAGTGGTTGGGATTAGTTGTTTACTAATTTGTCATTGGTGAAACCACCGTCAACAATTGTGTATTTAATTTTCGGGATAAGGGTGTTTGTTTTTCACATACTTTAAAAAATCGTAGTAATTAATGTGTTTGGTTTGAGTTTTTTAAATTATATTTTTTAAAAATTAAATTTTTTATTGAATATTTTTAAAATTTTAAACATTTTTTTTTTTTTTACTTTTTTAGATGTACCTTACTTAGATATATCTAAAAAGTAAAAAATTTATTAAAAAAATATTTTAAAAAATTAATAAATACATAAAAATATAAAAAAAAATGTACTGAATTTTGGTTTTTTTTTTTTTTTTGTATTTTTGGTATTTAATAAATTTTTAAAAGATTTTTTTCATAATTTTTTTTACTTTTTAGATATATTTGTGTTAGGTATGTCTAAAAAATAAAAATAAAAATTACTTAAAATATTAAAAAAATTCAGTAAAAACAAAAAATATAAAAAATAAAAAAAAATTTAAAAAGCATTTTTTGAAACAGTGATGTTTAGTGCCCCGAAATTGGGGGCATTAATGCCCCGAAATTGCCATACAAGGCAAAAAAAAAAAAAACAAAACAAAACAAAGTTATCCAAATTAAAAATTAAGGACATTAGAACCTAATTTTTTAGTGTCACAAAACATTTCTGTTTTTGAAAAGAGGAACAAGCAACGTATTTAGTTGTTTAGAGTGGTTGAGTTGAAAATGTGGAGGTGTGAACATGCCACATGTATATGATGTATCTTTTCTTACGTGAGTGACATCATATACACAGAACACCATGTCACTATTATAACATAATTTTCTATACCCTCCCCACACCCCACTACAACAACGTCCATTAGTCAAATGTGTGGTCCCTCGTATTCAGTACGCGGTGCACACACAATTCATCTTTACAATATTGAAAACAGTTGTGATTTGTGGCACTAATTTTTTGAGTATTAATGACACTAATTTTTATATCAGGTAAAAAAAATAAAATAAAATAAAGTTACCAAAACAGGAAATTAGTACCATTAATATCAGCAGTTTTAGAGTTACAAATCATTTTTCTATTGAAAATTCACAATCAAAATAATTAATACAGTAACCCATCACTTACGAAATATATGCAATATCACACATACATTTCTTATTATATCCGTTACGTTGTTATATTTTAAAAAAATACATAATAAATTTTTATTTTTTTTATTATGTCACGTCATATCTATCACTTGTTACATTTAAAAAAAATACACTAATAAATTTTTAATTTTTTGGAGTGTCATATCATACCTATTACGTTGTCACATTTGAAAAAAATATACTAATGAGTTTTTAGTTTTTTTAGAGTATTACATCATACCCCGTCACATTGTCACATTTGAAAAAAGTATACTATGAGTTTTTAGTTTTTTTAGAGTATCACATCATGCCCGCCACGTTATCACATTTGGGTCACATTGTCATATTTAGAAAAAGTACACTAATAAGTTTTTAATTTTTTTGGAATGTCACATCATACCCGTCACGTTGTCACATTTGAAAAAAAAAAATATACTAAGGAATTTTTAATTTTTTTAGACAGTTATATTATACCTGCCATGTTGTCAATCCCTTCGTCAACAGAATATCACCCCCCTCTCCAATCGTGTGATCACGTATTTTAAAAACAAAACAACTTTCCCAATTAACTAGTGAAGGTGTATCCGTCTAATCAATATCCATCTATATTTGAAAAGGGATTTCCTGGTCACAAATTACACCTAGTAAGGACTTGCCAATCAAATATTTCAAACGTGAAATCAAATGATACAAAAAGTTCTCAAAATAAAACTTTTCAATAAATTTCCCTTAAATGTACTATCAATCCTAATTTAATTTAATCAATATTTTCTTTTGTTTGGTACTTGGGTAATTAAAGATAAATCGTAGAAACCCACAATTAAGTCTTACCATTGACATCGTGGAGTTTATAACAAATTAAAATCTAACATATAATCTACTATTAAACTTAAATTATGGGTGCCTATTTTTATTTTTTTTTGGATGTGGATTGTCTACCGTCTAAAATAAGAATGGACTGTCCAATCTACCTAGTTGGGTCTATTTTTGTGTTTCGTTTCGATAATTCGAATCATTTATATTTTAAGATCCATTAAGTATATTATTCTTATAAAAAATCAAGTTAATTGGATAACAAAAATCACGTGTTTAAATCAATTTTGTATGAACCGTTGATTTTTTTTATACAAAACTAATCTAAACACGTGATTGTCATTATCTGATTGACTTTTTTTTTTATAGAGATAATGTACACAACGAATCCTAAAATGTGAACGGTTCGGATTGTCGAAACATGATCCAAAAATAGGCCCAATGAGGCCGGACAACACCTCTCCAGTCCAATTTCGGATTAGAGAGAAGACAGGCCATTTTTTATTTAATATTATTATTTTATTACTCTTTCCGTCTCAAAATAATAGTTTCTTTTGAAGAATTCAACTTTTTTAATAGTATAATTATTACACTTTAAAAAAATTAATTTTTTAAAATAATTCTTTGATAGTACATTTTTTAAAAAATATTAATTGTCATAATTATATTTTTTGTGTTAATAAATTTACAAGAAATGCAAAATAAAAAAATGATATTATTTTAATTTTTAATTTTTTTTAAAAAATTAATATTTTAAAATAATAAAAAATAAAATAAAAAATTAATATTTTGAGACGAAAAAAATTATTTTAAATGTCAATATATCAACCTTATAATAAACACTTTAATCCTGGCTACAAATCCCAACAAATTTGAAATGTGAGTTGCCGGCTAGTCACATATAGTTGTTTGGAAGTTGCTCTTTTCCCATTCCCAAAGCTTACTGGGCTATCACCGAGAGTCATCTTAATTGGTAAGGAAATATGTTTTTTTTTCTTTATTGATTAGGATTCAAATCTCCTATTACTCAAATGAAATGTGACGGATTAAGTGGATTGGTTAACTTTTCTTAATTTGGTTTGTAAAAGTAGATCTTAAAAATTTTGTCTTAGAGTATTCTGAGTATCAAAAAAAAATAGAAAACTTATTGATAAATCCTATTTAGAAGTGCAACCTTGCTGCAGACCCCCAGTGGGGGTCGCACCCCCAGTGAGGTGTCGCACTTCCACTGGTTGAAACTCAAAAAAAAATAAATAAATAAATAAAACAGTTCTTTTTTTGCCCAATCACGCCGCGCCACCTCACTGGGGGTCGACCCCCAGTGGGGGTCCGAAGCATTTTTCTTAGAAGTGTTTTAGCCCAAGAAGTCCATGAAGGAATTTTTTAACCCATTTAGTCCCATGTATGTATAGTTTTATTCCATAAAATCATTTTTCTTTATTTACACTATTTTCTTGGACACTTATACCATTTATATTTAATTTTGATACCCTTATAAATATTTTTTGAACTGTTAGCAATTTATGATGTGAACATTCATATTTTAAAATTGACATTGGTAGGAATGTAAAATTGGTCCGTGGACGGCCCGAAACCCGTCAGTGAGCCGAGGCGGGGCCCGGCTCGTTGACAATGTGAATATTCACATTGACATGTTAACATTCACATTAATAGGAGTGTAAAATTGGCCCGCGTCCCGTGGCGGCGCGAAACCCGCCCGCAGTCCATGGGCGGCCCGGGCCGTTGACAATGTGAATATTCACGTTGACATGTTAACATTCACATTGATAAGAGTATAAAATTGGTCTGCGGCTCATGGGTGGCCAAAAGCCCGCCCGCAGCTCGAGGCGGGCCCCGCCCGGCCCGTTGACAATGTGAATATTCACATTGACATGTTAACATTCACATTGATAAGAGTATAAAATTGGCCAAGCGTCCCGTGGGGCGGCCAAAAAGCCTGCCCGCGACCCGGGGCGGGCCCGGCCCGGTCCGTTGACAATGTGAATATTCACATTGACATGTTAACATTCACATTGATAGGAGTGTAAAATTAGCGCGCGCCCCCGTGGCTGTCCGAAACCCGCCCACGACCCGTGGGCGGGCCCGGCCCGTTGACAATGTGAATATTCACATTGACATGTTAATATTCACATTGATAAGAGTATAAAATTGGCCCCGCGCCCCAAAACCCGCCCACGACCCGTGGGCAACCCGGGGTGGGCCCGGCTCGGCCTGTTGACAATGTGAATATTCACATTTACATGTTAACATTCACATTGATAAAAGTATAAAATTAGCCCGCGCCCCGTGGCTGCCTGAAACCCTCCCACGCCCGTGGGCAGCCCGGGGTGGGCCCGGCCCGGCCTGTTGACAATGTGAATATTCACATTGACATGTTAACATTCACATTGATAAGAGTATAAAATTGGCTCGCGGCCCATGGACGGCCAAAAAGCCCGCCCCGCTACCCGGGGCGGGCCTGGCCCCGGCCTGTTGACAATGTGAATATTCACATTAACATGTTAATATTCACATTGATAAGAGTATAAAATTGGGCCCACAGCCCCGTGGGCGGCCCGAAGCCCGACCGCAGCCCGAGGCGGGCTTGGCCCGACCCGTGACAATGTGAATATTCACATTGACATGTTAACATTAACATTGATAGGAGTGTAAAATTTGTCTGTTGCCCGAAACTCGCCCTCGGCCCAGGGTAGGCCCCTGCCCGGCCTGTTGACAATGTGAATATTCATATTGACATGTTAACATGCACATTGATAGGAATGTAGAATTGGCCCGCGGCCCGTGGCCTGCTCGAAGCCCGCCCATGGCCCGGGGCAGGCTCGTTTGGGTCCGGGTCCGAGCATGTCCGAGACCCTAAGATAGGGGCCTAGGCCATCACTTTGAAGCCCGGCCCGGCCTATCGGCCCACTTAAGGCCCATTCAAGGCTCGGTCCGAGGCCCAGCCCACCTAAGGCACAATGTCTTTTTTTTTTGAAAAATAATAAAATTTTGGTAGAAAAAATTAAAAAGAATTAAAAAAAAATGGCCAAGCCCGGCCCAAGCCCCGCCTAAGCTCGAGCCTAGGCCCCAGGCCCACCAGCCCGACCCGAGGCTGTCGTCTTCGGGCCGTGGGCCAATTTTGCACTCCTATCAATTGTGAATGTTAATATGTCAATGTGAATATTCACATTGTCATGGGCCCAGCCGAGCCCCGCCCCGGGTAGCGGGCGGGCTTCGGGCCTCCCACGGGCCGCGGGCTAATTTTACACTCCTATCAATGTGAATGTTAATATGTCAATGTGAATATTCACATTGTCACGGGCCGGGCCGGGCTCGCCCCGGGGCCGCCCATGGGACGCGAGTCAATTTTACACTCTTATCAATGTGAATGTTAACATGTCAATGTGAATATTCACATTGTCACGGGCCGGGCCGGGGCTCGCCCCGGGCCCACGGGCCAATTTTTACAGTCTTATCAATGTGAATGTTAATATGTCAATGTGAATATTCACATTGTCACGGGCCCGGACCGGGCTCGCCCCGGGCCGTGGGCTAATTTTACACTTCTATCAATGTGAATGTTAACATGTCAATATGAATATTCACATTGTACATGGGTCGGGCCCCCTACACATTGACGATATGAATATTCACATTGACGGTTGTGAACATTCACATTAGGGGTATTTTGGTAATTATGTCACCCATAGGACTTATTGAAACATAAGAAAATAATATGAACTAAATAGAATATAAGTAGATACATTAGGGGTGTTTTGGTAATTATGTCACCTATAGGACTTATTGAAACATAAGAAAATAATATGAAGTAAATAGAACATAAGTAGATGAAAATGGTATTTTGGTCTTCTTATCTCAAATAGGACTTAATAAAATAGTCAAAAAGAATATGGGTTGAATGGAACATAAGTAATTAAAGATGGATTTATGGAAAAAGTTTCCAAAAAAATAAAATAAAAAAATAAAAAAAAGCTTACTGGGCCGACAAGGTCATGTGACCTTGATTTTTTTTTTTTTTAATTTTTTATTTTGCTTTGATAGATACACATTATTTATGCATTATTTGACCTGTTAATTTTTTGTAAGTTAAAAACTAAAAATAATTTTTCTCAACTTTAAACAATTAAATTTTTAAAAATTATTTTTACTTGATAAAATATAAGTAAAAGTGACATTTTATGCAAACTCTCAAAATAACAAAGATACAGACAACTAATATAAGTTGTATTAAATTGTCCAATTGTGACAAAATATTTCATCTCACCATCCTCCTTAGTCAAATGAACGTTAACAAGTGTCTAGGTTGAATACTAAGCTTTGCACTTTTGAAATTGTCGACCATTTCGGAGTTGTACAACTGATGTTGATTAAGAAATTATATAAAGGGCTTTGATTTGTGGCACTAATTTGTTGAGCATTAATGGCACTAATTTCTATATCAGGTAAAGAAAAAAAAAAAAAAAAAAAAACAAAGTTACCAAAATAAGAAATTAGTGCCATTAGTGCCAACAGCTTTAGTGCCACAAATCATTTTTCTAGGTGGAAACCGATTTACAAAAATGGTCTAACTGGGCTATGTGCATTTCATCATTAAAGTGAACCAAACATCACCAACTCAAAAAAATAACAATAATAATTAACGGTTGTGGTTTGTAACACTAATTTTTTGAGTATTAATGGCACTAATTTCTATATCAGGTGTAAAAAAAAAAAAAAAGAAGCAAAGTTACCAAAACAGGAAATTAGTGCCATTAGTGCCAGCAGTTTTAGTGCCACAAATCATTTTTCTTCCACCTAACATCATGAGTGAGAAGGCGATGAAGCGAAATGGTAGTTAATTTATGAGAAATGTTATGAAAGATTTGTGACTTTTAGATTACCTTGATTAATGTGTGGTATTTTATTCTAAGTGTAATCCAAAGGTCACAAATCTTTCATGATCATTTTCATGAAAGACTTTTCATGATAAAATTTTCATGATACCTAGTATTACTGTTTATTCTTAGGTAGAGTGGGAAATGACTTATTGTGAAATACTGGCATTGTTATTTTCAAATTGTGGAGCAGTAAATTGTTACAATCGCACCTATTTTGAGTAAGTTGCCAACGTATTTCAAGTGGGAATAAGTCCAAATCAAAATTAAGTGAACGGTAGTTCAAGAAAAACTTGGGCTTAGATTTTGACAATTTAATTTGTTTATTTTGCTGTTTATAAGGATGGGAAGACTAATTTTTATAAGTATTAATCTAACAATTAATAATTGATTTTTATCAATAAAATAAAAAATAAAAATTATATAGGGCAGCCAAGAGGCACTACGTCAAAATAGGGCATTAACGGCGGTTTTTTTAACGGCGGTAACGAAAACTGCCGTTAAAGGTACTATTAACGACGGTAACGAAAACCGCCGTTAATACCGCCGTTAATTTATCATTAACGGCGATTTCGTTACTGCCGTTAAAAAAACAGCCACTAAAGTGTTTTTAATGACGGTAATAAAACCCTCTATTAACGGCGGTAACAAAACCGCCGCTAATGCCCGCCTTTAACGGCGGTAAAAAACCGCCGCTAATGCCCAATCATTACCGCCGTTAATGACGGCGGTCTTTGCCGGCGGAGCTCCGGCGAAACTCCGGCGTGCTCCAGCGAAACTCCGGCGAGCTCCGGTGAAACCATCTACAATAAAGTAAAAGTAATGTTTAAATATTTATTTAGGGAATATATTTTATGAAGAGTGGCTATGGTAGAGTGGTTGGTGTGGGTGGATGAGAGGTCTTGGGTTCAAAATTTCGGGAGTGCAAGAAAAAAGAATTATTTTTTGAAAAATTTGAACCTATTTACGGCGTTAAAAAACCGCCGTTTTTGGTCAACTTTTAACAACGGTAATTTACCTTTTTACGACGGTTGTACTTTTTTCGATATGCGCATAAACGGCGGTAACGAAACCGCCGTTAATACCGCCGTTAAAGATTTTAACGGTGGTTTTACAGCCTTTAACGGCGGTAAAAAACCCTCGTTAAAGCCCAATTTTGGCGTAGTGAGGTTCCCAAGTGAGAATTTGAAAAAGTAATATAAATAGTCAAAACTTTTTTTGCATGGCCTCTTTTAATTTTGAAGCATTTGAATGGACTGAAAAATGGTGTTAATTAATTTACTAACTCAAACTGGCTTTGATTTTGAAGCTTTAAATTAAGCTTTGAACCGATAAGCAGTAGTACCAGTTTGATTTATCAGAATTCATGCACCTTACTAAAAAAAAAAAAAAAAAATTTAATGGTTCAGATCTTCTACCTATGTATATGTGCATGTTGTGGCCCAATTCATGCACCTTTACTTAAAAAAAAAATTAATGGTTCAGGTCTTCTACCTATGTATATGTGCATATCGTGGCCCAATTGGGGTTTTGAGTTTGGGCATTAGAAAGCCAAGCCAACTGATGGGATGGTCTAGAATTTGTATCATTTTGGGCCAGAAATGTAGACCTTAAAATTTTCAAAAAGGCCTTATGCACGAGCACATCAGTTGGAACGCATGGGGACAAAAAGCAAAGAGTGCGTACTACACGACACGTGTAGTAGCGAACGACGTCGTCGTCGTGGTTTATCCATCTAGTCTAGTACTGGACCTTTGCGCTTGCAGACGGAGCAGAGTAGTTGGAGAAGACAAGGACAGTTAAACAGTAGTAGTAAGTAAGTTGTTCAAAAGATCGAGATCTTTACAAAGAACCCACTTCGACAAAAGCCGACTTGGATTTCGATTTCGATATCGGTTTCAATTTCACTTCGAATTTCGTCTTTCACTTTGCTTGAGAGACTTTATTCGCTCTGTAAACATTCTTCAGAGTCTCTCTACTTATTTGCCCCCAATCGTTTGCTCTTCAATGTGGCGAGTTCTGGAATTGTCCCAGCCCCAAAGGTATGGGTTTTCTTCATATATTTTGTTTTTGTTTTGAGAGTTTGAAATCATAGTGTTTTTAATGCTTTCGTTGTTGCTGAGGAATTACCTCTTCTTTTTTTTCTTTTTTCTTTTTTTGTTGCCACTTTTATAAAGCAAAACCCTTTTTCTTTTTGAAATTTTTTGCCCCATAAAGCTCACAGAGAGAGAGAGAGAGAGAGAGAGAGAGAGAGAGAGGATTTTAAAATGCCACCCAAACTGTAAATAAGATCCAAGCCCCCAAAGAAGAAATTGATAATAATAATATTAACTGCAAATTGAAATCTCAAAGTGAGGATTTTAAAATGCCACCCAAACTGTAAATAAGATCCAAGCCCCCAAAAAAAGAAATTGATAATAATAACATTAACTACAAATTGAAATCTCAAAGTTGTAGTCTTGGCGATTACTCTTTTGGAGTACTCTCAAATTCAGTAAAAAATAATGAATCTGGACCCTACATTATTTTTTCTGAGTATTTTTTTGTGCACGAATTCTGTCTCGGTAGCATTGCTCTATCAACTTCGTTACTTTTAGTCTAGTCCCGCCAATATTCTATGCATTTAGTTTCATTATTCTTTAAAAAGTACTTCTAATTGTGGTAATACTTTCTTTTCTTTTTTGTGGATATATATAATCTGCATAATCATAAGCATATTCATAGCTTATATACAATGCTAGCAATCTCCGTTTCAAACATTCTCGCAGTTCACTTTCAATTCTGATTAGAGAAAGAAGATGATCACGGAACATGAAAAGTACCCGGTTCGGCTATGTGCATGCCGGTGTGAGTTTGCTAAAACTCAAGAAAGTTATTGAGTTTTGAGGAAGAAAGTCATTGGGAATGAAGAAGTGGTCTGGTGGCTTGTTGATTTTAGCACTTGCTAGCATTTTGTTTCTGCGTTACTGCTTTATGGGTAAAAAACAGCCACAGAAGCAGTCATCATACGATTTCTTCAATAACCATCCGCCTGATGATTATGATATTATTCGGGACAATGATGAAGTTGATTCATCTCAAACGACAACGAAAATTTTACAAATTAATGTGAAGAAAAAGCCCCACCTTATTGATATTAAAGGGCTTCGTGATCTTTACAGTCCGAAAAATATTTCTAGCGAAGAGTCTAAGGCATTTCTTGTATGGGCTCAAATGCATTCGTTACTCTCTAGGTCAGATGCTCTGCCTGAAACGGCTCAAGGGATCAAAGAGGCTGCCATTGCATGGAAAGAATTACTGTCTGTGATTGAGAAGGAAAAAGCCTCCAAGTTTTATGAGACTAACAATAAAGAACATAAAGATTGTCCCTACTCTATTACTGCATTCAATACAACAATATCGAGCAGTGGAAGTGTTCTTCAGATTCCTTGTGGTCTAGTTGAGGATTCGTCAATTACGGTGATCGGCATACCTGATGGGCACCGTGGTACATTCCAAAT
>JAXFYN010000274.1:56442-221442 GCA_036172215.1 Camellia granthamiana | reverse complement strand
AATTCATTGTCCAAGGCCACCAACAAAGAGTCCTCCAGGTGTTATTCATCTACACTTGCTTATGAAGGCAAAACAACTCTTGTTTATGCTTCATCTGTTATGTTACGTGTCATTGTCTGTATGTGTGTGGAACATCACCCTCTTTTGTTTCACTTTCAAAATCAATTTTTTGAATTTTTTTAATAAAAAGGTAGAAACTAGTTTGACAAATATAAAACACCAAAAAGATATTTTCGAATGTCCAAAAAAGATGTGAAAATGATGAATGTTTTTTATTTTCCCATTTTTTCACCAAACTAGTTCTTGGGTTGAACTTAATTATTAATCACTGTCTTATTTTCAAATTCTGAAATTATCTGTCTGAGCTTTGTACTCTTTCTGAATATATCATCATAAAATTCTTGCTTATCTTTATGTCTTTTCAGCTTTTTAAACTAGAAGACGTTGCTGTTGGCATATGGATTGAGCAATTCAAGGAACAGGGTCACAAAGTGCACTGTATCAGTGATGAGAGATTCTACAATGCTGGATGCGAGACAAATTACATTCTCGCCCATTATCAGAACCCAAGGAAGGTGTTATGCCTGTGGGAGAAGTTACAGAAAGAGCATGAGCCTCAATGCTGTGAATGAGTATTCTCCCTACTGAAAACCCAAGTCAACAGCTCTAGGAACCAGGTCGTGTGTCAAAGTTTCTGCAAGATGTTGGGCAGATTTGTGCTCAATTTGTTGATATCCCTTTGGCCTTTCTGTGTTGTACGGTATGTGTGCCCTTTCATGTATCCTTTTACAAGCTTTTTCATTTTGGATTCACTGATCTGATCTCACAGCATTTGTTGATTTGTTACAATTGGTAACTAAAATTCATGTAATGAAAACATTAAATGATATTTGAGAGTGGGCCATTTTTCTTTTACTATTCAACAGACACAACTAATAGGATTGATTGCCTTTCCTAATCCAAAAGGTAATAGCAAGTTGAATGGTAGAAGTTTGCCAAGGTATTGACCTCTGACCTAGGAATACCTTTGCAGGTCAATGGATTGTCTAGCCCATTAGTGAAAAAGAAAAGCAATCCAATTTGTGGGTGGGAAAGTAGTATGTGGTTTGTTTGTAGAACCATGGACCGTATGAAGTCTTGGTCCAGCTCTCTAAGCTGGCATATTTTTTCGGTTCATTTTTGCTTTTAGTGAACTTTTTTAACTTTGAGTTAAATTTTAGACTAGATGATCTTAAAATTATAATTTAATTTTTCAAAACTCCACTGAAGATGAAAAAAGGCCAAATTTCTGATCATTTGAAGAACACACAACACACATAACCATACCTAAGGTTGAAGAAAGTCCAAAATCACACACTCAAACACCAAGAAGGACCATATTCAAACATACAGTAACAGTTGAGAGTTACTAAAGTTTCTTTATGGAATTCAGATTCACCACTATTTGGGCAGTATAATATATATAATGCCTATTCTGTATGTGGAGTTGCAGATGCATGCTGGTGCCAACTTTTTGTACCTACTCTGTATGTATAATTTAGAAATACTTGAAAAACCAAGTTTTCTTAGGAAAGCAATTCTGTTGCATAGATGTGCACATGCATGGATAATCTTTGCACTAATCAATTTTATGCTCTACCCTTTTTTTCTCCCAACAGTTTGGTATTAGGTTGCATGCTGCTTTTTTGGCTGAAGATTTTGTTTGGATCTCAAGTTCGTGGAGAAATTTGTTGAGGAAAAAAAAAGAACAAAATTTAGGCTTCTACTTCAATTTTTAATTTTTTTTCTTCTATTTTCTCTTCACAAATCAAAATCCAAACATAATTGAAAATGTGCCTTTTTATTTTATTTTATTTTATCTTGTTAGCATCACCAACTACTCATCACATTTTATTCTACATTACATTGAATATTCTAGTCCTCAACTTAGCTAAGAAGGAACTTTCCAACCTCCACTTAATTACTTATTATTCTCTCTCTCTCTCTCTCGATGCACATACACTTACAACGTGAAAAAAATAGTGGGTCAATTTTGATGGCTACATTATTCAACTTTGATAAGTAAAGCGCTTCCCTTACTGTTAAAGGAAAAAAAGAAAGCTAGCTTATGAGGTAAGCAACTTTGATTGGCATTGTCTTTAATCAAATCAAATGAATTGGAATTGTGATAAGTGTTGTGCTCAGCTTTGTATTTTAGTGAGTTAAAGTTGTGACCTCATCTTGATCTTATGGTAGGCAGTTAAATATCAACAATTAATAACCCTACCACGGTCCGGTATGATTAAACGTGGCATTTATTGGGATGATTAATCAATTTTGTCCTATGATTAAAAGTGGCGCTTATTGAGATGATTAATCAATTTGTCCTTCACCATAACATAACCTTTTAATAAACATATGGTGAAATAAATAAATAAATAAGAACACATTGCTTAAAGTGTGTTTTGAAATGGGAATCAGTTCATTGATAATCGTTTGCTAACCATTATTCTATATGGTCTCTATCTAATCATCATTCTATATCTTAAACTTAGTTTATTTTATTGTATTGTATTTTATTTTTGTAATAATTCTATCATCTGAATTTGATGAGAACTTTGGAGGATTGACTTAAGTACACATAATTGGTTTAGAAGTTGTTGCACACTTTCTATTCAGAATGGAGTGGATGATGATAAACAATCACTAAAATTAAGATGCAAACTAATCCCTCACTTTTTTATGGGAAAAAGTTAGTTGCCTCTCAAAAATAAATAAATTTGGAGAACATTTGCATTAGGAGGTAACATGTTCGACTCCTATTTTTGTCATGTATTTCATATCCTCTTTTCCATGTTTAGTGTAATTTTTTATTTTATTTTTATTATTATATTTTTTTTTTATAAATTGAAAGTTAATAATCAATAGTAGAATCTAAAAATACTATTCTCTTGCCTCTTACTAATAAGGTTTTAAAGCTTATTTAATCTGTTTCTTAGAAATTGAATCAAACACTTTGGTACAAATTTCTAAAATGAAAAAAAAAATAAATAAATATGAGTAGCTTCATAAGTTGCACCATATAGAATCATAATTACTCAAACAAAAAAAAAAATGTGGTTGTCATTGATACTGATATTGTTTGTTTAAAGAGTAAGAGAATGTTACCAAATTTCTAAAATGAAAAAATAAATAAATAACTGTGAGTAGCTTCATAAGTTGCACCATATAGAATCATAATTGCTCCCAAAAAAAAAAAAAAAATTGTGGTTGTCATTGATACTGATATTGTTTGTTTAAAGAGTAAGAGAATGTTCAACATGATGAAAATTCAGTTCTTAACAAATCTGACCCAAAAAAAAAAAAAAAAAAAAAAAAATTAACAAACTGTTTGAGAGATGCCAATGACCAAAGTCACCATAATATAGTGAGTTAATTTTGTCACTCCTATTTTTGTATGGGCTTGGTATGACTACACACTAAATGTTGATTATGCTCGACAAAAAAATAGTTTTGAATTTGAAAATAATATTTTAAAAATTTTAAACTTAAAAATTCAGTTAGACAAAAAATGTATAGAAAGCTTTTGGCACTCAATTTTTAGTTTTGTGAAACAAGGTTTGTGAGTATAAGAGATAACTAGTCTATCACCCGTGCTATGCACGGGATAATTATAGATATTTATATTTGTTTTAATTTTTTTTAATATATAAATTAAATACATGGGGTTTGACCGAGGAGTTTGAAAGAATTTAATAAGTGTTTATTTATTTGTTTTTTCAAAAAACAAAACAAAAAAATTAAGAGGGAAAAAAATTAAGAGCCATTTACACAATAATTACATGGGTCTCTTGGGGATGTAAAAAGTAAGGAAATTAGGATTTCATTTATTGCGTTATTCAATAGTGTAATTATTATAATCTTTGAACCAAGTTTGAAAGAATTTAATAATTGTTTATTTATTTGTTTTTTCAAAAAACAAAACAAAAAAGTTAAGAGGGAAAAAAATTAAGAGCCATTTACACAATAATTACATGGGTCTCTTGGGGATGTAAAAAGTAATGAAATTAGGATTTCATTTATTGCGTTATTCAATAGTGTAATTATTATAATTTTTGAACCAATCACCAAGTCAATTTTTTTTTTTAAAAAAAATAAAAAATTAGGAAATTAGGATTGGCATGTTGGAGCTTCCACAAGTCTTGGGGTTTAAAAGGCCCTTTTGCTTAATATATAGTATAGATTGACAATTACTTTATCAACTTTTTAATGAGCCTATTTTTGGAGCCACAAATTAATATCAAGAAGCAGTTAAAGAACATGAAGGTCTAAAGTATATTAATTATATCAATTGACTAGTTAATAGCATTGACTTCTCGTACGTCTTGTATAAGAATATGTTTCTCGTACGTCTTGTATAAGAATATGTTATTTTAGTAAATTTTTAATTTTTTATGAAAAGACATATAGAAAAATAAAGAGAATGATGTGATAATTTATAGTGATGTTTTAATCTTTTAACTAAAATGTATAGTTGATAAACGAGAACTACATTAATAAAATATATTTTTTTGAAATATATATTTGATTTGAACAAATTTTAGCTGTAATTCTATCTTCAACAAAATTGGGTGGGAAAATTAGATTCCTAAAAAATAAAAATGAATATAAAAATAGGGACAAAAAATATTGAAAAAATGACGGCATCTTAATTTAAAAGAAAAAATAAAAATACCCGCTTTAAAAAACAATTAATATGAGTTTTGGGACATAAAAAGGAAATTGTTTGTCAAATTATGATAAGTAGGGGCAACTTAGTAAATTAGCATAGAATCAGTAGGAGAGAGGAAAACCACAACCTCCACAATGATATAAAAGTCTCTGGATTCGTAATTTGGTTTTTCTCATCTTTCTTTCCAAACCCTAATTCTCGAAGTTCATCAATCTCTTCCTCTCTCTCTACAATCACAGTCTAAGAAGAAGAAGAAGAAGAAGAAGAAGACTTTCTCTCTCTACATCTGTATTCACAGTTTAAGAAGAAGAAGAAAAGACTGAATCGATCGATCAATCGATCTAACTATAGTGGGTGAGAACATGGTAGCCGATACAGGGGTATTATTGCGTCAACAGAGCGTCTCTGTTCTCGATCTCGATGTTCAGAACTTCTTGGACGTCTCTTCCGCTACACCGCCGCCGAAGCCGTCTTTGGAGTCTGTCTCGGTCGAAATCTCATGCTTTGAATCGGTCGGTCTCGATTCCCTGAACTTCACTCTTAATTCGCTTCTTGATTTATCATTGCTGTCTCTTACTTCTGTCGATTTTTTGAGTTAAATATCAGATGATATATATATATATATGTATGCATGTTTGTACACGAGAGGCATATAACTGATTAATTAGATTGATAATTGATGTTGTATACTTGGCGTTTCCTTTGTTGTATTTTCTTTTAGAAGAGAATATGCCTTTTTTTTAAAAAAAAAAAAAAAAAAGATTTGAGAGAGTATATGTACTTGTATATTGCTTGGGATGAGCGTCAACTATTTGACAAAATTAGGGTCTTTGATTTTTTTTCCCCCCCTGGATTTATTGAGAAATTGAAAATTTTTAATTGACGGCTTAGATTACTTTTTGTGAATGAGATGTGCTAATTTGTAGATTAGAGCTAATGGAATTGTCTTCGTGGTTCATGGTTAGGTGGGTAGTGTCGGCATGATCTTTAATAGTTGCAGAAAGCTTAATCTCTACAATAAAAACCTTTAGGTTGTATACAATATAGATGTCTCATGATAGTCATGATGAAAAGGTTGTGAAGAAGATGAATGTTGATCTTACTTCTACTTCAGTTAATTTGTGAAGGCATTATGTTGTTAATTAGTTTAGTTTCAAGGGATGTTATAGTGCTGCAAGTATTTTGTCAGAAGTGCAGTTTATGTTGCAACAGTTCATCTACTGGTTTGTAAAGTTACTTGGTTTTGAGATATATTTGGATATGCACTGACCTTGGTCCTATGTTTTTACAGGTTGTGAGTTGCAAAAATGGTATTCAGACAACTGTTATTGAGTCTTCTTCTGCCTCAAAGTTTGTTCCAAGCATTCGCTCCGGCAGCCACACAGACATTGGATATCGGAAAATCAATGAAGATGAACACATTTGCATCGATGATCTATCTGCACACTTGGGTTATCTGTTCGGGTGCCGTTTGTCAAGTGCCTTCTATGCTGTATTTGATGGACATGGAGGCTCCAATGCGGCAGCAGTTTTTGTCAAAGAGAATGCTATGAAGTTATTCTTTGAAGATGCCAACTTGCCACAAACATCTGAAATTGATGATTTGTTCTTGGAACAGTTGGAGAGTTGTCATCGCAAAGCATTTCTACTGGCTGACCAAGCATTGGCTGGAGAATGTAGTGGTGTTCCTGTTTATTGTGGAACAACAGCAATAACTGCCCTAATACTTGGCAGACATCTAATGGTAGCCAATGCTGGTGACTGTCGTGCTGTTCTTTGCAGGAAAGGAGTTGCGGTGCAGATGTCCCATGATCACAGACCTAGTTATCCGCCAGAACGCAAGAGGGTGGAGGAGTTGGGTGGTTACATTAAGTATGACTGCCTTAATGGTGATCTGGCAGTGACCCGTGCCCTTGGAGACTGGGACATGAAACGTTCTTTAGGGTCTGCGTCACCTCTAACTGCTGAGCCAGAAGTTCAGCAAAGGATGTTAACAGAGGATGATGAATTCTTGATTGTTGCTTGTGATGGGATCTGGGACGTTATGTCAAACGATGAAGCAGTCGACTTGGTTCGTCTTGCACTAGAGTGCCATGATGATCCGAAGCAGTGTGCCGAAAAACTTGTGGATGAAGCACTACGACGCAGCACAGATGACAATCTCACTGCTATCGTGGTGTGCTTCACTCCTCCCATTTGCCAACCTCAACGACGAAGGTTGAGGTGCTGCAGCCTGTCAGAGGAGGGCATGAATCGGTTGAGGACCTTCCTTGAAGGCAACTGAATTGAATGTAAACAAAAACCATTTTCTGGCACAAAAACTGCATAATGAAGAGTGTAATTCTGATTTTTCGCTGATATTTCTTCTTGTAGAAGAGATTGTTAATCTGTTTTGAGGTTGCTTCAGATGTGTTTTAGAAAAAGCAGCCAGCAATTTTGCAGGGGTAGAGCAAGTATCTTACTTATGGTAGTTTGTGTAACTACATGGGACAAATCTTATGTCAATTCTAAAATTTGATGGGGTTCATTGTGATGAATAATTTGGTTCACTTGTTTATATAATTTGAGCTGTGAATTTGATTCTGAAACCCTGTTCACATATGATTTTGTTTTCCAGTATGCGTCGTGTGTTTGGTGGTTGTATGGATTTGCCATGATGATGATGTTGAACTGTGAAATAGTAATAGCCAAGTTTCTGGCTAGTTTCTGAGAAGATAATATTCAAAAATTGCAAGACTCTCTCAATCCTCAATTCCTAACTCTTAACTTGAAGGTCGCATTCAAGCCTCATCTCATCTGAGTGGAGGTTTGGTCTTAAGGCCCTCCCACCACTAAACATTAGGGAGGGATGATGGTATGGTGTGTGAGGACAACACATTTTTTTTCTGATATATAGACAATAGAATCTATTGCTAAATGTCAAAAGTGATTGGTGTTATTATATAATATATATATATATGTATGTATGTATGTGAATGAGTAATGTCATACAAATTAATTAATTTTATTATATACATGGATAAGTCCTGCTATATAAATTAATTTGTAAATATTATAATCGATTTATTTATAAATGTGATACTTTTATTGTATTATTGTTATGCTTTCATTTTAGGACAAATTCTATATGTACAATTACGCAAATTTATATTCAATTTACATATTTTTGTGAAATCAATTATGTGACTTTGTAAAAACTTACATAATTTTTTGGTAGGATTGTTTGTAAAAACTAATATAATTTTATAGTAGGATTTCATATAATGTGTATTGCACACCGAAACATTTCTCTCATTTTGGATATCAAAATTTTATTAGTACATAATATGTAGTAATAGATTCCGTTTCAAATATTAAAATTTCATTACGGCATGTTACATCAATGAATAAGAAAATTTTATAAAATTAATTAATTTTTATAATCTATATGAAATCCTAATTTTGCTAGAATATAAGAATCATACATATATATGATAGTTAATAATTTTATTTTTGGTGTAGCTCTAATGACTTTTATTTTCATCAAATTGTCATTTTTTTTTTCTTTTCTTTTTTTTTGTTAATCGGTAAAAAAAAAAATTTGCAAATATTAAGATAATTATATTAAACAAGACAATCAGCTATTAAGGAGCTCAACAACACAAACACTTGCTATATAATAAGAGAAATAGTTTTTTAACAGAGACCGATATATTTATATTTAGTGAAAAATGATCCCCTATATGTCGCTTGGGAATATACATAAGTGACGAACAAAACAAGACAAATTAACTATAATCAAATTGGAGGAACAGTTATAAATGGATTGCACATTAGACTGTTCAATTTCAGTTTGATCAATAGTCTCATGATCAATGTAGCCAAACGTGACCATTGGGGGTGGTTAGTGGAGGAGGTATCCTTCTTCACAGACGCGATTCAGGTTCGAAGCCTGAGGGGATGAAAGGTTGGGTAATTTCAATGGTTCTCTATAGAGATCTCGTTCTGTATTTTGAACGAATCTTGGACGCGTCTGTAACGTATGGTTGAACTCAGTTGGTGTATCAGTAGTAGGTCTCTTCCTATGAATTGGGTTAAAACCTCAGTGGTAGGTCCCTTCCTATGAATTGGGTTAAATTAGGCCGATAATCGATTATCTCAAAACCTGAACCCATAGATGTAATGATGATACCTCAAAATATTTTTTTCGTGTTAAAAAAAAATTTTGTAGCCAAACCTGTTTTTTAAATTGCCCCACCAGATTTGACAACCAAAATGGTCAAAATAAGCAAAGAATTTAGACCTCCAATGTGATGAAAAAGCACATAGGACTTGTACAAAGTTTGTTCACGTTTTGTGGACGGACCAGATGCCTGGAATAACACGTTATCAACGGCTACCATTATTATTTACCAAAAAAAAAAACGTACATTTTTTTTGGATCACACCACTAGAAGCAGAACCAAAATCAACCCACCCAAATCCATCAACCACATCTTACTTTTGGAGACAATTGATAGAATCAGCGGCCATGATCGAATTTGTTTTTACAATAGATAGAGAGAGAAATAAGAGTGAAAAAAAATTAAGAATGCAAAATTTTATAAAAAATATTATTATTGTTATTATTATTTTATAAATTTATAATTAATTTAAAAAATACTTCTTACCAAACTAATTTGTGAAAACCATAGCTCCACTCCACCAGATCATCCCACCTAAATTAAAAGTTAATAAATAAATAAATTGGAAATAATAGATAAATAAAAACCAATCTTTGGTCTCCATTCATTCATCCCATGCACCGCGCGTGTATTTGTAGTTGTAGACCAAAAACCTAATACTAAATAGTAAAGGAAAAAGAAAACAAAGGGCTTGAATTGAATTTGAGTCGAAATCGAAAATGGCAATGGCGAGCTTGGCCAGAAGAAAGGCTTCGCTGCTTCTCTCGAAGAATTCCTCCGATGCTGCTTTCAGGTACTCCCTCTCTCTAACCTCCTTCTCCAGAGGTTTCGCCTCTTCGTCTGGATCCGACGAAAACGACGTCGTTGTCGTCGGCGGCGGTCCCGGCGGCTACGTTGCCGCCATCAAGGCGGCTCAATTAGGGCTTAAAACTACCTGTATTGAGAAGCGAGGTGCTCTCGGCGGTACATGCCTCAACGTCGGTTGTATTCCTTCCAAGGTATTATATATATATATATATATGTGTGTGTGTGTGTGCGTGTGTGATTTGTGATTTGTTTCGTTTTTCATTGTTTTTCCCTTTCTTTCTGAATCAATTTCACATCTGATTGTTAGATCTAATGATTTTTATCTGAAGGTTGATAATGATTCCGCCATACGATTTGAATTTGCTGAAATATACTGGAAGTTCGCTTAGTTGATGTCTATGTTTGTATTTATGTACGTGTATGATTGGTTGTGACTTCAAATTAGAGTAATTGATTGTCGAGTGACTGTTACAGAGGGGAATTTTATTCATGTGATGTATTTCAAATATCGCAAGTAATTGAAAGTTCAAAGCATTCTCTCTCTTTTTCTTTTTTCTTTTTTTGTCTGTTTTGTTTTCAATTTGTACTCAGTTCTTGAATAATGAATTATTTCTATACTCATTACTAATGAAAAGCCTTTGATTTGACTGCAATTAAGGTGAACAAACATGATTTGAAGAAGTATGTTCATGTTGCATTGGAATGCACCTTCCATATTTTGTAGTTTAGTTAGGATGACTTTCCTTGAGTGTCAACTTTCTATCATCTGGTTGAAAGGTTGGTTGATGATCATTTGGATGTGTTATTAAATGATTAATTACTGATGCCACCTCATGTCCATGATTTTCCCCTTTTTGTCTGAACGAGGTCTGTTAGGAGAAGTAGCACTGCTGAAGCCAATTTAAATGAAAAGGTGGTGGAGATCTTTTGTTGGCTTCTTGATCGAAATTTAAATTTGTACTCTGGTGAACTTTTATGTCTGAAATAGCTAGAAAACTGGGATCTTAGTGCATCCTAATGGATGTTTTATCTAACTTGACACTTCATACAAGAACCAACTTGTGCATTTATGTCTTATCTGTTAAATTTGAGCTGCCATAAAATTGGGGGAGCAAGGCATTTTGATGCAACTACAATGCATATACTCGGTAACTGGATTCTGCTTATTGTGCAATTAGGTGCTCTTACTAGTTTCTTTGCTAACTTACAGTAAGCAAGGTCTCTCTTTTCAGTCGGCTACACACACTGCACTGCATAGAGTTATGTGGATTTCAAGTAGTCTTGTCATCGGATATCTAGTGAATGTTATCTATTTTGCCCACCCATCATAGAATTGATGAAGTGTTGGATGTTGTTGAAAGTACAAGTGGCGTGAAGTCAGCATCATTTGATAGAAAATTTAGAAATTTGTTTTATTTGTAGTCAATTCACTGTGGAAATGCAGCTTGTGATCTAATAGGCTGACTCAAGTTGAGCTTGAAGTTTGCCTTTTGTTTAAATACTCGTGGCTCTATGAGTCAATTTGGTTGACCGTATGGGGACTATCAGGATACTTGTGTTGTCATTTGCTTGGCCTATACCTGTTGAAGTGTAAGTAGCATGGACACTTCTAGAAACTAGCCGTGTTGGTGTTGGACATGTATTGGATTCGACACTTCTCGGACACTCCTAGAACAGTGTCCTCACTTCTTGAAATTGCCTTAATTCAAAAATCAAATTTCATAATTTTGGACAGTTCGATTTGATGACATTTCTTGGATACTTCCAAGTTCCATACAATATGGTCCACATGGTAAATCTGTCAATAGTAATAATGTTTTGCACTCTTGGGAATGCTTCTCACACTCCAAATATGTCTTGTCATTTCTAAAAGAATACATCATATGCATGATTGATATAAAGTAAATTATGTATAGACAACTTCTGATTTAAGAAAAGAATATTTTCTTAAAAAATATAAGTAATAAGAATAGGCATCATGTACATGATATTTGTGGAGCTCCATGTAATTTTAGATTCTTCTAATTTTATCTGTAGGCTCTTCTTCATTCCTCCCACATGTACCATGAAGCCTTGCACTCATTTGCCAACCACGGTGTGAAGTTTCCTTCTGTTGAGGTCGATCTACCTGCCATGATGGGCCAAAAAGATAAAGCTGTAGCTAATCTGACTCGTGGTATTGAAGGCCTCTTCAAGAAAAACAAAGTAAATTATGTTAAAGGCTACGGCAAATTCATCGCCCCTTCTGAAGTTTCTGTTGATGGCCCGGAAGGTGGGAACACTGTCGTGAAAGGCAAGAATATAATAATTGCCACTGGCTCTGATGTAAAGTCCCTACCTGGGATCACCATTGATGAGAAGAGGATTGTGTCATCAACAGGAGCTTTAGCTTTGACCGAAATCCCAAAGAAACTCGTGGTCATTGGAGCTGGCTACATTGGCCTTGAGATGGGCTCTGTGTGGTGCCGCCTTGGTTCGGAGGTCACTGTTGTTGAATTTGCACCAGAAATTGTTCCAACCATGGATGGTGAAGTTCGGAAGCAATTTCAACGTGCACTTGAGAAGCAAAAGATGAAATTCATGCTGAAAACTAAGGTGGTATCAGTTGATACTTCTGGGGATGTCGTGAAGTTGACCCTCGAACCAGCAGCTGGTGGTGAGCAGAGCACACTTGAAGCTGATGTTGTTCTCGTTTCTGCTGGTAGAATTCCATTTACGGCTGGACTTGGGTTGGACAAGATAGGTGTGGAAACCGACAAGGTTGGTCGAATCACAGTTAACGAACGATTTGCAACAAATGTACCAGGAGTCTTTGCAATTGGAGATGTTATTCCTGGGCCCATGTTAGCCCACAAGGCAGAAGAGGATGGTGTTGCATGTGTGGAGTTCATAGCAGGCAAGGAAGGTCATGTGGACTATGATATGGTCCCCGGAGTTGTTTACACACACCCGGAGGTGGCATCTGTTGGAAAGACCGAGGAGCAAGTGAAGACACTCGGAGTTGATTACCGTGTTGGGAAGTTTCCTTTCATGGCAAACAGCAGGGCCAAGGCAATTGATGATGCTGAAGGAATTGTCAAGATAGTAGCTGAGAAAGAGACTGACAAGATATTGGGTGTCCATATCATGGCACCAAATGCCGGGGAGCTCATTCACGAAGCAGTGCTGGCATTGCAGTATGGAGCGTCGAGCGAGGACATTGCACGCACATGCCATGCACACCCGACTATGAGCGAGGCATTGAAAGAGGCTGCCATGGCCACTTATGACAAGCCCATTCACATTTAGAAGATGGTGGCGGTATATCTTTGTTGTTCTCTCTTGTTCTATTATTTCTTTTGAGAGTTTTGGAATGACTTTGTGCGAAGGCTTTCTGATTTACGCCTGCTACTTATTGAGTAGATTGAACATATATTTGCTTTGATTTTCTTTTCATTTCTCATCTTATCCCTCACTTCAGAATTCATATGCAATAACACAGTACTCCTTTGGATACTAGCCTGTGTTTAATATACGTAATAACAATTTGAGGGGAACCTTGAGTTTAATGTGCCATTGCAGCTCTCTCTCTCTCTCTAGTATTTTGTAATGGTGTAACAGTTCTGGCACTGTGTTTTTTTTTGTAGATAAAGCTATACACACCAATTGATATACCAATTAGTATACTAACAACTGATGTGGCATAATTTTAAATTCTTTGAGCCTTTATAATTTGTATAATGGGTGGAGTCTATAATTTTGAATTGGCAATGACACAACATATGTTACTTGCTCATTTCCTTTACGAGGGGGGAAATATGCTGGACTACTACCCCATATATGACATGTTAGTACTTCCTTGTGTTAATGAATGATACATGCTTATTCGCAGCCTCAAAGCCTAAATTGCAGATTTACACTATCTGTATTACTTCATCTAACATCATTTTGGAGGATAAACTTTTGGCCGTAAAAATTACGAAGGTGGAAATTTTTTACTTTTAATAAATTATTGTTGTTTTTTAATATGGTAAACAATAAAAATGGACAATAAAGTATAATGACCTCATTATCAAAATAATAATAATAATAATAATGAACAAAGTATAATGACCTTAAATATTGGAGGCTTAAGTTTGTTTGAATTGGACAGTAAGCTTTTTGGGAGTTCAAGTGGACTAATAAACAGAACTAAGGTCTTATCATAAGTATGCTTTGTCTCTTTAGACTTGATCAGTATATGGACTTGCATCTTGTTACATAACTTGACTAGTGTTAAACCATCACCAACTCCATTCATCAAATTTAATCGGAGAGCAAAAAAATAAGCTGCAATCATTTCTTTAAACCTCTATCAAATTGATGAACAATTTTTCTTCAAATGAACCAAACCTGCATGCCATCGACATATATTGATAGTAACGCTGAGAATTCATGTATGCAAATATGATCAGCAATAATAATAAAATCTGGTTTGAGCTTCAAGAGTGTGACCCGCGGCGTGCTTTTTCCCTTGTATTGGAATCAATCTCACCACGGCAAATCCTCTTCAGAAAGCAGAAAGGTTTGATGCTAAAAGAAAATCTCTTTCACAATTCAAAGTTCTACTTGAAACTATAATTCTTGCAGCATAAAAAAGTTTAATATTGCAACTCAACAGATAATCAATGAAAGTCACATATACCGAGGACTATAAAGATGGGAAAGAATATGATCCAAAAAGAAACATATCATCATTTTATGTGATGCTAGTTTCTCCTGGTTTTAGGATCTTAAGTCATCACAAAAAATATTTGAATAACAGGCAACTAGTGTACAGTCCAATAATGCATTCATTCTTCTTTGGTCTTCAAGGTGATGACAAACTTCAGAAGAGACTCCAAGATAATTAAGAAGAGCTTCACGGCTGGTGCAACCAACCCAGATATCATTATGAGCATGGTACAGAAGGCACTCACTCTCCTTAAAATACCAACAAACTCCTAATTCCCTTCTCTCAATTCCCATGCACCGAAATGATCAAAATATGTGGTCAAAGTACAATCCAAGGGTGTACCGCAAAGTCAAGCATCCTCTCGCATATCTGTCTTCCTCTTGGACTGCATGGCGAGGCGTGCATCTCTCTCTCGCTCAAATTCCCGATAATCCGTTCGCTGCAAGAAAGACACTTTATCTAAGTACTGATTTGAGCTCTTCTTGTAAGCATCCAACTCATTTTCCAGGCCCTTGTTTTCTTCCTTGTATTCTCCCCAATCCTTTTTTGTTTTGTCAAGCACATTGAGCTTTTGCTTTTTCCTAATTTGTTCAAGAATGACATCAACAGCAGAAGGGGGTCCTACAGTGGCTTTGGCTTTTTCAGATGCCTCCTTCGAATCGGCATCAACAAACTTCTTTACTTCAATATCTTGACCTGCAAAGTCCCGAACCTCTGTGATCTGTAAGATTAAAAGAATTCACTTTGAATTATTATTATATGGTTCACAGATGCACAGTCGGGTTTACTATGGTTATTACCAGATGAATATCGTCAATCTCCCTCCTTCACTAAATGGATTTGTAGGACCTTCAATTGTCCAATATGGACATTAATTAAAGGGTAAATTACACTAACTTCTCAAGGTTTTGCAAAAATACAATGACCATCACAAGTTTGTCATAATTATACTACGCTCCCTTAAGGTTGTAATTCATATAACATTGCCCATCAATTATTCGATAGTCATATGAATAGAAAAATGATATATATTTTTTTTTCCTTTTCTTTTACACTAAAATATATATTTTACCCTTTGATCATGCTTGCTCTACACACTATCTGCATTAGTTCCGATCGTTTGTCTTACTAAAAGGGAGGTCAGCGTAATTGTGTTAAATTTATGAAACATATTATATATTTTCTAAACTTCAGGGATGATCAGCACAATTAACCCTTAATTAAATTGTGATGTTCCTCATACAAGATCAAACTAAATACCAGTGTCCACCACTACAAAATGGTCCAATTAGCAGGGCCCTAATAAATCAATGTCAATTTAGGACACATTGTGCACAGGTAACAAGGCCAGTTAACATGAAAGACACCGGTAGCAATAATAGTTACATGTGAAACAATGTGATTACCTCAACTTTCCCCTTGCCTGAAGCAGCAGCCAAAGCAGCAGCATCCTTAACTGCTGACAGGGCTGCAGCAGCAAGCCTCCTGGCCTCATCACTGGTGCCATTCTGTATAGGACTAGGTTGCTTCCCTTGCTTCTCTTGCACAGGGGATGCTGTCTTCTTTGGTGCCAAGCCCAGATATGTCATCCAACTCTGAAATTAAAAAATAGACCAAAATATATAAAAAAAAAAAAATCGTTAGAATTAAACCTAGTTGACTATTGAGTGTAAACAGTTTCTTCGAAAAAAGAAGAATCAGGGAATCCTCACAGTGGAGCTCTTCCGAGAAGTAATCTTCTGTGTAGTTGTATTTACAGTCGAACTAGGCTTGTTTGAGATAGATTTGAGTGTCTTTGTAGATATGCCTTTATTCATTTGCTCCCATACAGCATTAACCCGAGCTTTCCTCTCTGGCATAACGAAATGAACATATTACCACTTCATGTCAACGCTTAAAACCTTTATTTTCAGCATTAAGAAGGGGAAAAAAAAATCCACTTCAGCAGAAAGGAACAAGCAATCAGGACTGAAGAAATGTGTAACATTCATACCAGTTTCTTCAGGTTGTGCCTGTAAGCTCGAAACAGGAGCACCTTCATCGGCAGGCTCCATTGAGATCCCATCTGTTCTTTCTCCATTACCTAAGAATTACAACCAGTCATCCACGAGAAAACAGAAATGAACAAACAATGCACAAATTGTAGTTTGTGAAAGAAAGCCATAGCAAAATTATTTAGTTGTCCAAAAAATCATTATTAAATTTTTAAAGAAGTTTGAATATCATACAATTGAAACCAAAAATTGGACCACAGTTGCAACCCAGTCGAGTGTGGCAGGATCTACTGACATAAAAGGTGGTAAAAAAAAAAAAAAAAAAAACTATCATTTAATTGATAAATTACTGAAGTAAGGAGAGAGAGAAGAGGGTGTACAAACTTGCTAAGATAAGAGAGAGGAGAACAAGAGATTTTAATTAGGTTAATTGCATCAAGAGTGAGGAGTCTAAGGTGTTGGTGAAGGATGAAGAGATTAAGGAGAGGTGGAAGAACTATTTTGAAAAGTTAAATGAGGAACATGGAGATAGATCAAAAGGGGAGAAGTAGGCAGTAATAAGGAAAACTAGGACTATAAGTTCTATCGTAGAATTAGGAACTTTTAAGTGGAGATTACACTTAAGAAGATGAAATCGAATAAGGCTTTAGGATCCGATGATATCCCTATTGAAACTTGGTAATGTTTGGATAAGAAAGGGGTTGCTTGGTTGATTAGGTTATTTGGTCAGATTTTGTTGATTAGGAAACTACCAGAGGAGTGAAAGAAGAATACTTTAGTGCCAATCTATAAGAATAAGGGAGATATAATGAAATGTAGGAGAGAGTGATGGAACGTCGATTGCGAAACATAAAAGAGGTTTTAGAGAATCAATTTGGGTGTATGCCTGGTAGGTCAACAATAGAAGCAATCTATCTTTTGAGGAGAGTAATAGAAAGATATTGAGAAAAAAGAGAGACATTCATATGATTGTGGCTCGGAATATAATCTAGTGAGTGTTAGAGAAGAAAGGGGTGACAAAAGATTACATTAATGTGATTAGGGATATGTATGAAGATGAGGTGACCACTATTAAATTGCCTGTTGAAGAGACAAATGAATTTTCAATTACTGTAAAGTTACACCAATGATCAATCTTAAGTCCTTATCTTTTTGCTTTAGTTATGGATGAGTTGACGAGAAACATTTAAAATGATGTGCCATGGTGTATACTTTTTGCAAATGATATCATGTTAGTGGATGAGACTAGAGAAGGAGTTAACAATAGGTTGGAGACTTGGAGAGAAGCACTTGAATTTAAAGGATTTAGGATAAATAGAACTAAGGCAGAGTACATGGAGTGTAATTTTAGTAACAATAACAATGGAAGCAAAGGAAAAGCGAAAATTAAGTACCAAGTAGGGCTGTGCATAATACCGCCAAACCTGCCAAAACCGCATCGAATCGCTCTGAACCGCACAATTTTTCAACTCTGTTGGGCAGTTTGGGGTCCTAGGAGTGGCGGGTCAGCGCGGGTGGCGGTTGGAAATTTCCAACCCACAGTATAAACCTAACCGACCCGCCCTCTGTGTCTAAAAAAAAAATCCTCTGTTATATACACATACAACAAGTGAATTCCAACCATGGATTACATCTATCACATATATACTCACACACACAATAATTCCTCAATTAAGACACCCACATTTCATCTCATTCATCATCAATTCCTCTCTGCTAGGGCTGTACACAACATCTCATCTCATTCCTCTTCCTTACCTTGCCGATCTGTGCCGTTAGCCTCTCGTCGCCGCTGCCGCCGCTTTCTCCTTTCCTTGCCGATTGGCGCTGCCTCCTCGTCGTCGTCGGTATGTGCCTTTTTCTCTCTCTTCGCTCTCTCTCTTTCTCTTTGCTCTCACTGCTCTTTTATCTCTCCCTCTCTCTCTCGTTGCTCTCTCTCGGCTCTATATACATATATATATATATATATGACATCATTCCTCCTGATTCCTTTTTCCCTCTGATTATATATATAACATCATTGATATTTATAGGGAAGCACTCACTGATAATTTTTATTTATATATATTTATCATTGATAATTTTTATTTATGTGTAAAGTCATATTTATAATTTTTATTTATATATATTTATCATCATTGATAATTTTTATTTATTTACTTATCATCATTGTAAATTTTATATTAGATGAATATTTTAATTTTAACTATTTTAGTTAATTTATAAATTAGATCTTTTAACTTTTTCATTCAAGTTCTGTAATTTGAATTATATTTTTTATAAACCGCCAATCCGCCTGAACCGCCAAGGCAAATCCGCTATTATTTGCCAACCAAACCGCCGGTTTTCGATAAGAAAAATGACAAATTCTAATGACACTTTTATCAATCCGCCACCCGCCGTATGGTTTCTATTTTTCTCCTAAACCGCACCGACCCACACCGCGCACACCCTTAGTACCAAGAATTACCTAAGAATGAACATTTTCATTATTTTAGGATCGATTATCACAATGGCTAGGGAGATTGGAACGGATGTGATCTATAGAATTAAGTCGGGGTGACTTAAGTGGCAGAGTGTGTCTAGCGTACTGTGCGATAAACGAATATCCACTAGACTAAAAGGGAAGTTCTATAGAACAGCTATTAGACCAGCGATACTGTATGAGTCAGAATGTTAGGCAATTAAGAAACAACATGTAGATAAGATGAGTGTTACTTAAATGAGGATGGTAAGGTGGATGTGTGGCAAGACTAGAAAAGATAGAATTAGAAATGAGTATA
The DNA here is from genome assembly GCA_036172215.1 of Camellia granthamiana. Taxonomy (NCBI): domain Eukaryota; kingdom Viridiplantae; phylum Streptophyta; class Magnoliopsida; order Ericales; family Theaceae; genus Camellia; species Camellia granthamiana. The sequence continues at coordinate 202,291 of JAXFYN010000274.1, read as the reverse complement.
TTCGAGAATGGGTAAGAGTAGCACTGATAGAAGATAAATTGAGAGAATAGATTGAGATGGCTTGATCATAAACAATAGAGACCAACAGAGACAGTAGTGAAGAGATGTGATACAGTGACGGTAGATGGAAGTGTTAAGGGAATGGGTAGACCTAGATTGACATGAATTGGTATAGTAAATAGAGATATGAACCTCCTAAATTTGACTGACGAAATGGCCTTAGATAGAGTCGAGTGGAGAAGAAGGATTCATGTAGCCGACTCCATTTGATAAGACTTAAGGCTTAGTTTGGTTTGAAAAGAGACTCCAATGAGCTGATTGGATGACAGTATTTTCTTTCTAAAAGATCATTTATAAAGAAAAATTATAGTTTGCACAATTTTTAATAATAAATTAAACAATTGGTTAAGGCCCCGTTTGATTGTCCGGATTGGATATAAGGGTTTGAGGAGGATATGTAATACTTGAGGATAAAGATGGGATATAATATATTATAGAATATGAGATGGATTGTATATACTATGAGGTCAATTATATTAAGTTTGGTTAAGATAGGATAGGAGTTGTTTGGGATGATCTAAATAAGTGCACATTTTGACTTTTTATGAAATATGGGTTAGATTTGGGTTGGGTTTAAAGTAATGTGTTAGAGAGGTGATGTGACTTAAATAAGATGACGTGACTTAAATAGGATAATGACTTTTTGGCTTTTTTGAAACTTGCCAAACCAGCCCTAATTATTTTTGACCTTTGGATGAAAGATTCCCTATATCCGACGGTGGGAGATATACAATACCATGGGGGGGATTGGTATTGCATATCCCCCCTTTTGCATTATACACTATCCGAACTCCCTATATTCGGAGCAACCAAACACGGGATGTAGGGACACAAGAAAACATGCGGGACTCACCCCATATTATATCCGGTCCCACCCTCATATCCGCTCCTTATATACAATAAACAAACAAGGCCTAAAGTGCTATGCTACAAAAACTAAACACCTGAAGGATGAAAAGAAGAGCCCACGAGTCAATTGCCAATCCAATTTCTCCTTCAAAAATTAAGATAACCTAACTTAAAAGAGCTCAACTCCAAGAATTTTTTAGAGCTTATGGAAATCCTATATTAGTTTCTTGTCCAGTAAAACAAAGGTTCAAGATATACAAGTTCCTTTAGAAGATAAGTCAAATACCAAAATAAAATCTTGAAAAGTGACCCAAGAACTTGCAGGTAATCGAACTAGGTGAATCGAGTTTTTTGTTGTTGTTGTTTTGTGTGTGTGTGTGTGGATAAACCCGAATTTAATGGAAAAGCATCAACAGGATGCCACCTATGTACATAACAATGAATACACAGAAAAACGCTCAGAAAGAACCTATACACTTTTTACACCTCAAAAGATTCAACTAAAACCAAAAAATTACAAGTTAGGAATCACTTGTCCTAAAGTCCAACTACACAAAATGGTCAACAAACAAACTCTTCAACCTAAAAAAAGGTTGCTCTACGCCATGAAATGCACTCCTATTGCTTTCTCCTCAAATAATCCACATTAAGCATAACAGAATCAAAATCTAAGGCTGTGTTTGGTTGTATTTTCTAAAAATATTTCTACCCCCTTATTTGCGTTTGACGTTTGTTTACGGTTTTCAAAAGTTAGTTCCACATTCAATTTTGGAAACTCTGTCTAAAGAGGAAAAATTTGGATTAACTGGTCGTCCCACCGGTCATTCGGCTGGTTAACCGGAACAGTAGCTTTATTTATTTATTTATTTTTAGCATTTGACACATTAATTTTTATATATTCAATAAAAAATATTTTTCGAATTTTTAAAATTTTGAGTTGTGTGTTTGGTTATGAGTTGTAAGTTTTTGTATCAAAACTCATTTATCAAACAAATTTTCCACACTCAAATCATAATTCCAAAACTCACAAACTCAAAATACAACTCTTATTCTCAAATCATAGTTAGAAAACTCTACCAAACACTACCAAAGTTTTCCTTCAAAGTTTCCCCAACACTGCCCCAGTATTTTAAACAGCTCTAGGTGCATTGAGGCGCCAAGGTCACCTGGAATCTAAACGCCAAGGCACGAGGTGAGGCGCCTAGCGCAAGTTATAGAAGTTAAACAAAATATTAATATAGCACAATTTTCAACAAAAGCAAATATTTAATATGTATATTATTAATTTTTTTAATAAGAAGAGAAAAGAAGAGAAGAAGAAAAAAAATAATTAATTTTTTAATATATATATATTATTTTATTTATTATATTTTTTAAATAATGTGTTTCAATTAATTTTTTATTTTATTTTATATACATGTGTATTTTTGTTATTACTATGTATAAGTATATATTATATTTTACATATTATCTATAAGTATATTATATATTATATAATAGGTATCATATAATATTATATATATATATATATATATGAATCAGGAAGATAAAGAGACACAGAAGAGAGAGATCGCGATCGCGATCGCGATCGCGATCGCAAGAGAGAAGGCAAGAGAGAGAGCGACTGTAAGTGAGACAAAAGCGAGAGAGAAGACAATGAAAGAAGAGAAGAGAAGACGAAACAGAAGAGAAGAAGCAAAGAGAGAAAAGAAGAAGAGGAGAAGAGAGTAGAACCTGCGTGGCGTGGCATGGCGTGTACTCGTTGCGTCTTCTTCTTCTTCTCCACTAGGGTTTTTTTTTTTAATGTTTTTGCTCTTTTGACCCACGTTTTTATCATTTTATACTGTAAATGTGATTTCATCCCATGTGGGTATCCACACAAAAAGCCGAGGCGCACAAGGCGCTTGCCTTGCGCTTCGTAATAAGGCGCTTGCCTCATCGCCTAGGCAGCGCTTCCCCTGTGTCGCCTCGCCTCACCATGCCTGAGGCGCAAAGTTGCGCCTTGCCTCTGCACTGCCCCCCACTAACAATGCAAGGTAGCTGACACACTTCTAGAGAACATCTAAGACATCCCAAACTTTACCAAAATCAACTCCGACAACTGCCTCACTACTAACTACTCCACAATGAATCATAAGACTTGGATTCCCCGTCTTGCTTGCATAAGCGACACCAATTGACTATGACATGCAAGGTTTTAAAAAGCGGCCGCAATCGTTACGTAACGCCGTTACGTAACAGTTTTGGCAGTTACTACCACCCGTTACGGCCGCTTTTGCAGTGTGATTGAGATTCACAGGTGTGTCGACCGTAGCGGCTACCGTAGCGGTCGTAACGGTGCCGTAACAGCCGTAACGGCCTGTTACGCACCGTTACATAACGGTTCCAAACTGTTTCTTTCAAAAAGACACAAAAAAAACTGAAAGTGGGGGAAGAAGGATAGAGAGAAGAGAGAAGAGGGAAGATAAAGAGAGAAAATGGAGGAACAAGATATAGAGAGAGAGAGAGAAGAGGGAAGATGAAGAACATGTTACTGATTTGTTGAAACTATAAGACCTATGCTATTCTATTCAGCTGCTAATATTACTAAATCATTTTGTTTGTGTGTGTCTATCTATATATTGTTTGAAAATAATAATAATAATAATAAGTGTGGTCATTATCTATTTGGCTTGGTTAAAATATGTATATATAATATATATATATATATTTAGGCTCTTATTTATTCTCTTACTTTTGTCATTATTTATCTTATACATAATAGTTAGTGATTGATTTTTTGTAAAATATAAAGTCATTAATTATTAAAATAAAATGTAAAAAACTCAATTTATAGTGATTTAAAAATATGAAATATATTGGATCATACTTAAAAATTTACAAAAATTGATCAATATTTATTTTTAACCCAATAAATATGATCATGGAAAAAAAATATGCGTATCGGTAAGTTTTTTTCAAATTGTGCGAAAAATAAAAAAATTCACGGTTTCAGTTACCGCAACCGTTATACTACGGCCTTTACATCCCGCAACCGCAACCACGTCACCACCACCGTTACGGCGACCGCAACCGCTTTTCAGAACCTTGATGACATGTCACCACTCAATCAAGTAAGTAACCAATAGTGAGAATCTTCTTGTGTTTCACCTTCAGTGGTGCCCCAATAGCCCAATTCCCTTTTCACGGAAACACAACCCGCTATACCCTCTCAAAGCCCCATAGAAAGATTTCATCTTAAATTAACCTTTATAGACCAAGCCTACTGCAAAGAACTTTTTCCTTCTCCAACGCCTCTCACCACATAAAACATCTGAAGAAGCATCAATAACTAATACATTTCCCCATTTCGCACATTCCTCCTAAGAGAAACATCCCAAAAAAAATTTGGCGTCCTACCCTATTAATGTCGCCTGGTACTCAATCACAAGGCTAAAATGAGTAATAATATATACATCAACTAATATACTAACTAGTGTACCAATTGATAATGCGGCATAATTTAAGATGTTTTTGGTATTTGTAATTTGTATAATGAGTGGGGTCAATCATAAGGCCATAACTAGTGTTAGTATACTAATTGATGCATGTAGTATCACTCGGCTAAAATAGAAGAGAAATACCCCTTTAACAAATTTTGTCTCTACACCACTACTGCCACCCAAACTTCACCCTATTATCACCTCTCCCCACCTTCAAACTAGGCAGTTACAGAGAAAAGATCCCAAAACCTTCACCGCCGCCACCACTCTGGTTCAATATGTGTCCCTTTTATCTACAAATCTCCAGCATTGAAGATATATTTAGCCAAAAAAAAAAAAAAAAAATTGAATCCAAGATTTATGAGCTGAAATTGCTCACAAAGAAAGTATAACAGAAGCTAGAATGTTTACAGCAAGTCTGGTTTTCTTGTGGGAAGACAACTGTATTGATCTTAAAGGCCATGCAACTTCAGATATATTAGTAGATAGCAATTTTGAACAAGTAGTAGGCTTATAAGTAATGGACAAACATTTTAACTTTTTCCACGGTATAACACACTGCCCCTTATGCTCTAAGAACCAATAAAATTTGTCCTTTTTTCTTTATCATTAGGGTTTTGAAACTAAACAAACAAACAGAGAGAGAGAGAGAGAGAGATATGGGTCCTGGAAAATGCTTAGGAAAAAAAAAAGCTAAAATGCATGGTAATTGTAATCTCTTGAAGTGAGCTAAAGAACCCTAATTTTGTACATTAATATCGACACAAATTACATCATAAACTCACAATCAACGGATGAATCACCAAACAAAACCCGCAGCGGATCGATAACAGCAAAACTGACACATTAAAAAAAAAAAAAAAAGAAAAAAAGAAAAAAAAGTGGAATCGTAGAATCGATCTATATGATGATTGATATATGTACATCATGTATGTATGTATGTATAGATAGCATTTACCTGATGAATTGAATCTGTTGCTCGAAGAAGCCATTGAAGACAACATTCATCAACTAGTACAAAGCAACGAAGAAGCGTCGTCTATATATATATATATATTATATATTGATATTGGGCGGGTTCGATTCGATCGAAGACTTCTCGCTGACAAAAAGCTGGGGGAATTCTTCGACCTCTGAACTCGTTTTTGTTGGACAAATACTCTCACTCACTTGGGTCGGGTCTTTTAAACCGGATGGGCATAAATGCGTTGCCCACTATTATTTAAAAGAAAAATTACACCTCCGTGAGAAATTTATAAAATATTTACTGATTAGGGAAAAAGTTTATAAATTTAATTATTAATGTTTATAAGTTTTATCATTAATTTGAAAATATTTTTGGAAAGATTGGATGAGTTGTAATTCTTCCTTATTTAATTCTTCATTGAAATTGTTGGCTACATATTTTGTAAAAGCCAATTACAATTCGACACGTGGCGGAATAGGGGTATTATGGGAAGAGGATTCAAGTCTTTGATCCCGGTCGTACACGTGGCAATGAATATTGGTTCTTACGTGATCTGAGTAGTACTAGATCAGTAAGGAAATACAAGGTGACGTGGCTTCAACGGTTGCTCATATTCAAATTCAAATACCAGAGGGATGCTTAACTGCAAGTGATGGCATAGTGGAACTACTTCTAAGGCAGCATGATTGACGATCATGGAGGAGCAGTTCGACGGTTTGAAGTGTAGTTCGAGGGTCATCCTTGACAAGTATAAATAGCAAGGAAGCCCCAGAAAAAACTCCCAGACTCAGATCATACAAACCAGTCTTTACTTCATATTTATCTTTCCAGTTTTACATTTCCTGCACTTTAAATACCTGTTCTTTAAATACCCGCACTGTACTTCGATTCATAGGAGTAGTTTCAAGTAGATTCAAGTAGGCTGTTGCTGTAAACCTCTTCGAGGCTGAGTTTGGACCATTGTAAGTTCATCTTAATAAAATACTTCGATTGTTCTTCACATTAAACTGTTATTTCTCTTAATTTCTCCTAAGTCAAGCCACCAGTAAAAGTCCTCTTCATTGAGGCTGAAAGAACTACAACACAATCGTCTGATAATTGGTTGGCAATTATAATTTCTGTAAGGACTAATTGATCCTTACTGGCACGCTCACATTCACTAAAATACCCTTCAAAAGCCAAAAAGCCAACAGAAATTTACTTAAAATACGAATTATTTTATGTAATTCTGAAAATTATATATCGTACTTTTAAATTCTAATCGCATAACAAAGACTAATTTTATTAATAAATCATTGAGTCAATTAATATTTTTTAATGGTGTCAAACATATATTTCGATTAACAATTCTAATAATTTTATTGTTATATAGAAGAGTAATAAGAAATTTTATTTTTTTTGTTAATTTTGATAAATATAAAATTCAAACAAAGGGGTATTTATAATTTGTAGAACCACAATAAATAATTCGTATTTTAAATAAATCTTAAATTAAGAATAAATTTATTTATACTTTATCCTTAAATTAATTATCTCATAAAAAGAAATTCTATTTTCAAATTTGATAACAAATCTGAGTAACCATTGGAGATGGTCTTATTACAATTTTGTTACCAAATTAGTACTTTATAGCTTTTTTCATAAATCCTACTTTAATTACTTATGTTCCAATTAGTTCAAAATTTATTATAATATTCCACTTAGTCATGTCCTTGATAAAAAGACGATATTACCCTTATGTTCATATCATAGGCGCCTTTTTTCTTTGAAACACTACCTAAAAACTCTACAACTTTGTTTTTCTCCAAAATCAAAACCTTAACATTGAACTCCTTCTTCTTCCATCAAAACTCTACAATCGGCAAGTACCGTTCATTCTAGCAACATAGATCGCCAAGAACAATCCATTCCGGGAACTGAGATTGCCAATAATTGTTCATTCTGGCAACTGCGATCGTCACTACAATCGATATCCACAATGGTGAACAAAAGTAAGTTGTTTTCTTCAATTTCTTACTATCTTTTGAATTAAATCCATTACTTCATATTCTTTTATTAAAATCACTAAATCTGAATATTTACATTTTAATGTTTGAGGTTTAATGTTTATTGATTTGACATTTAGCCTTTGAAATTTGCAGATTAGAAATTTCTTTTTTATGAATGCTTTGTTTTTCATGTCACATTGGTATAAGTAAATGAAAATATTTACATTCCAATTTTAAATATTTATGAATGCTCTGTTTTTCAGCTTTAGTGTTTAGGGACTCAACATTTAGGATTTGTAATTTATTAATTACAAATTTCTGGTTTTATGAATGTTCTGATTCATGTTTCAAGAATTAATTTTCTTATTGTGAATGTTTGAATTCTGATTTCCATATTATATTGATTATGTTGAGTCACATTATTAATATTCGATTATTGACATTCATGTTTGAAGTACGAATCTTCTCATTGTGAATGTTTACAGTTTGTTATCCATGTTATATTGATAATGTTGAGTCACATTATTGATATTCCATTATTGACATTTGTGTTTCAAGTATAAATCTTCACATTATAAATGATTGGAGTCTATTTTCATTGTTACATCGATTATGTTGAGTCATATTGTTGAGATTCCAATAGACTCAAAACACCATTGTTAGTGTTTGGAATTTGTTTTGACATTTCATTGATTATGTTGAGTGAATTGTCACATTACTGATGTCATGCCCCGAAATAAACCCAACATGAATAATACATCAATCACGCACATTCCTCAATTACAATCATTCTCCATTCTCTGACTCAAAATAACCAAGGCTCATACAAAGGTTCCACATGCACTTATACATTCAAAGATATGAAAACACCTGAATCTATAGTATGTGAAACATATGAACTTCCCATGTGAAAGTAAAATAAAAGAAATGCCCTTATGGGCTTACATCTTCTAAGGCAATAGCCTGGTTACACAAAAGTGGTCTCTCGAACCTATACCAAAAATAGCCCTTGGCTTTACAAATATTCATGACAAAATAAAGAGCACACTACTCTTCTCAAAACATTTCCACGCCCTCAACTCGGCGGGATCACCACATTCTTTACCTGCACCAAATCCCATAGGGGTGAGCATAAAGCCCAGCAGAGAATTCTAACAAAGCATATACAGTTATGTTAAATTTGTCAACATCAGATGTAAAGGTGTTACCATGCCATACCATAATGAAGAAAAACGTCATTTTAATGCACCACTTGAAAATCACCATGTTTCAATGATACTAGGCAATCTCATCCATTTCAAACTTCCAATTCTTTTAATCAAGGGGCGGTAAATACGACACTAGTAATCTTTAGGCTGGTGTCTGCAAGTAGACTCTACGAGCACTACCAAACTGTCATTTTTACCGGTATTAACCGGAAGGCTCGACACCTATCCATGCGGCTTTCAGGTCTTTCACCCTGGACACTCAGGCTAACTTATCAAATTCATCTACACCCCCTATCCGGACTTACCAACGTATTTACCCCATACACATTTCCATTAGTTCTCATTACAATATAATCCTTCTCAAGTAAACATGATGAGAATGCAACAATGGTAATAATTCATTTCATAGACAATGGTGATATTAAATCAAATGGAAATGAGATGCAATAATTAATTTCTCATAACACTTCTCTATTTTCAAAATGCCTTAACAACAATAATGAATAATACCTTTCTCACTTTCACAAATATGTTTCTCATTTCGCAAAATAATCATGTGTCTTCAACACACCATCACAATTTCTCAACAATGATTCATCATGATTAACCCTTTCAATATGTCCAGCATGTCATCTTTCACTTTATTTTTCCCATTTCATTAATATCAAACATTTTCACATCATCTATGGCACTCAACAACTTGCCATCTTATAACTCTACACATATATACATTTATCAATGGACTTTAAAAATGGACCTCCATTTTATAGATACATCAAGAAATTGCTATTAGCAACCACATCATAAAATCAATGCTCATTCATCCTTCAATCACAAGAAAATAAGAACTTCCATAGGCCTTTCTACTTTTTAAGAAAATCTCCAATTCGAGGGTTTTTATTAAAAACAAAACTCCATCATTTTCTCATAGGAACTCCATCACACCATTTTCCCTGAATTTAATAGAGGAAAACCCACAAAATAATAGTAAAAGGTTGAAATACAAACTCACATTCAAGACCCTCTTCATTTTGGAATCAAAATCAAAGAATTCAACTCAAAACTTCAAAACCCTTTTCAAATCAACATTAATCTAGCAAAACTTGTATATATAACTCAAGAAATCCCTACCTCAAAGTAGAAGCCCAAGGAGAAGGCTAGACAAAAGTGAAACTTCCAAAAATGGCAAATCCCACTTCTTCTTGGATGGAAATGAAGATCTTGAAGAGCTCAATCTTTTTGTCTAAGGAAGGAGGGTGAGAAGATCACTAGATCTAGGTCAAATATATATATATATATAGAGAAAGAGAGAGAGAGAGAGAGAGAGAGAGAGAGAGTATTTCTAGAGAGAGAAGCTCCCAACTTAGGGTTTGGATGAAAAAATTATGTAAAAAGTCGCTTTTATGATCTGATATACGCGCAGTCCGCTCGAGCGGAGAGTTTCATGCTCGAGCGTCAGATACAACAACAACAACTCGCTCCAGTGCAAAGAGCACTGCTCGAGCGTGGATTACACCCGTCCAGTATTTCACAAATTGCAGACAGCCACTCGAGCGCCAGAAGGACCGCTCGAGCTCAAACACGCTCAAGCGTAAGAAACGCCGCTCGAGCGTAAAAAACACTCTTGCAGCACTTTTACAGAGACACCCGATACTGAAAGATTACAAACTCCGCTTGAGCGCAAGAAGGGCCGCTCGAGCAGAAGACCAAAATTTTGGGCAACAAGATCTAGACCGAAAGGCAACCAACCTGTTCTAAACACGCTCAAGTCATTCCAAAAACTCAAATTCAAGAGGTGTAAGGAAGAAAGACATAACCGGCAGCATCAAACAATAAGATTCGGATCCAGAATACCATGACAGTCAGGTAGAGACCTGGGGTTGCTATAACCTCTCCACCATAGGAAATTTCGTCCCCGAAATTTAAATAAACTCTCCAGAAGGAGTGCTCTAGCAACATTAATCATTCTTAACAACACTAACACATTGCAATATTCATGTTCAATTAACATTTACCATTCTTCGCATTATCATTTTATCAAAACAACAATTGCTCAAGATAGATACATGAGATAAAACAATTTACAACAAAACCTCACTTTTCCATAAGCTCATTCTCAATTTTAACAACACATACAATAACGTGGGATCAACTATTTACTAGGGAACATTACAAATCAAAATAAGCTATGCAGTACCAAATAAATCCGAATACTTGGAGCGGACTTCCGCTTCCCTTTCCCAAGTTGCTTCCTCAACCCCATGGTGTAACCACAACACCTACACTATGGTATGGTCTTGGAACACATAATAAATCCCCGAAAGTTGTGGCAGTAAAGCTAACTAGCACGCCACTTCCCCGATCCTCTCCAATAACTCGAAGGCCCCAAAGAACCTCGGAGATCCCTGATCACTCTTACCGAACCTCATCAAACCTCACCTAGGTGAGATCTTAAGGAACATACGATCGCCCACTTCAAAGAACAAAGGTTGCCTCCTCCTATCGGCATAACTTTCTATCGGCTTTGGGCCGTAACTACCCTCTTTCGGATGAAAGCAACTTTCTCGGTTGCCTCCTTAACAAACTCCGGACCCAACAATGGTGCATCCCCCACCCACCTTGGCCTAACAAACTGGTGACCCACAAGGTTAGCCATACAAGGCCTCAAACGATGCCAAGGAAGACCTCCCAACCAACCAAAGAAATACAACACCAACCCCCGGTCACAATCGATTTGGAATACTACCCCGACTCTAGGAACGTCAAGGATACCGAATTAGTCAAGAACACAAGAAAGGGGTCACAGACTTCCCCGTGATTCACACCACTCACTGGGTCTATGAGACAAGACCAACGAACGACCACGACAACCATTAGCCCAAACTCTCCATGCTTAGCACTCTAACAAGATGGAAACTAGATCTTTACCACAAGATCATTGATTACCTCTTTTAAGGAAAAGGTCACAACAAAACTCGGCTCGAGATAAGACTCCGGTCTAACAAGTTCTTACAACGCCCAACAGTCCACATAATCGAACGCACAAAACTCGAGACTTAGAAATACAATTAAAGTGATTACACCATCACAACTATAAGGGTACATTAATTAGCAACTCAATTCCAAAAGAAGGTTTTCATCTTTTTCTCAATTATTGGTAAAAGTCATTTCTTCACATGCAAAACATTTTCTCAAAAGTGTTTCAAACTCACACCGGTCACCAGTCAAAAATGCATTTCCTTCCTTTCAAGCGAAAATCCAAAACTCGTCCATTTTTGATTCCCGCTCCACCGTAACAAACCGGCGGATCTCTGCCTTTAACCAACAACACCCATCACCGACATGGTGATGCCACAACCACAACAACATAACATAGCTTTTCCACGATATTAATTAACATTAATACAATAATTATACCATTCCGTTCAGTCAATAATGTTATTCTTGCCACACAAGTTATTATTTACACAAGATAATGACACGATCACATAAACTAGTTAAAATAGGAATTGTTTCTTGTCATCTTAAAAGAAAGAACAGTTATAGACTTCGAGTAAAAATAGTTATACAGTTATACCATTCCAATGAAGGATTCGTGTTATAGACTTCGAGTAAAAACAATTCATTTTGTAATTATTTCTCCCAAAACAAGCTTTAAAATTTTACCCCAAGGGTTTTAGTTGAAATAGAAATGCCAAGAAAGTTTTTCAAAAACCAATAATCACATATCAATTTATCTTCTCCACAACACCCGATGAATTCCCACCATCACCAATCACGTCCATCACACTTACAGTGTTTTCACAATGAGACTACCACATCTTTTAATATAACAACAATTAGAAATAATCACGATGTTAGATGGAACAATGCAACACACATAACTTTCCTAAAAAGAGCAATAGTACCAAAAAGCCTATGAATACTCCCAACCCAGAAGCTAACACTCTACCTCGATTCACGGCTTCAACAACTTACACAGAGATGCGCGCACCGATAACCACACACAAACGCAAGGCCTAAGGCCCTAGGCACAACCCACGGCGCCACAACCGCTTCTTCTAGCCAAATTGTACTAATTTTCCAAAGGCTCAACTTTACAACCCACATCTAACCCATTCTAAAGTGACTATTTGTCACCCACCTTGATACTCCCAATTTAACTAATCACCCGAGAGTTTCCGCTCTCGGTAATCAAACACCTACATACCATTCTCAAAGGGATTCAATTCACCACGCCTAAATGGCCAACACACTCTTATACCCAACACAAAAACCGAGTAGGTCAACCGCGATCACACGATCCGGGTCACCCCAAGACAATCCTACCAACGGTACACTCGTTATCTAAAACACTAAGCAGCACACACAAAACACCAACCATTCATCGCTCTAGTAATACTTCAAGTATCTACCCATGAAATTCTTTTCCCCGCTCAAATCTCCACCAAAATCTAGCAACACTACGAGCTCATTCCACACACCTTTATTAACTCACAATCAACCTTGACACAGCACTAACCCTATTCATGGTCGATAGGACCCCAATGAACTCACAAATCAAAAATTTTAAAAACACTAAGCAGCACACACAAACACCATTCTCATTACCCAAGGTGGAAACCTCATACCCTCTTAGACATTCCTACATCACTTCCACCAATCGTCACAAAACTTTAAGGTCTCACACTTCCTTGAACTTAATACTACGTTTGTCAAAAATTTCTCGCAGACTTCTCAAACCTCCATCAATAATTTCTAAATCAAACAAAATCAAAGGCCATCACAAAACTCAACAGTTGATACACAATAGTACTAGGATCACCAATTCCTTTTACACCTTTCATTACACATTCATAACAAGGAAATTCAAGTTTCATTAGCAAGCCCCACGCGTGAGGGTAACAAATAACAATACATAACTACGGTGCCTTAGCACCCTACGACACATCAATCAATCACAAAAGTTTCACAATTTATTAGCGTAGATCTCTAAAACAAAAGTCCCTCTCAAGGGTAACACTACTGCGCTGGTTTCAAAGTCGACCCTTGCGAAGCTTCTGAAGCCTGGCCTCTTCGGGTCTGATACCGATAACGTCCCCGACTGGACTGATGGGACAAGGTCCAACTAGATTCTGAAACACCAGAAGGATCTACACGTGAAGGGCAAAAACGTCTAGCATGGCCTCGCTGACCACAATCAAAACAAACAACGGCCTCCCAACACTGAACCTGATTTGGAGTCTGAACCTCACTGGATCCCCCAACGGACGAGCTCGAAACCCCCGAAGAAAACAAGGGCCGAGTCTGGGAGTGAGCATGCGCTCGTCTCCATCTCTTGCTAAATCTAGGGTGTTTATGAACTGTAGGAGTTACCGATGTGGCCTCCCCTCTAACTCAACCAACACTGCTAACCAGGACCTCTCCGTGGGTCACCACATCGACTAGATCAAAATAATTCCTCCACCTAGATTCAACCACCTTCTCCCGGGTATCATCACGCAACTGCCTCTCAAATTCACAACAATGACGCTCCTCTGTTGACACCAATTCTGGAACGAATCTCGACAAACTAGCAAACCTCCTCTCAAACTGAGCTAAAGGAGTAGCACCCTGGCGCAACTCGACAAACTGTTCCCTCAACCTTTCCAGAGTAGAAGGAGGGAAATACTTGGCCAAGAAGGCCTCGGTAAACGCAACCCAAGTGGTACCTGTGGTACCCTTCACATACTTCCACCAATAATTCGTAGCCCTTTTCAATTGGAAGGTCGCCAAAGAAACCCTTAACCCCTCATCCTCGACTCTGAGTATGTCGAGAGTCTTGGTAATCTGTTCCAACCAACTCTCCGCCTCCAGTGGTCTTGCCTCTTCCAAAAACTCTGGTGGATTGGAGCGAAAAAACCCCTTAGTAAGCTTGAAGGTACGCCCGTTGTCCCCCTCATTGTGAGCTAGAGCATTCTGTACCGCAATCACAACCTTGCGTGCAACTTCCTTACAGACAGCCGATGCTGTAATGACAGACGCTAGGTGAACCGCCATACCCCTACCGACACTCCTATTACACATCCATCCTCTAGTTCCCTGTGTAGACATCCTACAAAATTCAAAAACAAAATCAACTAAGTGCACGACGCAATAGCCTCCCCGAGGCACACACTCTCACCACTACGACTTTGAACCCCTCCCGACATCTTAATTAATGAACAAAATGGATAACTTAGCACATAATTCCAAATGTGCTCGCAACATGCCTCACACGTTGAGCTAGTACAATTATATACATTCTAACACACAAACAATTTGATTCACTGCACATAAGCACGTAGTCACATAAGCACATACGAATTATTCTTTAGCGATGCGTTTCGTCCCATGAGAAACCAAGAATTCTTAGTAGAATGAGTATTGATCAGGTACCCTTCTAATAAGACCTCAAGGAATCTAATAGGCGCAAATAACATCCCAAATGTCTAATCTCATACCCACATAGTCACATAAGCATGCTATCACATAATCACAAAAACAACACATTTCCTAGTCATGCGAAATGAACCCATTGTGGTATAACAACCACTCCCCGCGAGTCCCAAGTATTCAAACCCGGTAGCTCTGATACCAAAGTTGTCACGCCCCGAAATAAACCCAACATGAATAATACATCAATCACGCACATTCCTCAATTACAATCATTCTCCATTCTCTGACTCAAAATAACCAAGGCTCATACAAAGGTTCCACATGCATTTATACATTCAAAGATATGAAAACACCTGAATCTATAGCATGTGAAACATATGAACTTCCATGTGAAAGTAAAATAAAAGAAATGCCCTTATGGGCTTACATCTTCTAAGGCAAAAGCCTGGTTACACAAAAGTGGTCTCTCGAACCCATACCAAAAATAGCCCTTGGCTTTACAAATATTCATGACAAAATAAAGAGCACACTACTCTTCTCAAAACATTTCCACGCCATCAACTGGGCGGGATCCCCACATTCTTTACCTGCACCAAATCCCATAGGGGTGAGCATAAAGCCCAGTAGAGAATTCTAACAAAGTATATACAGTTATGCTAAACTTCTCAACATCAGATGTAAAGGTGTTACCATGCCATACCATAATGAAAAAAAACGTCATTTTAATGCACCGCTTGAAAATCACCATGTTTCAATAATACTAGGCAATCTCATCCATTTCAAACTTCCAATTCTTTTAATCAAGGGCGGTAAATACGATACTGGTAATCTCTAGGCTGGTGTCTGCAAGTAGACTCTATGAGTACTACCAAACTGTCATTTTTACCGGTATTAACCGGAAGGCTCGATACCTATCCGCGCGGCTTTCGGGTCTTTCACCCTAGACACTTAGGCCAACTTATCAAATTCATCTACACCCCCTATCTGGACTTACCAACGTATTTACCCCATATACATTTCCATTAGTTCTCATTACAATATAATCCTTCTCAAGTAAACATGATGAGAATGCAACAATGGTAATAATTCATTTCATAGACAATGGTGATATTAAATCAAATGGAAATGAGATGCAATAATTAATATCTCATAACACTTCTCTATTTTCAAAATGCCTTAACAACAATAATGAACAATACCTTTCTCACTTTCACAAATACGTTTCTCATTTTGCAAAATAATCATGTGTCTTCAACACACCATCACAATTTCTCAACAATGATTCATCATGATTAACCCTTTCAATATGTCCAGCATGTCATCTTTCACTTTATTTTTCCATTTCATTAATATCAAACATTTTCACATCATCTATGGCACTCAACAACTTGCCATCTTATAACTCTACACATATATACATTTATCAATGGACTTTAAAAATGGACCTCCATTTTATACATACATCAAGAAATTGCTATTAGCAACCACATCATAAAATCAATGCTCATTCATCCTTTAATCACAAGAAAATAAGAACTTCCATAGGCCTTTCTACTTTTCAAGAAAATCCCCAATTCGAGGGTTTTTATTAAAAACAAAACTCCATCATTTTCTCATAGGAACTCCATCACACCATTTTCCCTGAATTTAATAGAGGAAAACCCACAAAATAATAGTAAAAGGTTGAAATACAAACTCACATTCAAGACCCTCTTCATTTTGGAATCAAAATCAAAGAATTCAACTCAAAACTTCAAAACCCTTTTCAAATCAACATTAATCTAGCAAAACTTGTATATGTAACTCAAGAAATCCCTACCTCAAAGTAGAAGCCCAAGGAGAAGGGCTAGACAAAGGTGAAACTTCCAAAAATGGCAAATCCCACTTCTTCTTGGATGGAAATGAAGATCTTGAAGAGCTCAATCTTTTTGTCTAAGGAAGGAGGGTGAGAAGATCACTAGATCTAGGTCAAATAGAGAGAGAGAGAGAGAGAGAGAGAGAGAGAGAGAGAGTATTTCTAGAGAGAGAAGCTCCCAACTTAGGGTTTGGATGAAAAAGAGATGAAAAAGTTATGTAAAAAGTCGCTTTTACGATCTGATATACGCACAGTCCGCTCGAGCGTCAGACACAACAACAACAACTCGCTCGAGCGCAAAGAGCACCGCTCGAGCGTGGATTACACCCGTCCAGTATTTCACAAATTGCAGACAGCCGCTTGAGCGCTAGAAGGGCCGCTCAAGCTCAGACACGCTCGAGCGTAAGAAACGCTACTCGAACGTGAAAAACACTCTTGCAGCACTTTTGCAAAGACACCCGATACTGAAAGATTGCAAACTCCGCTCGAGCGCAAGAAGGCCCGCTCGAGCAGAAGACCGAAATTCTGGGCAACAAGATTCTAGACCGAAAGGAAACCAACCTGTTCTAAACACGCTCAAGTCATTCCAAAAACTCAAATTCAAGAGGTGTAAGGAAGAAAGACATAACCGACAGCATCAAACAACAAGATTCAGATCCCAGAATACCATGACAGTTGGGTAGAGACCCGGGGTCACTATAGCTGACATTTGTGTTTGAAGTATGAATTTTCTCATTGTGAATCTTTAGAGTTTGTTTTACATGTTACATTGACTATGTTGAGTCACATTGTCAAGGTTTTGTTTTGATATTCATATTTGAAGTATAAACCTTCCCATTGTAAATGTTTGGAGTCTAATTTTCATCTTACATTGAAAATGTTCAATCATATAGTTGATATTCCAATATTTACATTTTTCATTCAAAATAATGTGCTAAATGTTTTTGAGTAGCAATTTTCTCATTTAGTCATTTGGAGTCTATTTTTCATGTCACATTGATTATGTTGAGTGAATGGTCACATTGTCGAGATTCCATCGTTGATATTCGTATTTGAAATATGAATTTTGTGACGACCCCACCACGTATAATGATTAGCGCTTTATTAATTAAGGAGATTTGAATTTAATTGCCAATTATTCTAATTTAATCTGGGATTTATGAAAATTATGGAGATTGATTTGTATATGATTCTATCAAGGATTTATTTTGGAATTAAAAGCCTAAATGGCTCAAGATAGTACAAATAGTGAATTGAATTATTTTAATTTTGAGTGTCGGACCATATGGGAGTTTAATTAAATATTCGATTCAGATTTATAAAATTGAGATTCGATTAAGTGGGTCCTAATTGGAGTTGATTAAGTTGTGAGGATTGGGAATTAAAATTATTATGAATATAATTTATTTATCAGGTGTTCAATTGAATATGTAATTTATTGACAAAGATTTTGAAGTCTAATATGAAATCGAAGGCCTTAATGATTTAATAAACCAAAATTGAGAATGGAAATAAGTTTAATTTAATATTTGGAGCCTTGTGGGAGTTTGATTAAAAATCTGATTCAGATTGATAAATTTAATATAATTAATTAGGCTCTAATGGAAGTCAAATTAGACTAATTAATTATGTTGGATTTGTGATTAGGTATGATTAATTTAATTATGTGTTAATCAAGATTTATTAAGAATAAGTTTTATTTAACTAAATTAATCTTAATCATAAATTAAATTATAGAATGATTTAGAATTTGAGGATATGTGGGTGCGTGTGCAGAGAAATCTGTGCGTGTGCATGTGAGTGTTGTGTTGGAGTTCAAAGAAATGTGCAAGTATGTGCACGTGTTACAAGAAGTGAGAGTGTGTGTGTATATGTGTCGTGTGCTGAGCCTTTTTGTCAAAAAAGAGAGGGTTTGGCTTATGAAGGGTGCTGAAGAGCTTAGAAAGTGAGAGAGCTCAAAAAGTGTAGAGAGAGAAACCCATATTTGGGTGAAACATTGGAAGAAAGAAGAGCAATTGTAAGAGGAGCTCAAGAAATTCTACAAAATCAAAATTATAGGTAAGGATTCTAAGTTTAATTTAAAAGATTAATCTCCCTACACCTTGGAATTAAAAGAGTTTTGAAGTTATGTTTATGGATTAAGAAAGTTTTAGAATCAATATCATGTAATTAAAAAGAATTAGCAAGAAAATGAAGAAAAATTGAGTTAAGTGTAAGATTATAGAAATAAACATGGAAATTGATTATTTGGGTTTGATGTTGAATATCTTGCATGAATTTGGGCCTCATTTTTACATGCATGTAATTTGGAAGAATTAAAGAATAAGTATGGAAATAATTGTCGGAATTCTTCAAATTGAACTTGGGTTTGTGAACCTTGATATATATATGAGATGAATATTTGCATGCACCACGGGTTTTGAAAGGATTTGAGCCATGGAAGTTCATTATACATTTGATTTTGAAGAAAAGAATGGAAACCACGAGTTCATGAAAATATGGATTTTGATTTTGATTATTAACCCATTCATGTAATGTAATTTAAGAGTTTTATTTTTTTAAGCAAATTTTGGAATATATCAAATTAGTTAGTTTTATTTAAATTACACACATTCAATGTTTGCTAGGAAATTGACAAGAAAATGAAGAATTGGAGCCAAGATAAAGTTTATGAAGTTAAATTAGAAATTAATTACTTTGGGTTTAATTTGAAAAGTTATTGTTAAATTAAACTCCATAAATTACATGCAACAAAGATTTATTGAAGATTGATCATGGCCCATAATTTTTTTCATGTTTTGATGAAATTTTGCATGAGTGTTGAACATGAAATTGGGTTTTAAAAGCCTAATTTATGTTTTTGAATTTGTGGGTTTGAAATTGGGCTTGATATGAAGAAAATGAATAGAATTTAAACTTGGACAAATATGGAAATAAATTATGATTTATATTTGAGAATCAAAAATTAATTTGATTTTGATTTAAATTTCATACATGCAAATATTTTTGAAAGGACTTTATAGATTCAATTTTAAGTTTCATTAAACAAAGAAAGAATTGAAAGATGATTTGTAAACATGAAATCCAAGGTTTAAATTTGAATTAAAATCATGGAACTAAGTTTAAATATATGAATTGGGAATGTTTTTGCATATTCGAGTGAGTCATGCATGAATTTGGAGCCTTGGTAATGTGTTTTGAAGTTTGAACAACATTCTGGAAAACCCAGAATTCGGCATCATCGCTCGAGCGAAGAAGTTGTCGCTCGAGCGTAGAATGCAAGCGACCAGTATTTTTGCAGACCAAGGGAGTTCGCTCGAGCGACCAGTGTTGCGCTCGAGCGAAGAGTCCTATTTCAAAAATTTTTGAAAAGCTATTTCATATTTTGATTTTCGTTCTCTTTCACTTCCAAGCATTCTAGACATGATTTATGGCTCATTGAAGATTAATAAGCTAACAATCAATATAAATTACTTAATTAAAGAATGAATTATTGATCTAGTAGTTGTAATTGTTTAAGAAGCCAAGTAAGAAATCGGTCTATTGAAAAATGACTTAGTAATAAAAGAATATGTGAAATAAGAACCCAGTTCATTTAAATAAGAAAGAATAAGCATAGTAGAACTTCGGACTACTAAGACAGAAAAAGATAAGAAAAGTCAAGTTTGATCAATGAATTGATATTGTATTTCAATGTGTATATGTTATGTGCTTGTGTAGGTCACGCGTTATCATATGTCTAATTTATCTGATCTGTCCAATCTGTCTGATCTGCTTCTGTAGCAATCTGTGAGTAATAACTCTATAAAACTATGTTTAATAATAAGTATTTTCTGACTGGTATGATATGATCTGTTATCTGAAATGCTATTTTATGAAACATGAATGAATGTACATTTTTCTGAAATGTATTTGTGGCACCCTTAGTTCACGTGGCCCTTGCCCGGGGGTAACAACACCGTGGCCTATATTCACATGGCCCTTGCCCAGGGGTAACAATACCGAGGCCTATATTCACGTGGCCCTTGTCTGGGAGTAACAATACCATGTTACGCGCGCAAGATATGGACCTTTATGGTCGTCGATACCGCCTATACATGTGGGTCTCAAGACCAAGTTGATATGATAGCTAATGGGTGTACCACGTATGATCTTATGCAAAATCTGAATATGAATATGAACATGTATATGAATCTATTTCTGATTTGAAATCTGAACATGCATAGGACTCTGTTTATGATAAGAATCTGTTTCTAATATAAACTCTGATTTCTAACTCTATGATGGATATCATTCATTAAAACCCTTTACTTTGTTATTATTCACTGGGCTCCAGCTCATTGTATTATTTATGTATGTAGGTGATCAGGTGCGTAACCAGGCTTAGAGGCGTGTGCCTTTAATCTATTTTTGTCAGCCAACCTATGTGCCTCCCGTGGAGGTTCCAGATATGTCAAGTGGTTATGACTATGTGATTAAAATTCTGGTTTTGTTTTCTTGTTTGTTTAAACAAGTCTTTGTTTATTTTGTAAATAGGACTGAGTCACTTTTTGTCTAATCTGTATATATATGATGACGTAAGGATGATGTGTAGATATGTATATAAAAATTTTAAAATTTTTCTGTCTCATATAAGTCTGCACAGCTCAATGGATGTTGTATGTTTGTTATTTGCTTCCGCTAACCCCTAATATTATGTTATTCTGTCTCAGAGGCTTTCAGTAATCCCAAGATTACTGGCCGGTTACGATATTAAACCCATAGAGGCGGGTTTGGGTCGTGAAAATTTTTCTCATTGTGAATGTTTAGAGTTTGTTATCCATGTTATATTGATTATGGTAAGTCACATTATCAATATTCCGTTGTTGACATTTGTGTTTCAAGTATGAATCTTCACATTGTAAATAATTGGAGTCTATTTTCGTTGCTACATTGATTATGTTGAGCCATATTGTTAAGATTACAATAGACTCAAAACACCATTGCTAGTGTTTGGAATTTGTTTTAACATTTCATTGATTATGTTGAGTAAATTGTCACATTGCTAGCATTTGTGTTTGAAGTATGAATTTTCTCATTGTGAATGTTTGGAGTATGTTTTCTATGTTACATTGATTATGTTGAGTCACATTGTCAAGGTTTTGTTTTGACATTCATGTCTAAAGTATAAACCTTCCCATTGTAAATGTTTGGAGTCTAATTTTCATCTTACATTGAAAATATTCAATCATATAGTTCATATTCCAATATTCACATTTTTCATTCAAAATAATGTGCTAATTGTTTTTGAGAAGGAATTTTCTCATTATTAGTATTTGGAGTTTATTTTTCACGTCACATTGATTATGTTAAGTGAATGGTCACATTGTTGAGATTCTATCGTTGACATTCGTGTTTGACGTATGAATCTTCTCATTGTGAATATTTAAAGTTTGTTATCTATATTACATTG
The DNA here is from genome assembly GCA_036172215.1 of Camellia granthamiana. Taxonomy (NCBI): domain Eukaryota; kingdom Viridiplantae; phylum Streptophyta; class Magnoliopsida; order Ericales; family Theaceae; genus Camellia; species Camellia granthamiana. Next base: position 180,013 of record JAXFYN010000274.1, on the reverse strand, counting down.
ATTATATTGAGTCACATTATCGATATTTCATCGTTGACATTCGTATTTCAAGTATGAATCTTCATATCGTAAATGATTGGAGTCTATTTTCATTGTTACATCGATTATGTTGAATTGACATTCCAAAATTCACATTATTGATTCGAATAATGTCCCTCATTATTAGTATTTGGAGTCTATTTTTACGTCACATCGATTATGTTGAATCAATGGTCACATTGTCAAGATTCCATTGTTAACGTTCATGTTTGAAGTATGAATCTTCTCATTGTGAATGTTTGGAGTTTGTTTTACATGTTACATTGATTATGTTGAGTCATATTGTTGAGATTTCAATATTCATGTTCAGTAAATGGTCACAATGAAAAAATTCCAATGTTGCCATTGTCGTTTTGAATAATGTTCTAATTGTTCTCAATTATAAATCTTCCCATTGTCAATATACAAGGTTCCAAACAACAAATTCATATGATTTTTAGATGATGTCATATTCTCTAATTCTTTACATATTATCTATGAGTGATGTTATGAAATTTGGTGCTCATCAATATTCATTTTAATAGCACTGTTAATTACTCATTGCTCTTAATGTCTTGTCTCTATTTTTGTTTAACATTTTGTTGACAAATGTTGTATCAGCACCAAAGACAAAAAAAAAAAAAAAAAAAAACAAACAAACAAACACATGAGGAAAAGGCAGCTCCAGCTGATGTGAAACCCAATGTCAATATGAACAAAGTGAACTACCATTAAAACATGACTGGTCTGGTAAAGTTAATGTCAACAACGAAGTTCACTAATGGGCAGCTAAAATTTTTGAAGAGAACTCCATTTTGGATGATGTTTGATGCACTGATAAACACAAAAATTGAACTATCATCATGCATGAAATATGATGATGTGATAGCAAAGATCATAGAGACATACAACCCTGCATCAAATTCTTTCGAAATTGGTCCTAAATTTCTCAAATTGTCTGCACATGACATCAAATTAATTTGTGGAGTAGACTGCGAATCTGTGCCAATGGAAACTTCATATGGTTCGAAGCCAACATTTGGACTTATCGGCAAGAAGTGCAAGGACACATAGAGGCTTACATCGAAAAATATCTGATCTTTGATCGATGAGGCATTGGTTGGGAGAAAGAAATCAGATAATGAGAAGGTTGCTAGGTTTATAAGTTTGTATACTTGTTTAAAGCTCTTTTATTCCACAACTGGTGAGACAATTGGATGGGCATACTATCAACACATGGAGCATTTGGACAAGATGAGGGAATATGATTGGGCAGAAACCATCAAGTCCACATTAATGAATTCCATTGAACTTCATCATCAACGTCCAGAATGAGTGACTGGCTGTGTTATGGCTTTAATGGTATGTAATACTACATTCGCTCACATAAATATTAATGTGTACGTTTGAAACTATACATTCACATTAGTTTATAATCATAATTTGTTTTCGACATGTTTGGAGTCTAATTTTCATCTTACATTGAAAATGTTCAATCATATAGTTGATATTCCAATATTCACATTTTTCATTCAAATAATGTGCTAATTGTTTTTGAGTAGGAATTTTCTCATTGTTAGTATTTCGAGCTTATTTTTCACGTCACATTGATTATGTTGAGTGAATGGCCACATTGTCAATATTCCATTGTTGACATTTGTGCTTCAAGTATGCATATTCACATTGTAAATAATTGGAGTCTATTTTCATTATTACATCGATTATGTTGAGTCATATTATTGAGATTCCAATAGACTCAAAACACTATTGATAGTGTTTGGAATATGTTTTGACATTTCATTGATTACGTTGAGTGAATTGTCACATTGCTGACATTTGTGTTTGAAGTATGAATCTTCTCATTGTGAATGTTTGGAATTTATTTTCCATGTTACATTGATTATATTGAGTCACATTGTCAAGGTTTTGTTTTAACATTCATGTTTAAAGTATAAACCTTCCCATTGTAAATGTTTGCAGTCTAATTTTCATCTTACATTAAAAATGTTCAATCATATAGTTGATATTCCGATATTCACATTTTTCATTCAAAATAATGTGCTACTTGTTTTTTAGTAGGAATTTTCTCATTGTTAGTATTTGGAGTCTATTTTTCACGTCACATTGATTATGTTGAGTGAATGGTCACATTGTCGAGATTCCATCATTGACATTCATGTTTGAAGTATGAATCTTTTCATTGTGAATGTTTAGAGTTTGTTATCCATGTTACATTGATTATGTTGAGTCACATTACCGATATTCCAACGTTGACATTCGTGTTTCAAGTATGAATCTTCACATTGTAAATGATTGGAGTCTAGTTTCATTGTTACATCGACTATGTTGAGCCATATTGTTGAGATTCCAATAGACTCAAAACACCATTGTTAGTGTTTGAAATTTGTTTTGACATTTTATTGATTACATTGAGTGAATTGTCATATTGCTGACATTTGTGTTTGAAATATGAATCTTCTCATTGTGAATGTTTGGAGTTTGTTTTCCATGTTACATTGAGTATGTTGAGTCACATTGTCAAGGTTTTGTTTTGACATTCATGTTTGAAGTATAAGTCTTCCCAAAGTGAATGTTTGGAGTCTAATTTTCATCTTACATTGAAAATGTTCAATCATATAGTTGACAATTTTGGTACATTTTATGTAGTATTGGCTGTGTGAGCGTACCAAAATAGTGGAACCAATATTGAAAAATGCAGCACCTCGATTTCTCAAATGGAATCTAACAAAACTTCACAAGAACGTGAAAATTTTGTCCTTGTTGTCAATCAATGATGATGAGGTTAGATACCAACATTATCCAATGTGAATAATATCATTTATTGTACTAAAACTAACAGTAATCTCTATTACCATGTTTATAAAGAGAAACTCATACCGACAGACCATGAAAGCACACTGTTCCCGCATACAATAATTCAGGATGAGGAGAATCAAAAAGATGCACCTCAGAGTATTAGTCATCATGAAGTCAAAATTGAGAAAGAAATGGACATGAGCATACAAGAAGATGACATTGATGAGACATACAATGTGGAGTTGGGAATCAACTACAATTTCGGACTAATGTGGATCATCACGTTAACATTGTGGAAGAAATGGACATGAGTTCTAGCATACCAGAGGAAGACATTGATGTGACATATGATAGAGAGTTTGGCAATAAAGCACAATTTCAGAGCAATGCACATGATGAAGCCAATATTGAGGAAGGTGTAGAGACTATTGCATATTTACATGCGCATGGGGTGCATCTACAACAAAAGTAACCTATGGTGACGAAAAGTAGTGAAGAAAATAAATTTCGTCACTAAATAAGAATAATTCGTGACGAATTATAAAATTGTCACATATAATAAAAAAAATAGGTAACAAAATTTATTTTCGTCAATAAATACTTCTTTTTAGGGAAGGAAAAATTAAGTTTCGTTATCGAAGGTTTTTCCGCTAATTTTTTTTGGTGGCGCCAAAATTTTGAGACTTTTGGTGAGAAAACAATTTGTCACCAATTATAAAATTATTAGTGAGGAATATATTTTTGTCACCAATAATTTTACATTTTTTTTTGAAAAACTTGATTTTAAATATTTTAAGATTATTTGGTGAGAAATATATTTTCGTTACTAATAATTTTTAATATTTTGAGACCTTTTAGTGAGGAAATTATTTTGTCACTAATTTTGAAAGGAAAATTTTGACAAATTGAGCGGTAATGAAAAAAAATAGAGTACTATTTTTATTTATTTATTTATTTTTTTGTGTTTATCAGTTTTCCTCTCATATCTCTCTCTCACTACAACAAATTGCAAATTTGGCGACTAAAAAATTTCATAAAACACAGATTTATTTTTTTGGTGGAAATACTTTCACATTACCGCCCAATTTATAAATTATGATTTATTTTTATCTTATTTTTCATATTTTTCTCTATATTTACTTATGCCCAAAATTAAAACAAAAAATTTTGATTTAGCGCCTAATGGAATAATATCAAAATTTCAGTCCCAAAATTTTTTTTCCAACTCCTTGATTAGAACTTTGTGCCCTAATCTATTTATAGTTCTTTCAAAAAGCTGTAATATAGAACCACCGTGAGTTCACCCTCCACCGTGAGGACGGTTCATCCTCCACACCGTGAGTTCATCCTGCACCGACATCAAGCTACAGCACCACCATGAGTTCCAGGTCAGTTTGTTGTCTCTGTTTCTCTTTCTCTACCCCTCTTTCTCTCTCTTCAGGTCTCTGGGTTTCTCATTCTGTACCCGAAATCTGTTTTCGGACGTGTTTGCGTAAATGGAATTCATGATTAAAATGAGATTAAAGTCATTCCATTCGTTACTTCTAACATCTCTAAAACTTCTCTACTTTAAAGGGTTCCATGAACAACTTGAACGATTTTAATTTGGGAAAAAAATATAGAAAATAGAATGATTAACATGTTCTGTATTCTGATTATGATATTCATATTCTACCCAACATAATCATTGAAGTAAATGAATTGTTGGTGATTCTACACACAGTAAAGTCTCATGCTTCTGATTATGGGTTTGCTAGGTGTTTGATAAAATGCCACAATGGCTAGTTTAGGGTAGAAAAATCTGATCAAATTCAATCAAATAGAATAAAAAACCACAAAATAATTCAGAATAGAAAAAACCAATTCAAACAAAATAACCACGATAACACACCAAATGATCAAATTCAATCAAATCATTAAAAAATCTGTGAAAGCTAGCGTCAAATTGTAACTCACCTCATCGAATTGCTTCCCACAAGCCTCCCGATTCCCACAACCAAGAATCACACAAACAAGGCCCATGATTCCCAGTACACATGACCTTACAAGCCTTACAACATTCTTCAGAAGAATTGAACTTGAATTCAGAACCCCAACACATGGCGTTACGTGATTCATTTGATTGTTAATGTTTGGATACTGGGTTGGATTTAATTCTTCAGGTGAGTAAAGTTTGATACATATAGTATAATTTTTTATTATATATATACACCAGTTTAGTACTTTTTGTGTAGTGTTTGTTTATTGATTGAGACCCACATATTATTTACTTTTCATACTTAATCAATTTTCTTCAAGAGTTGAAAGATTGGATTTTTCTAGGAAAGTTTTATTTTGTTTGATTTAGTTAATATTTTCTTTCATTAACTTGTTCTTCTCTTGTCTTGAGCATCTCTGTACCTGTGAGTGTTTGTGTTTTAGAAGGTTAAAATTGACTTGAGTTCTTAATTAATGTTCTAATCATATTAGTTCAGTTACCAATGATGATGTGCAAAATTTACAATGAGTAAAAATATTTTTCTGTGCTAGAGATTCTTCCATTTCCTTGAGATCAATCTGTGGCTTTTGTTGATGTATATCATCAAAAAATATAATAAACAATTGACAAACTTAAAATCAAGTTCTAAGTTTTTCTTTTTTCTTTTTTCTTTTTCCTTTTTTTTTTTTTTTTTTTTTTTTTTGGTTGTTGGTGGATGTGAACTTGCCTATTACTAATTTTGATGCAATTATTACAAATGAATATAACTTCACTGTTACATATTTAGAGTTAACAATGAATCGAAAACATTAGTGTCTTGTTGTTTATTTTACTTTTTTATTTTTAAAAGCAATTTTTGTTAGTTATTATTTCCATGTATAGTCTTTATCATTGCGAACGGATAGTTCTATTATCATTACTTTAAAGTTTCAAAATTTGATGCAGAAGACATAAGCTACAACTTACAAAATTTATTTCGATCTTGGACAATAAAGTGCCATATCTTTTATTACTTCAATCTTCTCTTCACTCTTCATTTTATTTGAATTGAGTAGTATTCATTATTTTGACAACTATGTGGACAATATTGTGAGATTTTATTTCATGAGAGGCCTAAAATTTGGTTTACAGATTCATTGATTCCTGTTTCTTTTGTTTGCTTTCTAGAATTGTATTTCAGGATAGTTTGGATGGAGAACTAGAGGTTTTGTTTGATCCGAATGGACTTAGCGAAGATGGAACGGTTTCAATGAGAATTTGTGCTATTAGCCAAGATGCCAAGTACTTGGCATATGGACTTAGCTCAAGTGGAAGTGATTGGATCACTATCAAAGTTATGCAGGTCAAAAATAAGACAATCGAGCTTGATGCTGTGTCGTGGGTGAGTACTAAAACATTCATCAATCTTTTAATATGAATTGAAAAAGACCATCGATAGAAAATATATTGCATAGTTTGAAAAAAAAAATCTTTTTTATTATTATTATTTATTTCTGTCTATATATATGCATATCTTATTTGGCAAAAAGTGCATTTTTATTTTTGTCCATTTTGTTGCAGGTTAAGTTTTTATGTGCTAGTTGGACCCATGATAGCAAAGGTTTTTTCTATAGCCGATACCCAGCTCCCAAGTAAGTAAAACAACAACCATGGCTTGTAATATTCACTTGGACATTTTGTAGTTTTAATTCTGTAGCTAATATATGAAGAAATTTGAGTAGATGATGAGTCTGGGGTATGGCCCTTTCTTTTTTATTATTTTTTTCCCCCTTTTTGGTGATATTTTGAAAATTAAAATGTAGCAGTAACTCTGTTATAAGATGTGCACAACCAGTCTCAAAAGAAATTGAAGGCATGGATTAATAATAATAAACAACTCCACAGAGGTCTCAGCACCCCCTTATGTTGGCCGCTGTTGTTGATTGGTGCCATCCTCCTCTTAGAGCATCTTGTTGACAGCAGAAATCCACAGAGGCCAAAATCACCCATATAGCAGTCATTGCCAAAGGTGTCAAATTGAAATCCTCTTAGTATGATGCCTGACAGGTTATTGTAGCTAACATTCAATACTTCGAGAAACCTAAGGGAAGTGAATTCTGGAGGGATTACACCAGACAACTGGTTACTGGATAGATCCAAAGGCTCTACATTCACCATATTTTTTTAAAATTAGAGGAATATGACCAGTAAGAAGGTTATTTGACAGGTTAAGTACAATGATGCCTTTCAAATTGCCAATTTTGGTTGGAATAGCACTGGTAATTTTGCCTTTGAAGATAGAATTCACAAAATAAAAAATATGAGGGGAATTGTGAATCTGTATCATAGTAATGATGGTAATTTTTTTGGTCTTTGTTTGTAAGGAGAGTGAAAATTTGGATGCTGGGACTGAGACTAGTGCCAACTTGAACAATGAGGTGTACTATCATTTCTTGGGTACTAATCAATCTGTAGATATTTTATGTTGGAGAGATCCTGAAAATCCAAAGCACAAATTTTGCAATTGTGTAACAGATGTTGGAAAGGTAACAAGTTTTCTACCTGTATTACCTTGTAGTTTGTATATTTCAGTAGGAAGCACTTCACTGCTTCTACTTATCATTTTTTTGCTGCTGCTTTTGTCTTATTAGTGTGAAATGCTTAAAGACCAGAAATGAGTGGTAGTCTCAATGCATTTCTTTTGGCCTTGTGCATGTGTAAGTCCGTCTATTTACAAATCCCACTCTACCCCTACAGAAAATCATTGGTAAAGTGATTTACCCTATTTGTTGGATTTATTTTCAATTTGTTTTTTGAAATTGTTTAAGGGGCGAATTACACTAACGGTCCCTATAGTTTGGGTCTTGTGTCACTTTGATTCCTTACTTTTCAATTGTAATACATTTGACCCTAAATTGTGAATCTTGTTCCAAATGAGGACAATTGACGATACCATTGCTCAATTTCAATGACAAAATTGTTAATTTGATAAAATATAAACTAATTTGACAAAAATAAATGTCAAAAAAATATTTTTAAATTTTAAAAAATTATTTCTACCCACTAAAGTTAAAATTATGTAAAATTGATAAATCTTTTAGGGGATTTTTATTAATAAATCCTATTTAGGAGTGTTCTAACCCAAGAAGTCTATGAAGAAAATTTATAACCCACTTAGTCCCATGTATTTATACTTTTATTTCATAAGGTCATTTTTCTTGATTTACACTATTTTCTTAGACTCTTATACCCTTATATTTAATATTGATATATATTATACACACAAAATTAAACATGGTTCTTTATTGATTGTCATTATGTTTTGGTAGTTCCCATGCATCAGGATGTTGATTGTCATTATATTCACATTAATTTGGAATGAAATTTTGTTATTGTGTTGTTAATTGGTATTAATTTTGTCATATGACCCTTGTTAAAATACACACTAACCAAAGTAGAGACAAAACTATGTGTTTATTTTTTTGTGTATTTTTGCAAGGCAGTGGTGGAGTTGCTCTAAGTTAATGATGTGATTAATAGGAGCTTGCCATGTACAAAGGAACTTTTGGTTGTTAAGCTAGACTAATTGTGTATACAATTTGTATTGACATGGATAGAAAGGTCTATACAATGTAATTGATAATATGTCTTGTTTATTTTCTTTGTAGATTGATTTTTGATGACATTTGGAAGCATACTTGCAAATCAAGATCAAGTGTTAATTTTTTTAATTTTTTTTTCTTGGGGGGGGGGGGGGAGGGGGACTCCACGTTAGTTCATTTTGGGATTTGCTTTGATAGTTTTTTTGTTATACTTAATGGATTATTATTAAATTTGTTTGATGGATATATTTTGATTTATAATATAAATTGTTTAGTGAATTTTTTTGTGGAGTGGTGTATAATAGCTAGTAGATTTCTTACTACATTTAAAAGGCTACTGGAATATGAGCAAGGATATTTGTGTGAAATAATAATTTAAATTGAAATATAAAATATGAAATAAGTTTAGTGACAAATTTTTTTCCTCATTTGTACTTGTTATTATGTCAAAGTGATTATTCGTCTCTAATAAATATTTTTTGTGACAAAATTTATTGCAGCTGATATATGAAAGTTTTCATTGGTTTTGTTATTTGGTGACTAAAAATTTCGCCATGTATATATATTTTTGTCACGAAACATATTTCGTCACCTATGTATGGCTTTTGGAGACGAACAATTTTGTCAACTTTACATCTTACTGTGACGGAATGATTTTGTCATCAATGATCAACATGTGTGACAAATTTATGCATTAACTAAAGTTATAAAAATGGTAATGAATAACTATTTGGTGATGAAAATGAGGATTTTTTGTGACAAAATGTTATTTTATTGGTGACAAAAATTTTCGTCACTGAAATAATTTCATTGGTGACAAAATTATTTTTCCTCACGGCGCTTTTTAGTGACAAACATTCAATGATAAAATCGGTGAGGAAAATATTTCCTCACAAATATCTATAGTGACGAAATTAGCTCTTTGGAGACAAAAAAAAAAATTTCATTCAAGACCTAACTTGTTGTATTGTGTCAAAGGTTGCTCAGGACAACATTATAGAGAAAATGGTCACTAACCATCAAAAAGCATTGGACCTCATCGAGAAGCTACAAATTGAGAACCAGAATCTACAGGCAGCAAATGACATGAAAGACAAAATCATCTTGGAGCTGGAAACAGTAATATCAAACCAGAAGGAGAATCCAACAGCTCAAAGTGAGTTGTCCTCTATCAAACTTACAATTGATAATAATAAGAATGCTGAGATAGAAAGGCAAAGCAACTCCATAATTGACATCCAAATTGAGAAGACTATACTCCAACTTGAGAAAACTATGCTAGAAGATAAAATTGATGATGATGCAGTACATGTTGTCACATAATAGATAAACCAGGAGACTATGGATGTGGAACTGAAGCAAAATTTGAAGAAGAAGACCCAAAAAACTCCGACATCTTTTGGTGAAGCGCGTCAAAATCAAAAAAACAAAAAAATTGAAGTTGCTTGGTTTTGAATATCAAGACAAAAAGGGTGACAAACAGAAAAAAAAGTTGGAAAATTTGGAACAAAATGACAGTGAGAAGCAATGTGAAGTTGTAGATCCAGATTTTAAAGCCTATTTGCACAAGCTTTGAGACTTTAAGCATCCTAAGCATAATAAGTTTAGGTTGACCAACAAATATGAGGTTTGGAAGATCATATCTGAACAAGACAAGCAAAAGCTAACGAATATGCATAAAAATGGAGGTTACGGGTAAGCATATTTCAAACGACTTCTATGTCTTTACATACCATCCTTGTCTTATTATATCTAAATTCTAAATGCATGTTAACTGTTTGGCGAGGAACCACCAAGGAGACTTATGTTTTTTATGACGATCTTGAGTCAATAATACAAGACAAATCCATAACAAACAATGTATAATGCTTTGTATATTGTGCATTAAAGGTTCTATATATTAACATTCGCATCATAATCACATTAACATTAAATATATACAGGTCATAGATGCACATGCGAAAATTTTAAGAGGTAAGCAGGAATCAATGATGACAGATTTACAACAATTTGACAAATCATTTTTTTTCAACAGCTTGTGTTTGGTATAATTTGTTATTTTTTTTTTTTATCCTGAAATTAAAAACAAGTTTGATCCCTTATTTATAAAACTCATTACTTACAAAGTGCTGTTAATGTTTACAGAGCATGATTAAACATGAAAATGCAGAACTACAAACCAAATTCATTGATCCTCACATCAAACATGCAAATCAGTACCGATATCTGCACTTTCCACTCCACTTTAAGTATCATTGGACCATAGTAGTGAGCGATATGAATGATGGAGTGTAGAAGCACTACAATTCAATGAGGCCCAGAAATGGTTTTGAAGATATACACCTAGCTCAAGCAAGCATAGTGATAATTTCAATATTTCATTCTATAATATGAAAAAATGTGCATGTTGAGTTACACATCAACGCAGTTAAAATATTATCTATTCTACACATCTAATTATATTCACAGTCACAGAAAACATATATCTAATCACATATTCAGAAATTTCTTTACACATCGGATATGGCAGATACATTAACACCCTCAGACTATGTCAAGCCATTGCAATCAGTTGCTGCATGCCCTCAACAAGATCCAAGTTCGTGAGTATTTACAATTAATGCTCTCATTGACATAGCACCTACAACCAATGTGAACATAAGAATGTATTGATTCTTTTTTTTTTCCCCCTATAGTCTTAATTGCGGAGTTGCACTTTGCTACATAATGAGGCAACATGCCCATCATGAACCGATTGAACATGTGCTGGACAAGGAAGCTTGGTTTGCTATGAGAGCTGTGTTAGTCGAAGCATTCCTAAATGATCCTGAAAGAATGAATCATGGAATTTTTGTTGTTGACACCAAAGAGGATGCATCTGAGAACTAAACTTCATATTTTCACATCCCACCATTTTCTTTTGATGTATTGATGACACAATGTTAACATCAGGTTTTGTCCAAGTACAATATATTTTGTATATGATATACCAATCACTAACATGTGAACTTGGGTATTGTTAGTTAGTAAACAATGAATCCACAAAGTTGTTAATATGAATAGCTGTATACATTTTGTCTACCAAGAAATACAGTTTTAATATGAATGTTCTTTCTTGGTCTTATTCATGGTGTATGAGTATTGTTAGTCATTATATGTGTTTGTTAAGTACAACACAATGTGAAAGTTACATATTGGGGATATATGTAACTTTTCTACATTTTATTTTGCAAAAAATCAAAACAAACTATTTCAAACAAACAAAGAAAATGTAAAGAAATTACAAAATTACAAATTCCATAGAACAAATCACTTTTTTATTGACAAATTGTATCAAAATATGAAAAATCACATTAAGAAGCTTGCACCAACAAGTACACTAACACATGAACTACTAAATTGTTTACCAATGCAAATATATGTAACATTCACAACAATATATTATTTATCTAAAACAAATTGTGCATTATAAATATTCACAAGTCAACATAATATTCACAACGATATCCAACACATGAACCAATAGAACTCTATATTTGATCTTTACACAACTTTAATTGTGGCTGCCCATCTTTTTACATAGACCACGCCTCAAATCTGTTAAAAAAACATATATCATATTCCACCCATCAACACATATTGTGTATATAACAGGATAACATTATATTTTCCTAAAATTGATAAACAAACTATTTCATAAATAAACAAAATGAGAAAAAAAAAACTACAAAATGACAAATTGCATAGAATGAATGAATCATTTCTTATTGAAAAATTGTATCGAAATACAAAACAAGTACACCAACGCATTAACTAATAAAATGTGTATCCAATGCAAATGTATGTAACGTTCACAATGGTATCTTATTTATCTAAAACAAAAAAAAAGCATTGTAAATGTTCAAAACTAAATGTGAATTCACAATGTTCACCAACACATCAACCAATATAACTCTATATTGGCTCTTTACACGACTTTCGATTGTGCCTGCCCATCTTTCCATATCTGCCACACCTGATTTGACTTACTTTTTCCCCTCGAGATGGTATTTTACTCTTTCTCGGCTTACCAGCTGGCCGTTTTACAATTGGAGGTAATATGATAAAATCGCTAGAGGAAAAAGCTGGTTTCTCCACAAATGCTATTGGGAAAATAGCCGCTGCATATGCTTCCCGATAATTCTCTACATGAAAACATTTTTCAACACAATCATTAAGATTATATGCACTCCTTTGGATAGCCACAACAACATGTTCACAAGGAAATCCATTTACTTGCCACCGATAGCAAGAACAAACACGGTGTCCAATATCAACTATGACTGATGGAAATGAATGCACGTTGAACACATCATCATTAGCTTTACTCACATTCCATGACCTACTAGTATTGAATGAATCTTGGAGGTTAGTCTCAAAGGTAGGGCACATAATTCCATTCCACTTATTTACAATCTCCCTCCGCTCTGACATTTGACACATTATTTAAGTCCGGATAGTATCAACCAATTTTGTTATTGGAAGATTTCATGCTCCTTTGATCCAATTGTTGAATGATTCAGCAACATTGGATGTCATCTCACCATATCGATGTCCCCTAACACAAAACAACAAAAATTGTCACATTTTAACACCATGTGTGACATTTCACATTGTTAAAAATATAAATAATGTACATATAACCATCATTATATTCCATGAAACACACAATTTTACACACTTTACCTAAAGTAAGCATTTGCCCAATGTTCAGGTTTCAACCCTGACAAGAAGTTATATGCTCGTTGCTTTCCCCCACTCTTCAACTCTTCTAGTAATGCATGAAAACCCGTCACAGTAGATTCATATGCATAATTACCCAACTTCCCTATTAAGTGTTCCTTGAAACCATTCTCCATACCCTTCTACTTGTCCCTAAAATTATTCTTTAGATGTTGTAAACACCATCCATGATATGCTGATAGGAATGCCTTTGGCATTGCTTCCAAAAGCCCTAGATTATGATCAGATACAAATGTCATGCATCTATCATCAACAATTACTTTTGATAGTTCATACAGAAACCATGACCAATTCGATTCATTCTCCAAATCAACAATTGCAAAGGCCACTGGAAACAATCCTAAAAATAAAACCAATGTTAACAGTCACAACTAAAACACAAAAAGTAAACAATTGTAAAACCTCACATCAAAAAGCTAAACAAACCTTGGTTACCGTCTTTAGCCGTTACTGCAAGCAATTACCCTTTGTATCTCCCTTTTAGAAATGTTCCATCAATAAAAAGTAAAGGGCGACAATATTTGAAGCCATTGATACATGCAGCGAATGCTATAAAAAACCTTTTAAACTGACTAGTCTTCAAATCATAGTCAATATTGATATGACTTCCCGGATTATAACACTTAATAGCATCACCGTACCATCTCAATTGGTCAAACGATGTTAAGTAATCACCATGCATAGCCTCTCTCGCTTTCTCAACACATGCTACAAGGTAGCTGATATCAAGTCCATAGTCTGCCTTGAAAGTATATATCACCTCAGTGGGGCGCGTTATTGGTCTGTCCCTAACACGTTCACATACAACATTTGACACCAAATCAGAGCTAAGCCTTGGATTTTTTGAAGTACGAACATCAACATCACAACTATGTATCTTAGTCCATCTCTTAAGGTAGAAAAATTGGTTTGCTCTTTGGGCTTTACAGTGCATAGACCACAAACATCCTCTATCATCTCTATGTGGGCATACAGCAGTAATTTGTTCTAAATTGTTCTTCAAATATTTGAATTTAAACCCACATTGCATTGTAAATTTGCATAAAACAGTACGAAACTCAAATGCTCCTCTTGTAAAACATTGACCAACATCCATAATACCATTTGCCCAAACTGAAGACAACAAAACCTTCTCACTGTGTGCACAATATCTACGAAGCGAATTTGTTTGATCCTCATGTTCAATGCATGGCTTTTCTAAACTACTATCTCTATTAATACCCAATTTTTGCTTAACAATAACATCAATTCGTTCAACTCCAATTGATTTACCAAGCAATAACATGTTTTGCAATTCCTCATTGTTATCCAAATGAAAATTCTTATACCTCGGCAGTCAGTAAAACATAGTAATTGAATCAGCAGACAAATCACATCATTTGTTGCACACACATTTCACTAACTGGTCAAAGGAAAATGATTGTAGCACATTTATCACAAACATGTTTGACCCATAGCAGAACAACAACAACATGAAAAAATTCATTTGTCTCGTATCACACTACAAAATCATCAATAGTACATAAAATAATTTGAATATTCAATCATATTTATATGTGTGAAGATTTGCTAACACAGTGAAATGTATACGGATTTTTAAATAGTTCAAATATTCACATCATACAAAAAAAAACTCTACCTTCTCAACAAATAATCATAAGCTCTACATTTATCATCATACACACTACATACAACAAATTCTAAGCCCATAACATACATTCATACATGCAATTTCAATTATACAACACATATACTAATAATGTAAACTTCCAGTTCACTAAATGCTCAACAACAGCTTGTTCCAACTGTATCATGACTTTTTAAATGGTTCAAATATTCACATAAAAAAAAAAAAAACTACCTCATCAACAAACAATCATAAACCCTATGTTTATCATCATACACACCACATACAACAAATTCTAAGCTCACGGTACACACACATACATACAATTTTAATTGTAAAATTCATACACTGATAGCTTGAACTTCCAGTTCACTAAATGCTTAACAATAACGTGTTCAAACACTGATACAACAAAATTTCATCATTCAAAATTTCACATGAATACAATAATTTCATCACAACAACGAATCAATCACTAATCGCATGACATAAACATCACCGTAATCAATTGATGATAAACGATGAAGAACGACGAAGAACAATGAAGAATAGAACAAATCACAACAGCAATCTCAAGCAAAACTATTCTCTAGAATATCGATTGCAAACCAGACAAAACGCAAATCGCAAATCGAAATCACGCAAAACCTAGAGCTTCAGTAATCGCAAAATCGCGCCCACTCTATGTGCGTCATTGTAGGCTTTGTACTCCATAAAGTATTTTAAAGCAAATTAAGACAAATAAAACAAACTTATTTGAAGCTAAAACAAAAGCATAGAATGAGAATGGGTTATTCTTCTTTTAGTAGCCCTTTGATGGTTTCTCTTTCGCTAGTATTTTTTCTTCTATTCAGTAGTCTCTCAACTGCTTCAAGGCCAAGCATGAAATCAACAACTGATTGGATCACTGAAATTTGCTCCAAAACTCAAAATCCTTCACTTTGTTTGCAGACTTTACATCGCTCTTCCGGTGGAGACCGTAAAGCCCTCGGCCAAATCTCGATCAACATAACACAAACCAACGCTAAACAGATTTCCAACCTCATTACCTCCCTTTCCAAACAAGCAACTGACCCTAAACTAAGAAATATACTCTCTATGTGTGCTGAAAACTATAAAGATGCCATTAACAACCTTAATCAAGCTAAAAATGCGATGAACTCTGGGGACTTTGATGGCATGAATGCTAAAGCCTCAGCTGCAGAGACTAATTCAAGTATTTGTGAAGATGGCTTTCAAAGAACACCTAAACCATTCCAGCTTCAACAAGCAAATAAGAAGGTGTCAGTGCTTTTGTAGTATCGTTTTGGCCATCAGTGTCTCTTTGAAGTCTAGACCAAAATAGTTTTATCATCTTCTTATGTGAAATTTAGGCTACAAAAAATAAAATTTCATAATTTCTTATTGAGAAAAATAAAAATGCTACTTTAATATTGCATAATATTATAAACCTTAAAATCAAATCAAGTTGATCGGAGTGGTACACTCCACTTGTATTATTTGTATTAAAAGAAAGAGAGGAAAATTATCAATAAATTATGTTTAGCTTTTAAAATTACAAGTGAGTCCTATTAATTTTCCAGGTGGACAATTAAATATTATTTTTGATAATTTATTTACAAAAAATTCAATTCTTTATAATAGTTTTTTTTCTCCAAATTTACCCTTCACATCAAAATATTAATAACAATTTTATTTATTTATTTATTTATTTTTATAAACAAGAGAGTTCTATTAAATAGGCATAAGATTCATCGTTTCTGTTATACTTTGAAAATTTTATGAATTTTTCATTGCATTATTGGACATTAAATTTAGTTCTTCCATCTAAATTGGAGATTAAGTTTAATAATTTTGTGACACATGTCAATTTTTTAAGATATACACCTAGACAAAGTTAATAAAAATTAAGATGAAATGACTAAATTAAAATTAGACTTAACCCATGTAGCTCGATTCTGGCTTGAAATTTTTTAAGGATTGAGCAACATGTTTTTATTTTGGTGAGGACTTGGGCATAAATTCAACAATTTGAATTAAATTATGTGGGCTTAGGCAGAGACACCGAATAATCCGATCAATTCAAAATCCAAATTGTATAGACAAATATATAAACTATAAATTATTGTGTGACCATAACTTTTTTTTTATTTTGAATAAGAAAGAATAAGTTTCACAAACCATCACTTTTAATAGAAAAAGTAACATTTCTTTCTATTTGATTTTAACAAGTCACTTTTTAGCTATTTAAGCTAAAAACGCTTTTTGCTATTGATGGTAATTTGTTTAATTGACAATTGAAAAAAAATAAAAATTAATAGGACCTACCATATTTCATAATTGCTAAAAAAATCATACATTTTTCTAACTTTTTTTGTCTTTAATAAAAAATAATTTAATTTATATGAAAAGTTTTTACTGTTCAATTCCTTCTAGTATAGAAAGATCTAAAAAAAATTTAATTAAAATTTAAAAATAAAATAATAAAAACACTGTTAATAGCTATTAATAATTTGAACATGTGTATTTAAAACAAATAAATAAATAAAATAGTAGAAATTTTAAATTTAAAAACGCGATTTTGAAAAGCTTGTCATATTGGACATTTGGAAGGAGTATAATTAGAAACCTAAAAAGGATTTCCTTTTAGAAATTTGAAAATGATTTTCTTATTAGTCAATATTAAAATAAAAGAAGAAAAAAATGAAAGAACTAATGGTGTTTTAAAATGGATTGAAACTTTTAATTACCTCACAATGTTTTGTAATTATATATAGTATAGAAATATAGATAGTATATATTTATGTTTTTTAGCTCATAAGGTGGGGCTTGATTACTAAATATACTAAAAATATAATTGTCATGAGGAATTATAAGTAAAAATAATTTTGCAAAAAAGATAAAATAGCGATAATTTAATGACATGTGTACATATTTATTTTGAAAATTGAAATCTTATTTAGTAATATTTGGAAGAAAAAATTATATATGTTTTATAAGGTGGGGAATGATTAATAAATATATATTTTTCATAAGGTAGGGAATGATTAATAAATATACTCTAGAAAAATAAGTAAATTTAATTTTTCAAAAATAAAAAATAAAATAAGAAGAAGAAGACAAAACAATGTTAATTTCATGACTTGCTTTTTTTTTTAAATAAAATTAAAATATGAGTTATTATGTATTTATACTATTATAAATAGAATGAGTGTTGCTAATAACCCTTCATTTCTTTGGCCCTCAACTTTCTAAAATTGCTTCCCAATTATATTTCTTTGGACCCCAGGGTCCCCTACATATTCCCAACTTTACCCGCTTTTTCATTACACTCCCTTCTGTTACTTTGGCATCCTCTCTTCCTCGTCATTTTCCCACTCCAACCACCCCTTCTTCATCTGAGCCGCTATCTGTTGGAACAATCTTCTGTGTAAAATAAATCAATTGAAACAAATCAAATAAATAAATTACATACCGAATTTATTTTACCGAACCAAATAAATAATTAAAAGATCAAGTCGAGTGTGTAACACTTTATCCTTAAGACAGATTCGCCCTGCTACGGTGCTTACGGTTAAGTGGCGTCTATCTCCCAGGATACAATGATCTTCACAAATTGTAGTAGCACTCCAAAACAATTTGTACGGTGAACCAAACCTGTATTCTATGCCCTCAAAGTATTCCCTAAAATTAATATGAGGAATATATGCAACAGAGCAAAAATTGGACAGTAAGAAGATGAATTTTTCAGTCAATATTTCGAGCCCAAGACTGCTGGAAATGACAGATATTTATAGGCAAAAAGACAAACCCAAATAGGTTTGATTTTGAAGATAAACATATGCAAAAAACTAGACAGATTTAGTTTGAAATTCAAACAGATTCGGTGGCAGTTTCAACAGATAACTGCACAGCAGTTTGAATCTATTCTAGGCAGTTTTGAACCTGTCTGGCAAATTTGAATTTGTCCAGGTTCCAACAGATTTGAAAAACTGTTTAAACAGTTTGATTTATTTGGAAAATTGGACTGGAAGAAGTAACAAATGGACAGAAAAATTAAATTCAAATTTGGCACAAAATTTGAATTAATTTCGTTAAGAATTTTGAAAAAAGTTCAAATAAATTTTCTCCAAAAAATTAATATTAGAACCGACCTGACCCACAACCCACACCCGTGCCCAGTACGGCTCAGCTGGCCGGTCGAACGGACAGCGGCGACGGCGCTCGCGCGTGTGTGGTGGTTTGGGCAAAGGTTCACATTGTCCATAACTTCTCCCTCCTACAAACTTGGGATGCCCCTTGGGGCTCAACCCAAGTTAGTACACTAAGAGCTTATATACTCATAAAAGCTCTCTTAAAGTTTCAATGCAAGACAACCCATTTCAAGGAAACCCATATCTAATTCTTTAATTGTCTATTCCACGAACTCGGAAACGATGTCAACTTTCCATTCACTCATAAATGATTTTGACGAACCATCTTCACCGTGTGATTTGCCATGCGGCAAAGAACACGTCACCTCTTTGGACCCACCCCAAAAGACGTTTGGGGCCCACTCAATTTTGGGCTCAAAGTTGGCCCAAAATAAGCCTATAAAAACCATTATTTCCAACAATCCCCCACATGAATAGAATTTGACGAAGAGAAAATGCAACAACATGATCTAATTACAGAGAATACAAAAATTAGAAATATTCTGCAAAGGATAAGTAGCTTTTGGCTTTGAATCTTCCCTTGTGAGACACTATCGGATTTACTAACTAACCAGTGAACATGATGTCTTGAACTGTTCAGTCATTTGTGTAAATCAAGACAATAGAACTCACACATCATATTGCCAAACACAGTTTAGTTCTCACTATTGTGTTCATTTTGGCCCTAAACAACCTGGTCTTTCATGAGTGCTCTAGAGAATTGTAACCCTTCGCAAATCTCATAAAACCGGCCCAGTTCACACTCACATAGGTGATTCTTATGAAAAGTATCCTGCCATACTCCAGTAGGTTTACTTAGATATAAGAATCATTAAAAGTATTACTTAACCTAAAACGCTACTGACATCACTATTTCATCATAGAAATGGATAGGAGTTTGACTCCCCAATGATTCTTCTAAGTTATACATAACTCGGTTCTCCCTTTGAACCTAGATTTTGAGATCTCCAGTCAACTAGGTTGGGTTGCCGCTGTGGTAACTCTTATTTAATAGGCTTAAGTCCCATTCCCCTTGATGGATTCTCAACTAGCTCTCTTGCTAACCCTTTGGTTAATGGATCCGCTATGTTGTCTTTAGACATCACATATTCAATGGAAATAATTCCATTATAGAGTAGTTGTCTCACGGTGTTATGTCGACGATGAATGTGTCGGGACTTTCCATTATACATATGACTTTGTGCTCTACCTATTGCGGATTGACTATCACAATGTATGCATATAGCAGGCACCAGTTTTGGCCACATTGGAATATCTTCAAGGAAGTGACGAAGCTATTCTGCTTCTTCCCCAGCTTTGTCTAAAGCTATGAATTCTAATTCCATAGTAGACCTAGCAATGCAAGTCTGTTTGGAAGATTTCCAAGATACAACCACACCACCAAGAGTAAAGACATACCCACTGGTGGACTTTGAGTCTCTAGTATCCGATATCCAATTTGCATCATAGTATCCTTCAAGTACTGCTGGATATCTAGTATAATTAATCCCAATGTTACGAGTACATCTGAGGTATCTTAGAACCCTTATAATTGATTTCCAGTGTTCTACTCCTAGATTACACGTATATCTACTTAATTTACTTACTGCATAAGCTATATCTATAGCGATCCCAATTTTTTCCCGTCATTTATTGTATTCCGAACTCGAGTTTAGTGGTTGTATGTTGTCTGTATATTGTTTCCATCCTTTAATTCCTTGCATTTGAGTTTTGGGATGTGTTGGGCGAGTTTGGAACAGGTTGGTTGTCTATTGAAACAAATGGTCGCTGTCCAGAATTTGGCTTCGTCGCTCGAGCGAGACTGTTTGCGCGGACCGAGCCTTGAGTATTTGCTTCTTCGCTCGAGCGAAGGTTCTTGCGCTCGAGCGAGCTTTCTGTGGTGTGTCTCTTCGTTGGAGTGAGATTTCTTGCGCTCGAGCGAGCCTTGTGTTTTGTGTTCCTTTGCTCGAGCGAGAACTCTTGTGCTCAAGCGTGCGTCTGCGTGAGTGGCAGACTTGAAGCTTCGCATTGTTCGCTCGAGCGACGTTTCTTGCGCTCAAGCGAGGTATTTGTTGTGTCTGGTCGCTCAAGCGAGCCTCGCATATATTAGATCGCAGCAGCGTGATTTTAATCACTTTTTCATCTCCTTTTTCACTCCAAACCCTAGATCCGACTCTCTCTCTCTCTCTACACACTCCTTCTCTCTACAAATACACTTGATCTAGAGTGTCTCCACCCAACTTCCTTTGTAAAAAGGGTAGAGCATCACGTGGGCTATCTTTTGATCCGAAAAAGCTTGGATTTGGAGCATCTTGGGTTTCTCTCTTCATCTCCTTTGAGTTTCTCCATTTGAGGTAGGGATAATCTACTCATTTCTATGAGCTTTAACATAAATATTAGTCATTTTGTATAAATGGTGAGATTTGGAAATTTTGGAAAGTTAGGGTTTGAAATTTGAAATGTTTGAAAGAAGGGTTTCTTAGTTTTGGGCTGCATTGTGAATGTGAGGTCTTGAAACGGGGTTATTTGTGTATAATTGATGAAATTGAGCCTTAGGGTTGATATTTGAGGAATGGGGAAAAATGCCCTAATTGGGATTAAATAAATTATTTGTCAAAATAATGGAATTAATTGTGGAAATATGTGATTGGGTTGGAAATGATGAAATTTGGAGAAAATGTAATTAAATGGTGTAGTTGGATAGATAAATCACTTACCTATGAAAAAGTTAATAATTTATATATTGATAAATTTATTTATCTGTTTAGAAATAACTGTTTTGGGCTATCAGTGGAGGATAACCATGATTGTTATAGAACTGCATGATGATTAGGTAAACTGAAACTAATCAATTGGATTATGTCATTGAATATGAAGGTTGGATTAACGCATTGAATATGTGCTTTAATTGGTCATTGTATATGACAACGTGTTTAAATACATTGCATATGTACTTTTGTTTGGTAGAAGATAGGGGATGTACTCCATTGTTTGGGAGAAGATAGGGAATGTACTCCATTGTTTGGGAGGAGATAGGGGATGGACTCCATTGATAATTAAGTTGGCCGGAGTGTCCAGGGTGAAAGTCCCGAAACCTTATATACATATGAATGATGTTGATGATTGAAGTGTTGATAATTTGAGTTGTAGTCTCATTGTAAATTGATTTGGATAAATAAATGGAACTGGATTGAAATACGGTTGTAAATGTTGATTGGTTATGGAAAGGATGTATGTTGGTTTACATGTGTTAAACATTTATCAGATGTTAAAGTTTTAGTTATTTCTCATATTGTGTTTAGCATATCTCTATTAGGCTTTGGCTCATCCTACTTGGGATACCATTTTCAGGTACAGGTGACATGTCGCCTCCAAGGTCTTAGCTTGGGAGGTTTAGGAGTTGAAACCTCCGTTTTGTTATTTTGTTTTGGTGATTACATGTAAATTCAAGCCGAAGGCATTATATGTAAAGAGTTAGCACTCTTCTTTTGTTGTAACCAAGTTATTACTTGGAAAGATGTAAGCCCGTAAGGCATTTTATTAATTTGTAAACATTTGGAACTTATATGAAATACCCTTTTGTGATATTAACTCTGATGAATGGAAATGTGATTTATCTATCATGTATATAGAACTGTTAAATGGTGGGATTATGTATTTTTTTGAGGGCGTTACAACTTGTTATCAGAGCATACCGAGTTTCAATATTTTGGGTACGTGGGAAGTGGTTAGTACCACAAGGGGTTTGTCTCGCTTGTTAGAATGGCCAGGGGGACGACAAGAGGCAGAACGGTTCTAACCCTCAGCAGTCCTAGTGAGTGCATTCGAGATTTACCTTTCCGGTACCGAGTTTGGGTCCTGGGAGAAGCGGTCAGGGAGATATCACTTGTTACAAATATGGTCAGTTGGGCCAGAAGTCTCCAGCTTGCTCGTAAAGGGGAGGAGGGCAGCGAGCAGCTTCATCTTCGGCTCATTCTTAGGGCCAGAGTCAGGGCAGAGGCCAGCCGCTCACTTGTTATCAGTGTGGGCAGGCGGGGCACCTGAAAACGTTTTGCCCACAATTGAGTGGCACATCTGGTGCGTCTGGTTCGAGACAGACACAGAGTTATCAACCAGCTCAATTAGTTCGAGCCTCGAGGGCCAATCAGGGAGCCTCTTCGGCTCAGTCTGTGCAGCAGTCTTATGCTCCGAGAGGTGAGCAGGTAGATCAGAGACCTACAGGGCGCGTGTATGCTGTTACGGCGCCAGATCTTGTACCGGCTCCATCTGTTGTGAGAGGTACCTTTTTGTTTTGCAACTCGGTTGCTAATGTGTTAATTGATATGGGTGCATTCCATTCCTTTATATCTTCTGCATTTGCATCTGTTTTGGGGTTGGAGTTGGCGCAGTTAGCATCTCCTATTTGTGTTGTGTCACCTATTGGGGGTGAGGTGGTTCTAAAGCAGGGATGTTGGGGCTGTGATATAGAAGTCGCCGATCGTCGGCTTCCCTTTTCCTTTGTATTGATGGATATGTCTAGGTTTGATGTGATTTTGGATATGGACTGGTTATCGTCATACCGTGCGATTATAGATTGTTACCGCCAGAGGGTTACTGTATGTACCTTGAGTGGCGAGTGTTTCCATTTCTTGGGAGATCGGGTTGGTAGGGTTTTACCACCGGTGTATGATCCGCGATGGCGGAGTGAGCTTAGTTGTCTTCTCGCTAGCTGTATGAGTAGTGAGTGTGATGAGACTCGAACTGAGTTGCCAATAGTGGTTTGTGAGTACTCGGACGTCCTTCCCGAGGTCCTTGTTAGTTTACCACCCCATCGAGAGATCGAGTTCTCTATTGACTTAGTACCTGGCACGGCACTGATTTCTATGGCACCGTATCGTTTTGCCCCAGCTGAGTTAAATGAGTTGAAGGATCAGCTCCAGGAACTGTTAGATAAGGGTTTTATTCGCCCTAGTACTTCGCCTTGGGGAGCACTGACCCTCTTTGCTAAGAAGAAAGATGGGACTTTGAGACTTTGCATTGATTATCGAAAGTTGAATCGGGTTACAGTTAAGAATAAGTATCCTATGTCTCGTATTGATGATCTGTTTGATCAGTTGAAGGGATCCCGTTGTTTCTCTAAGATAGACTTGAGATCGGGTTACCATCAATTGAGAGTCAGGGAGGAAAATATCTTGAAGACGGCATTCCGTACGCGGTATGGCCACTATGAGTTTCTGGTGATGCCTTTTGGGCTTACCAATGCACCGGCTGTGTTCATGGACTTGATGAACTGGATTTTTCGAGAGTTCTTAGACCGCTTCATAGTCGTCTTTGTGGACGGCATTCTAATTTATTCACCTTTTGAGAAGGATCATGAGGAACGCTTGCGAGTGGTGCTGGAATTTCTTAGAGCCCATAAGTTGTATGCTAAGTTTGGGAAGTGTGAGTTCTGGCTAAGAGAGGTTAAGTTCTTAGACCATATGGTATCTAGGGAAGGGGTGACTGTAGATTCATCCAAGATAAAGGCAGTGCAAGATTGGGCACAATCTAAGAATGTCTTTGAGATCCGTAGTTTCTTGGGGTTGGCCGAGTATTACCGACGGTTTGTGAAAGATTTCTCCAGGCTAGCTTCGCCTTTGACTAGATTGACGCGGAAAGGGGTCAAGTTTGTGTGGAGTGAGACTTGTGAAAAGTCGTTCCAAAAGCTTAAAGTTAGACTCACCACCGCTCCAGTATATTGTGATGTCTCACGAGAGGGTTTGGGTTGCGTATTAATGTAAGAGAGGAAAGTAGTAGCCTATGGCTCGCGGCAGTTGAAAACACACGAGAGGAACTACCCTACTCACGACCTAGAGTTAGCAGCTGTGATTTCGCCTTGAAGATTTCAAGGCACTATCTGTATGGTGAGAGATTTGAGGTGTTCTCGGATCATTAGAGTCTGAAGTATCTGTTTACACAGAAGGACTTGAATTTGAGGCAGAGAAGGTGGATGAAATTCATAAAAGATTATGACTTCGAGTTGCATTATCATCCGGGAAAGGCCAATGTTGTGGCCGATGCCCTAAGTAGGAAGTCCATTAGTGATGTAGCTTGTATCGCTATCCGAGAATGGGAGATATTGGGTGTTCTTGGTGAGTTTGACTTGCATCTGGGCGAGTCTGTTGAATTTGCAACTTTGTTTTCTATAGTTGCACAACCTACGCTTGTGAATCAAGTGTTGGAAGCACAGAAGGGTGACTTCGAGATAGAATCCCTTCGGGAGAAGATCTCCAGTGGGAAGGTAGATAAGGGTTTGACTATGTACCCCAACCTGAGTGTGAGGTACCGAGACCGCTTGTTTGTACCGGAGTCTTGCCGAGAGGAAGTACTCCGAGAGTTTCACCATTCACGCCTTGCGGTGCATCCGGGAGGCACAAAGATATATCACGATCTAAGTCGCCAGTTTTGGTGGAGGGGTATGAAGAAGGATATGGCGGTGTTTGTGTCAAAGTGCCTTACTTGTCAACAAATGAAGGCCAAGCATCAGAGGCCAGCGGGTTTGTTACAACCCTTGCCTATAGCCAAGTGGAAATGAGAGCATGTCACGATGGACTTTGTTATGGGTCTTTCGAAGACTCAACGAGGTAGTGATGCCATATGGGTGGTAGTGGACCGGTTGACTAAGTCAGCGCACTTTATTCCTATGCGTGTGAGAGATTCGGTAGATCACTTTGCCGACTTGTATATTCGGGACATAGTGAGATTGCACGGGATCCCAATGTCGATCGTCTCAGATAGAGATCCGCGTTTTACTGCTAGGTTGTGGCAGAGTTTGCAGAGTGCCTTGGGCACTAGATTGACTTTTAGCACGGCTTACCATTCTCAAACTGACGGGTAGTCCGAGTGCACTATTCAGATCCTTGAGGATATGCTTCGAGGCTGTGTCCTTGACTTTAAAGGGTCGTGGAAGAGACACTTACCGTTAGTGAAATTTTCCTATAACAACAGTTTCCAATCGAGTATTAGCATGACACCGTTTGAGGCCTTGTATGGCCGACCGTGAAGATCTCTAGTGTGTTGGGCCGAGGTGGGCGATGCACCTTTGTTGGGTCCGGAGTTAGTGTGGGGGACGACGGAAAAAGTGACACTTATTCGTAAGAGGCTAGTTACAGCCCAGAGTCGCCAAAAGAGTTATGCCGACCGTAGGAAGAGACCTTTGTCATTTGAGGTGAGTGATCACGTCTTTCTGAAAATATCACCTAGGCGGGGTTTGATGAGGTTTGGGAAGAGTGGGAAGTTGTTCCCTCAATTTATTGGCCCTTTTGAGATCCTTGAGCGGATTGGGGAGGTTGCCTACCGTCTAGCATTGTTGCGGCAGTTGTCTAGAGTGCATGACGTATTTCATGTTAGTATGCTTCGGAAATATGAGTCGAATTCGTCATATGTGTTGGATTGGACCGACTTAGAAGTAGACGAGAATGCTTCGTATGAGGAGAGACCGGTGAGCGTCTTCGATAGACGGGACCAAGTTTCGCAATGCAAGATGATTTCCTTTGTCAGAGTATTGTGGAAACATCATAGGGCTGAGGAAGCAACTTGGAAACGTGAATTGGAGGTCCGAGAGAAATATCCGGACCTATTTGTTGATGTTTGAACATATGTTGAGAATTTTGTTTTGTTGATAAACTCTAAGAACATTGTATATGTTTTGTATTATGGAAGTATTGAAATTGTTGAATATGTTTCGGAAATGTGAGCTTAATTTAACATTATATATGTTGAATGTATTGTAGAAATGAAAATATGTTATTAACATTGAATATGTTATGGAATTATGGGATATGTGTATTGAAATTTGTTGAATTTCGAAAGAATGCATGATAATATATATATATTGAGCTACATTTGCAAGTTATCCTCTTGGGAAGAGATGAAATGATCGGTAGTGGATCATGTTGGTAAATGTTGTATTGTAAGCATGTTGAGAATTAAAAAGATCACAATTTTGAAACCTATATATAATTTCGGGGACGAAATTCTTTAAGGGGGGGAGGTTACAGCGATCCCAATTTTTTCCCGTCATTTATTGTATTCCGAACTCGAGTTTAGTGGTTGTATGTTGTTGTCTGTATATTGTTTCCATCATTTAATTCCTTGTATTTGAGTTTTGGGATGTGTTGGGCGAGTTTGGAACAGGTTAGTTGTGTGTTGAAACAAATGATCGCTGTCCAGAATTTGGCTTCGTCGCTCGGGCGAGACTGTTTGCGCTCAAGCGAGCCTTGAGTATTTGCTTCTTCGCTCGAGCGAAGGTTTTTGTGCTCGAGCGAGCTTTTTGTGGTGTGTCTTGTAAGGACCCAAAAATGCGTATCAGGAATTATCTTTATATAATTATGCGTTAATGTGCCTTAATTTAATTACATCTGCTTGGATTGAAGAATTTTTTTTAGTTGAGTTATGACCTTGGAACTAAAATTGCCGACTTTTAAGGGTTCAAAAACCGCAATTGAGTACATGGTTATGCTAATGAGAATTTTTAGAGCTATTTGGGAAAATTAATTGGAAATTTATTTTGTCTGATTCGTTAAGGTATGTTTGGGCGGTTAACTTAGTACTGCAAATTGAAGGCCTTAGAGGCTTCAGAAACCAGAACGGAGTACATAATTATGTTCAATATGATTTTTGGAGTCATCTGGAAAGTTTAATTGAAATTTGATTTCGTACGATTCGTAAGGGTGTGTTTGGCTCCCTAATTGTGATAAGCTTATATCTATCTATCTATATATATATGTTATGAGTTGAACTCATCACTTTTGAGCCCAAAAATATCTTAGGGAGAGGGAGAGACACGAAGGAGAGGGAGAACTCAAAGAGAAGAAGGGAGAAAGTGTACAAATGAAGAGGAAATCCAAGATTTAGCTTGAATTCACCATGATTATGCAAGAACAAGTGGTATTAAAGGCTTAAGGTAAGATTTCCCCTCTCAATACTTGAAGATCATAAGCTAAAGAGTGAGTTTCATGGGTTATATATGATTATATGTATGTGTTTTGTTTCATCAAGCAAGAAGATGTTGAATCTTTGTACATAGCATGAATTTATGTTCACAACTTGATTTCTTGTTGGAGTTTTATGGTTCTTAAGAGGCTAAAGAGGATTTCACCATGTAAGTGAGCTTGGAACTCCCAACCATGTATACTTTATGATTTTGGGTTTTGATTCTTAACCTTGTTCTTGTAAATGGGAAATTGAGTATTGTTTTGGAGTTATGATTTTTTATGGACGCTAAGGATGTGAAATTTAACATGTGTTAAAGAGTTTTGGGCTTTGATTTACATGAAATTGAAGTTTAATTTTGAAAATGAGGGGTTCCAAGTCAAGAAGCCATTTTCGGACTGATTTTTACCCAGTCCCGCACGTGCCCTGGAATTTCCCGCACGTGCGGCCAATAGTGTCCCCCACAAAAGTTACATTATGAAATAAAAGCACGTGCTCCCGCACGTGCCCTGGATTTCCCGCACGTGCGGATTTGGTCCCGTACGTGCAGCACTTCCCTATTTCAGCTCAACTTCAAATAAGCATATCTCTCTCATCCATACACCGTTTTAAGTGATTCTTGAGCCTAAACTCAAGCCCCGGAAGTCTAGTTTCTAATGGTGGTGGTCTCACTCCCAAATTCAAAGTACACAAATAGATATGCCCAAATTAGTGAGGGTTGTTCACTTTCTGTCCAATCGTTTCATGCCATTTTCTCTCATAACCCAGTTTCCTTTCATTTCTTCCTATTTCCCTTGATAAGAATTATGACCCATTGAAGACCTATGAGTTTAGAACCACATAACTAATTGGTTAAAGAGCAAAGTAAAGGATCGGCTATATTCATATATTGCGCTATATGCATTGTGTTTGTAGGTCAAGACAAAAACATCGTCCCACTGCAACCAGGAGCCCATCACTGTGAGTAATAGTATAGTAAAGATATATCTTTCATTATCTATTTTGATTTATGTATGACATGATTCTCTAAATATCGTATTTTGTCAAATTGCACAAGTTTCCAAGAAATGCGAAATGAATTATGAACAAGAAACGTGAATTATTTATAATATGATATGGTGGGCCCAAGGCCATTCTGTTTATCTGTTCCGCTTATGTTTTGGCATGATATGAATTTTTTGGTCTTTACGACCTATTGATTTTTGGTATGGAACAAAGTGCTATACGGAACTAAGTGCTACAGTGGGAGTCACCTCTAGAATCCGTACGAGTCACCTCTTGGATCCATACATACATGAATTGGGCGCAATGAGAGGTGGAGACATGTCGATGTTCCATCTATTCTATGATCAGATACAATGATACGATATGATACGTTTGGACCGAAGGTCGTTTTGATATATGATTGGACCCGAGGTCGTTTTGTTATACATGGTCCCGAGGTCGTTCAGAACATATGATATGAATACAAAGGTTTTGATATCGCTATATGACTCATGTTATGATATGTTATTTTATATCCATGAATGGATGTCCTATTTTAAAATGTGCTTCTAACCTTTTGTATAAGTGGGCGTACCACGTACCACATAAAATGTTTTATAATAGTTCAATTATATATTCCATTCGAAAATGTATAGATTATGATACGATAAATGTTTGTTTTGAAAAGATTTATGATACGTTTCTAAATTATGAAATATGTTTTCCTAATGTTAAGGACACCATTCATTAACCTCTTTACTTTAATATTACTCACTGGGCGTTAGCTCACCCCTTTATTTTATATATATGTAGGTGAGCCATCAGGGACCACACTAGAGTTGTACCGAGGTCTGTCTCTTTGTCAAGCTGCCCGGGTTACGCCTCTGTGTCGAGGCTTTAACTTTGTATTGGAGAATTATATATTTTATTGAATCTTATGTATTTGTGTGTGAGATCTATATAAGTTCTTGTGATTATATGTATATAAGGAAGGTGTGTTTGAATGCTTAAATTAATCTAAGTCTTCATGTATGCACAAGTTCAATGGGCATTATCTTTATGTTGGTATTTGCTTCCGCTTAAGGCCCCGTATTTAAATAAATATTCATGAAATTTTGTTTTGAGGCCAATGTACAGGCCAGTCATGGACCAAACTTTTAGGGGCAGGTTTGGGTCGTGACATGTCTCTTCGCTCGAGTGAGAATTCTTGTACTCGAGCGTGCGTCTGCGTCTCTGTGAAGACCTGTAGGTTAGTATTCTTCGCTTGAGCGAGCCCTGTGTTTTGTGTTCCTTCACTCGAGCGAGAACTCTTGTGCTCGAGCATGCGTCTACGTGAGTAGCAGACCTGAAGCTTCGCATTGTTCGCTTGAGCGACGTTTCTTGCACTCGAGCAAGCTATTTGTTATGTCTGGTCGCTCGAGCGACTAGTCCTTCGCTCGAGCGAACCTCACATATATCAGATCGCAGCTGCGTGATTTTAATCACTTTTTCATCTCCTTTTTCACTCAAAACCCTAAATCCGACTCTCTCTCTCTCTTTCTCTCTCTCTCTTTCTCTCTCTCTCTACACACTGCTTCTCTCTACAAATACACTTGATCTAGAGTGTCTCCATCCTACTTCCTTTGTAAAAAGGGCAGAGCATCATGTAGGCTCTCCTTTTATCCAAAAAAGCTTGGATTTGGAGCATCTTGGGTTTCTCTCTTCATTTCCTCTGAGTTTCTCCATTTGAGGTAGGGATAATCTACTCATTTCTATGAGCTTTAACATAAATATTAGTCATTTTGTATAAATGATGAGATTTGGAAATTTTGGAAAGTTAGGATTTGAAATTTGAAATGTTTGAAAGAAGGGTTTCTTAGTTTTGGGCTCCATTGTGAAGGTGAGGTCTTGAAATGGGGTTATTTGTGTATAATTGATGAAATTAAGCCTTAGGGTTGATATTTGAGGAATGGGAAAAAATGCCCTAATTGGGATTAAATAAATTATTTGTCAAAATAATGGAATTAATTGTGGAAATATGTGATTGGGTTGGAAATGATGAAATTTGGAGAAAATGCAATTAAATGGTGTAGTTGGATAGATGAATCACCCACCTATGAAAAAGTTGATAATTTATATGTTGATAAATTTATTTATCTGTTTAGAAATAACTGTTTTGGGCTATCGGTGGAGGATAGCCATGATTGTTGTAGAACTGCATGATGATTAGGTAAACTGAAACTAATCAATTGGATTATGTCATTGAATATGACGGTTGGATTAACGCATTGAATATGTGCTTTAATTGGTCATTGTATATGACAACATGTTTAAATACATTGCATATGTACTTTTGTTTGGAAGAAGATAGAGGATGTACTCCATTGTTTGGGAGAAGATAGAGAATGTACTCCATTGTTTGAGAGGAGATAGGGGATGGACTCTATTGATAATTAAGCTGGCCGGAGTGTCCAGGGTGAAAGTCCCAAAACCTTATATACATCTGAATGATGTTGATGATTGAAGTATTGATAATATGAGTTGTAGTCTCATTGTAAATTGATTTGGATAAATAAATGGAAGTGGATTGAAATACGGTTGTAAATGTTGATTGGTTATGAAAAGGATGTATGTTGGTTTACATGTGTTAAACATTTATCGGATGCTAATGTTTTAGTTATTTCTCATCTTGTGTTTAGCATATCTCTACTAGGCTTTGGCTCACCCTACTTGGGACACCATTTTTAGGTACAGGTGACATACCGCCTCTAAGGTCTTAGCTTAGGAGGTTTAGGAGTTGAAGGCTCCGTTTTGTTATTTTGTTTTAGTGATTACGTGTAAATTCAAGCCGAGGGCTTTATATATAAAGAGTTAACACTCTTCTTTTGTTGTAACCAAGTTATTACTTGGAAAGATGTAAGTCCGTAGGGCATTTTATTAATTTGTAAACATTTGGAACTTATATGAAATACCCTTTTGTGATATTAACTCTGATTAATGGAAATGTGATTTATCTATCATGTATATAGAACTGTTAAATGGTGGGATTATGTATTTTTTTGAGAGCGTTACAATATCAGGGCGAGTGTAGTTCATCAAGTACATCAAGCTTCCAATAATTTGGGCATACTCTAATTGAGAAATACTTTCCTGTACATTCTTCGAAAGAAACAAATTAACATCCACAAGTGTTCTAGCAAGATGATCATCATCTTTGCTGAATTTGTCAAGTATTTTCTCAATGTAATGAGATTGTGACAAAGCATAACCTTCTGATGTTTTGGTAATTTTCATACGAAGAATTACATCAGCAATGCCCATGTCTTTCATATCAAAATGTTTATTCAACATTTTCTTAGTAGTTTTAATCATGTCATTATTACTACCTATGATGAGCATATCATCCACATAAAGACATACTATAACATAACATTTGTCTGTGTTTTTAATATAAACACATTTGTCACACTCATAAATTTTAAATCTATTTGACATCATTGCCTTGTCAAATTTCTCATGCTATTGCTTTGGCGCTTGTTTTGAACCATATAATGATTTAACCAATTTACACACTTTCTTTTCTTTTCCTGTAACAGAAAAACCTTATGGTTGTTCCATGTAAATTTCTTCATCTAACTCACTATTTAAGAAAGCGGTTTTGTAGACACCCCATTTTTTACCGCCCTTAAGACTTGGGCACTCCTGATTGTTTGCTTGGTGATGAAAGGTTGTGCAGTGCAAGGGTTCGATTTCTTCGGCAATGAGAGCGTCAAATCCCAACCTTACATCCCATTTTTGGGCCAAAACTATTTTGACCAAAGATTTTAGACCTTAAAACCCTCTCTTTCAAAATATTTTTTGAAACAAAGTTCCTATGATGTTCCGACGCTCGCATTTCGTTAAATGTTGCGCTTTTCGATAAACCGAGCAAGGACAAAGTGGAAATAAATGAAAGAGAGATGAACTCTTTGAAAAAAATCTTTCAAAACACCTTATTTAGGGGTTTAGGGTTGCAGAAATGGGAGAGGAGAGAAGAAAACTAATTTGGGAGAAGTTCGGCATAAATCCGAGTAGGACCAAAACTAAGCGGCTACACTAAAATGAGCATACCTTTTTGTATACTTGGAATTTTGATGTGAAGCTGCCACCATTGGAAATCTTACTTCCGGGGCTTCAATTTTGACACAAGAATGACCTGAAACGGAGTCTAGATGAAGGAGTTATGCCCTTTTGAAGTTGAACCTGCAGAGCAAATTTTTGTTGTCGGCCAGAAAAGTGGCCGGTCGGCCAGTTGAAGTAGCTGACCGGCCAGTTGTGTCCCAAACTCAGATTTTTTGCAGATATTTCTCCTCCAGCTGTTTTCACAATGTACCAGCTGTCCTAGCTTAGATATTTCGACCAAGGCTCTCATTTTTCTATATATTGAAGCCATATCTCATATATTGGAAGGTTAGCAAAATTTTGGGAGCCTCTCTCTCTCTAAAACTCCTCTCTCTCTAGAAAATTTGTGAGCAAAATTTCAGCTTTTCTCTCTAGAATCCTCTCTCTCTTCCTATTTTGGGCTTGAAAGTGAGATTTCTCTACAAATTTGCCAAGAGACCCTTAGTCGAATACCTTCATCTTGGAGCTGAGGTCCTTAGAAGTCTTATTTGAGGTCTAAAGCTTGGTTTTTGCTCAGAATTTGGACTGATTTGCTGTTGTGCTTCAAGGGTAAGGATTTACCTCTTTCAAGCCTTGTTTTAATTAAGTGCTTGGCCATCTCTTTGTGCTATTTTGAGGCTGGTTTTAACTTCTAAAAAACTCTAATTTTAAGGCTTTAAAGTGGTGGTTTAAGCCTTGTTTGGTTAAGGGGTGTTTCCCCCCTTTTGCTCCTTGGCTTGTAAAGTCTTTTGAGCCATCTCTCTAAGCTTTTGAAACAACCTTTTATTGGCCCTTTAACCACTAAATTCCAGAGCAATTTCAGTGGTGGGAAGGTGGTTTTGAGGTCTAAAATGGAAGGGGGTGGTCCCCCCTCCTCTTGTCTTGTTTGCATGTGTTGATGGCCTACTAAATGAGCATGTATTTCTCCCTTTTTGAAGCTTAGTTCAAGCATGTTTTAGGCCTTATTTTGACCTGCTTTAACTCTATTTTTAGTTGGTTGGGTCACTTGTGGCTTGATTTTGGTACTTGTAGTGCAATCATGCTTACTAGCTTAACGTACTTGATGTTTTAACCTATTATTCTAGCATGTGTTGGCTTCATTCCAGCATGTTTTTGGTCTTACTTTGACATGCTTAAACTCTGTTTGAAGTGGTCTTGGTCCTTTGAGACTTGCCTTGTATGGCCATAGTGCGAATGCCTTAACTAGCCTTGAGTTTTAGGGCCTCTAGCATGCTTTGCTTGTGATGTTTGCATGATATATCATCATTTAGCATATAATTTCAGAGCATATTCCTTTGTCACACTCTCACATATTCCACTCTTTCATTACTTTTGAGAGTTGTG
Source organism: Camellia granthamiana (assembly GCA_036172215.1). Lineage (NCBI taxonomy): Eukaryota > Viridiplantae > Streptophyta > Magnoliopsida > Ericales > Theaceae > Camellia > Camellia granthamiana. The sequence continues at coordinate 145,618 of JAXFYN010000274.1, read as the reverse complement.
CCTTATGCCTTGTTTATGAGCCAATACATGAGCATGTTTTTCTTGCTTTTCATGCTACCATCTCAGCTCATTTCAGCCACTGTTTTGGCATGTTTTAGGTCTGTCCATAGTCTCCTAAGGCATTGCACGGTTCTAGTGTAAAGCTCTTCACTAGTTTTAATGCTTAAGTCTCCTAACTTGTTGAATATGAGTTGTTTGCATGTTAGAGTCTTGTGTTTCATGCTATTTCAGCACTGAAATTCTGCCACCTCCCTCATTTCTTCGTTTTCCTATTTGATTTGAGAGTTGGTTGGCCTTGAGATTATGTTTGAGCTTGGGATTGAGGCTTGTGCTTAAATGGCTTTAACCCTCTTTTGAGGGTTCCTCTTAGTCAAAGGCATGGTCTCTCCTATGCCTTAAACCATTCTTTTGGTAGACCTCCTCTCCTTAGAGGACTTGCACATTGGACTTAACCAATTAAAGAATGGTTTGGTAACTTAAAATGTGTAAACAAGAATTGAGTAAAGTAAAACATGCCAAGATAACATATGTATGTTGCTTTGCATGTGTTTGGATTGGACATTTATCCAAACACAAGAAATGTGACACGTTTCATACTCAAAGTGATGAAAACGTGTCGCGTTTCTTGGTTGTTGTCACCCTTGATCATGCATGATAGGGTGGCAATCCTTTGAGTCTTATGTGCGCATTCACTAAGCTTGTACATACTTAGTTCTCAAACCATCATGCATTGAAATGCTTGGTTGGTGGCTTGAGAGCCAAGTGCCTCACTCCTTTGAGCTTGAGAAATGATGAGGAGTGTGGCTGTACACACATTTCCTTGCAAATACATTGCTGTGCCTCTGTTGTTCTCTGTTGCAGCAAAAACCAGCAGCCTAGAAAATAAGTGACCGACCGGCCACTTGAAGTAGCTGACCGAGCACTCCAACTAGCCGACCGGCTAGTTAAAGTTTCTGGCAGCCACTTTTTGTGGCTGACCGGCCACCAGCCCAGTTTTTGTGCAAAAATGATTCTGTTTTGAGGCAGAGGCAGTCTAGAGGATTGGTTCAATGTTCGGAGGTCAAGGCGAGTGTAAACAAAGGCAACCTTTGGCAAAGCGATGAATTTTCAAGAGGACGCCAACCGAGCATACATGTCTCCCTCGCCCACAAGGCCATTTTATTGTTTTCTTAGCTAGTTGTAGATTATTATTACATGTGTTGTAATTAATTTGTTTAATATTTCAATTAGCTTAGATTAGCTAGTTATTCAATTCGATTTTATAATAATTAATTAGCTTAGCATAGTTAATTAGTTGGTTTGTAATAATTAGTCTAATTAGTTTAATTAGCTTAGCTTATTTATTCAGACCCTCCTTCGCGAGGGCAATGTTATAATAAGTGTGCGTGTGTATGTGTGATGTCTTCCAACCCCACGTCTTTCTTACTTTTATTTATCCGCTTTCAGTGGTTAGTTTAGGGATCATTTTCAATTAGCATACCTTATGCTTGCATGCGTACATCATTCATTTGTCTTCCATGCACCGGGCTCGGCGCATCATACAAACTGCATTGTATTTCAATACTTACTTAAATATATGTATCAAATTGTCGCATTCATATGCCATCTTAGATAGCCGAGCCTATGTAGTTGCATTTTTGCATGTGTTGCATTAGGCATCTTAACATAGTTAGGAATCATGCATTTTCTAACTTTGTTTTCTTTCTTGGCTTGGAGTACACTGTGAGTGTTTACGCTTTAGCATACTTGCATGAGTGTGAGTGTTGCCATGATAGCATGCTTGCCATGAGGCTATTTGCTTAAATACTAAACTGCATGAATGTCTGTGGATGAAGGCTTTGTTGCTTGAATTGGGACAATTCATCGAATGTGAGTTTTAAGCCCACTTTGCGAAGTGGCAAAATCATCATGTTTTAAGCCCACTTGAGGGTGGCAAATCCACGCTTTAGCCCACTTGCGAGTGGCACTTTGAAACCATTTTCGAAAATAAACATGAGTTGTTTTGTTCCAATTCTTGTGATTCAGTCTATACTTGTATGCTGTGCGCATCACATAGTAAAGTTAGCTAAAAATCGGAATAAGAACACATGTGTCTATAAAACAACATATCATGCTTAGTAGAGGCCGATCCTTTCATCGGGCGAGTGGGGGTGCTCATTTCATGACCTTTCCCCCTCGTACCCAAGTTCCCGAGCCGATGCAACTTTGGTGATGACGGACACGTGGCCTTTGGCACGAGTCAGGGTTTCCTAAATTTCCCAAAACAAATTATTTAGGTGGCGACTCTGTAATTTGGCAAAGCAGTCCAGTTTGGCATTTTTTATTCAAAATCTGATTTTTCAAAATGATTTGCCGGATTGGACTCTTTGGTGATTTATCAGTCTTACATTGCACTTTATGAGATTAGATTCAGAACCGTGACAGAAGTCCAAACTGTAGTAGCATGAACCAAATTCGCGCCCTCTCCAAAAGGGGGGCATGCGGAGGAAGTTCGGGCGGTCTATAGGTTTTCACATCCATTTGATGAATTTCTAGATTGCACAAAGACGCAATAGCAATTAGCATTCTAATGGATATTATTCTAGTAACCGGTGAGTATGTGTCAAAGTAATCAAAACCTTCTTTTTGTCTAAAACCTTTGACCACAAGTCTTGCCTTGTATTTGTCAATTGATCCATCCGCTTTCATTTTCCTTTTGAAAATCCACTTGTACCCAAGAGGTTTACAACCTGGTGGCAAATCCACCAATTCCCAAGTGTGATTTTGCAAGATGGATTTAACTTCACTCTTGACAACTTCTTTCCATAAAAGAGCTTTAGGACTGGACATAGCCTTTTTAAAAGTTAAGGGCTCATTTTCTAACAAAAATGTTAGAAAATCTGGACCAAGAGATCTTGAGGTTCTACATGTTTACTACGCCTAAGTTTCTCTTCCTTATTTTGATCTATCTCTTGCTCTTGTTCTTGATCCTGACTAGTAATAGCATCATGAGATCTTTTATTATTACTAGTCTCTTGTCCAGTTTTATTTGGAAACACATGTTCAAAGAAAGTTGCATTCCGAGATTCAATAATAGTATTTACATGCATTTCGGAATGTTCTGATTTATGAATCAAAAACCGATATACACTACTATTCTTGGCATAACCAATGAAAATGCAATCAACAGTTTTAGGACCTACTTTAGTCTTTTTAGGACTAGGAATAGCCACTTTAGCCAAACACCTCCACACTTTTAAATATTTGTAGGATGATACTCTCCCATGCCACATTTCATAAGGTATTTGATTCACTTTCTTTTGAGGTACTTTATATTAGTAGATAGTATTGCTTCCCCCCACAAGTTCTGAGGTAATCCAGAACTTATTAACATGGCATTCATCATTTCTTTTAAAGTCCTATTTTTACTTTCAGTAATTCCATTTTGCTGAGGTGAGTAAGGAGCAGTGGTTTGATGAATTATTCCATGTTCTTTACAAAACTCACTAAAAGGTGATTCATATTCACCACCTCTATTATTTCTTAGTTTTTTTTTATTTTCTTACCAAGTTGATTTTCGACTTCATTCTTATATTAAATGAAAGTTTCCAAAGTTTCATCTTTGGTTCAAATTAAATAAACATAACTATATCTAGTATAGTCATCTATAAAAGTGATAAAATACTTTTTCCCACCTCTTGTTTGAATTGATTTAAAATCACAAATGTCACTATGAATTAATTCAAGTGGTTATGTACTTCTTTCAATTGAATGAAAAGAAGTTTTGGATAATTTTGCCTCAAAGCAAATTTCACATTTATGATTTGAATCAATATCAAATTTAGGTAAACATTCCATATTAATTAATCTACGCAAAGATCCATAATTAACATGTCTAAGTCTACCATGCCATAAATTTGAAGACTCAAGCAAGTAAGAAGAAGATGTATTTTTATTATTAACAAAGGTTATAACAGTCATTATATTCAATTTGAAAAGGCCATCAGACATATAACATTTTCCTACATACATCCCGTTTTGGGTAAGTACAAACTTGTCGCTTTTAAAAACTAGCCTAAACCCATTTTTACTCAGCAAAGATCCGGAAACAAGATTCATGCGAATGTCCGGTACATGCAATACATTATTGAGAGTAAGTTCCTTTCCAGATGTCATCTTCAAAATAATCTTTCTATGTCCTTAAACTTTAGAAGTCGAAGAGTTGCCTATAAAAAGTTGTTCACCATTGTCCACTACAGAATAAGATGTGAATATCTTTTTGTAGGCACAAATATGGCGAGTAACACCAGTATCCACCCACCACTCTTTAGGATTTCCGATAAGGTTTGCCTCGGAAACAACTCCAGAAAGATTTATGACATCTATACCATTGGAGATTTTATCCACTTCAGTCATATTGGCTTGAACAACCTTCTTGCTTGATCTTCCTTTGCCTTTGCAAAAATCAGTTCTTAAGAATTTCTCTGACTTTTTACCATGATTCACTGGCACAGTCCCAACATAATGACGGGTTGGCGCAATGGCAATCACCATACCAGTACTGGTTTGAATATTAATTTGACCAGTTTCTGTAGTCATGAATTCTAAATTATAAAACAAAATATAATTAGAATTTTATACTACACAGAAAATTAAACCATAAACACAGAATTTTAAATTCTGTAAAAATAAAAGAAACAAGAATTGTAACTTTTATTTCCAATTAATTTGAAAATAAAATAAAATTTTATTTAAACAAATTAATTCTACATAGAAAATTAAATTTCTGTAACACTTCAATAATTAAAATACTGAAACAGAATTTTAATTAACGAACACTCAAAAATAATTTCTGAAAATCAAAATTAATTTATGACAAAATTCTACAAATAAATATTCTGAATTGTTAATGACACCAGTATATTACTACTGGTTGTTAAAGAAAATAGACAGTATATTACTACTATCTGTCAAATAGTATATTACTACTATTTGTTTTCTAACCAGAATATTATTTTGTAAAATCACATAAAATAATTTCTGTAAGAAGAAGAAAGGAGAAAGGAAACAAACGAAAAATTATGTATAAACAGAATAATTCGATTCTGTCTTAAGATTGTTAGAACAATCTTCTGTATAGAATAAATCAATTGAAACAAATCAAATAAATAAATAAATTACGTATCGAATTTATTTTACCAAACCGAATAAATAATTAAAAGATCAAGTCGAGTATGTGACACTCTATCCTTAAGACAGATTCACCCCGCTACGGTGTTTATGGTTAAGTGGCGTCTATCTCCTAGGATACAATGATCTTCACAAATTGTAGTTGCACTCCAAAACAATTTGTACGGTGAACCAAACCTGTGTTCTATACTCTCAAAGTATTTCCTAAAATTAATATAAGGAATATATGTAACAGAGCAAAAATTGGACAGCAAGAAGATGAATTTTTCAGTCAATATTTCGACCCCAAGACTGTTGGAAATGACAAATATTTATAGGCAAAAAGACAGACCCGAACAGGTCTGAATTTGAAGATGAACATGTGCGAAAAACTAGACAGATTTAGTTTGAAATTCAAACAGATTCGGTGGCAGTTTCAACAGATAACTGCACAGCAGTTTGAATCTACTCTGGGTAGTTTTGAACCTGTTTGGCATATTTGAATCTATCTAGGTTCCAACAGATCTGAAAAACTGTTTGAACAGTTTGATTTGTTTGGAAAATTAGACTGGAGGAAGTAACAAATAGACAGAAAAATTAAATCCAAATTTGGCACAAAATTTGAATTAATTTCATTAAGAATTTTGGAAAAAGTTCAAATAAATTTTCTCCAAAAAATTAATATTAGACCCGACTCACACCCGGCACGGCTCGGTCGGCCGGACGGGCAACAACGGCGCGCGTACGGTGGTTTGGGCAAAGGTTCACATTGTCCATAACTCATCTTTTCTACAAACTTGGGGCGTCCCTTGGGGCCCAACCCAAGTTAGTACACTAAGAGCTTATATGCTCACAAAAGCTCTCTTAAAGTTTCAATATGGGACAACCCATTTTAAGGAAACCCACATTTAATTCTTTAAATGTCCATTCCGCAAACCCAAAAACGATGTTAACTTTCCATTCACTCATAAATGGTTTTGACGAACCGTCTTCACCATGGGACTTGCCATGCAACAAGAAATACGTCACCTCTTCGAACCCACCCCAAATGACGTTTGAAGCCCACTCAATTTTGGGCTCAAAATAAGTCTATAAAAATCATTATTTCTAACACCATCTACCACCACCCCAGCCCACTCGTAGCCAACTTCAACCCTCCCCCCACACCCTTCCTTTGCCCTCTCCGCCAACCCTCCATACTAACCAAACTAAATTTGGTTAGGAAGAAACATAATTAAAATAAATTTGAATAAATTCCCATACTAACCAAAATTCATTAAAAGTTATTAAGAAAATGCATAACTAAATAAACTTTTTAAAAAAATCATATTGATTTATTGATAGAATTTTGGAAATGTAGAACGTAAAAAAAGTGAAAAGAAGCATAAGTAAATGATTTTAGAAACTTTTCATAATGATCAATGAATTATGAAATTTACAAAATAACAACAGAAAACGTTAAACCAACCAAGAACATATTGACATGTGTATTTTTGTATTTTAATGACTCAAAGAATTGAGAAAAATGTATTAAGAGTTTGAACTTTAAAGACTAAGCAACGTTTTGCAATTAATTAATTATATATATATAGTATAAATATAGATTTTCATATTAACCAAAATCCATTAAAAGTTATTAGGAAAATGCATAGCTAAATAAACTTTAAACAATTCCATATTGATTTATTGATAGAATTTTTTAAATTTAGAATGTAAAACAAAAATGTAAAGAAGCCTAAGTAAACGACTTTAAAAACTTTTCATAATGATCAATGAATAGTATTTATGAAATTTACAAAAAAATAAAATAAAATAAAATAAAATTAAACCAACCAAAAACATATTGACATGTGTATTTTTTTAATGTTTTAATAACTCAAAAAATTGTGAATATTTTCTTGAGAGTTTAAACTTCAAAGACTATACAATGTTTTGCAATTCTATCAATAAATCAATATGGAATTTTTTAAGTTTATTTAGTAATCTATACTATCTATAAGTAAATGACTTTAAACACCTTTCATAATGATCAATGAATAGTATTTATGAAATTTACAAAATAAAAACAAACAAATTAAACCAACCAATAACGTATTGACTTTTTTTGCTATTTTAATAACTCAAAAAAGTGAGAAAATGGTATTGAGAGTATTACAAAAATCTTAAGGGTCAATCTACAATTTACATTTATCTTCTTACGTTATATATCTTTCTGAAGAACTATATAAGTGTGTCATTGTAGACTTTGTATTCTATCAAGGTTTGTAAAGACAAAACTAAAACAAACTTATTTGAAGTGAAAACAAAAGCATAGGAAGAAAAATGGGCGATTATTCTTTTAGTAGCTCCTCGTTGGTTTCTCTTTTGTTAGTGTTTCTTCTATTCATTGGCTTCTCAACTGCAATGCAAAGCAAGAAAGCAACTGATTATATCAATCAAATTTGTCACAAAACCCAAAATCCTTCACTTTGCTCGCAGATTTTGCCTCACTCTTCCAGTCGAGACCTTAAAGCCCTTGGCCGGATTGCAATCGACATAACACAAACCAATGTTAAACAGACCTCCAACCTCATTGTCTCGCTCTCCAGACAAACAACTAACCCTGAACTAAAAAATATACTCTCTACATGTGCTAAGAACTATGAAGATGCAAGTCGCAACCTTGATGTAGCTAGGCAGTCAATTGTTAGGGAAAATTGATGTGATTCCCCACAAGTAAATCAATCAATGGGAATAAAAAACTAATGCGGAAAAATTAAATCAAAGACAACACAAGAATTTTACGTGGTTCCCTCAATGTGAGGTATGTCCACGGGATCGAAATCCGATTCCACTATCAACCAAATAAGTTCCAAACGATTACAAACGAGACACTAATGGTCTCACAAAACCACCCTTAGGTGAATTCCAAATAATCACAAATAAACAAGAGGAAATATCTCACCAAATAGATGAACCAAAATCTTCAGAACTAGAGTTGTAGAAGACCCAAAATAACAAACCAAATCAATTTCACCAAACCAGCCGAAACGAAGCAAAGAAGCAAACCAAAGGCACCAATCCTTAAATTGACCAAGTCAAATCCAGAGAAAACAATCTAATTGAAACCCACCAAGGCACTGTTGTCCAATAAATCAATTAGTTGTTCCACAAAGCAAATCCCACCAAATTGATTGATACCCCAACCACTCTCACCGAAAAAAAAAGAATTGCTGCTGTTGCCCTTTTTTTCTTGGGAAAAACAATACATCCAAAAATATATTGAATCTAGGGTTTATTATCAAAACCTTAGTTGTTTCCAAATTGGATTGGGTCTCCACAACTTAAATATAATATATAAAAATATATTATAATTAATACTAAACCAAATTAAACTTCTTTTAACAAACCAATTGGGTCCTACACTCCAATAAGGAGGTATACCCAACAATTCTCCCCCTACCGACTTAGGTGGAGAAATCAACCATACCCGCCAAAGTTCGACACTTTAAATGTTTGTCCCTCGACAAAGTCTTAGTCAACATATCTGAAATATTATCATCTGTGTGAACCTTTTCGAGTTGTAACAATTTCGAATCTAACACATCACGAATCCAATGGTATCTCACATCAATGTGTTTCGATCTCGAATGAAAAGTAGAATTTTTACTCAAGTGAATAGCACTTTGACTATCGCAATAAAGTATATACTTTTCTTGCTTCAAACCCAACTCTTGCAAAAATTTCTTCAACCATAACTCTTCTTTGCAAGCTTCTGTAATAGCAATAAATTCAGCTTCGGTAGTTGAGAGAGCAACACATTTTTGTAATTTAGATTGCCATGCCACAGCTCCCCCTGCAAAAGTCATCAAATACCCCGAAGTAGATTTCCTAGAATCAACATCACCAACCATGTCAGAATCTGTGAACCCATCAAGCATCGGCCTACCATCCCCAAAACACAAACACACCTTCGAAGTCCCTCGAAGATATCTTAGAATCCATTTTACCGCTGCCCAATGTTCTTTATCCGGATTAGAGAGAAAACGACTCACCACACCAACGGCGTGAGGAATATCCGGCCTTGTACAAACCATGGCGTACATCAAAGAACCAACTGCTGAAGCATAAGGAACTTTCAGCATCTCTTCCTTGTCTTTCTCACTTGTAGGACATTGATTCGAACTAAGCTTGAAGTGACATGCAAGTGGACAACCAACCGGCTTTGCTTTATTCATGTTGAACCTCTCAAGAACTTTCTCAATGTAGCTTTCTTGAGACAACCAAATCAGCCCCTCTTTGCGATCACGAACAATTTTCATACCAAGAATTTGCTTTGCCGGTCCCAAATCTTTCATAGCAAAAGATTTACTCAACTCTAACTTTAACTTGCTAATCATGGTAGAATCTTGACTCACAATTAACATGCCATCAACATAAAGCAAAAGAATAACAAATTTACCATCCGGAAAATTTTTCACAAACACACAATGGTCCGAAGTGGTTTTAGAAAAACCATTATTCATCATGAAAGAGTCAAATTTTTTGTACCATTGCCGCGGGGCTTGCTTGAGGCCATATAAACTTTTCTTCAATTTGCAAACAAATTTCTCTTTCCCTTTCTCCACAAAACCTTCTGGTTGCTCCATGTAAATTTCTTCTTCAAGATCACCATGAAGAAATGCGGTCTTCACATCAAGTTGTTCAACTTCAAGGTTCATACTTGCAGCCATGCCAAGTACAACCCGAATAGAAGACATCTTCACAACCGGCGAAAAAATCTCATCAAAGTCAATACCTTTCTTTTGCCCAAAACCTTTCACAACAAGACGTGCTTTGTACCTCAGATTCTTCCTATCATTCTTCAATTTGAAAACCCACTTATTTTTCAGAATTTTCCTCCCTTTAGGCAACTTCACTAAATCATAAGTATGGTTTTCAAGCAAGGAATTCATCTCCTCGTCCATGGCCTTTTTCCAATCACATTTCTTTGCATGCTCAATTGCTTCTTGGTAGCTCTCGGGCTCCCCTTGTTCGGAAATCAACACAAATTCATTGGGAGGATACTTTCTTGAAAGTTGTCGGTCCCTTGTAGATTTTCTCAACTTAAGTTGTGGTGGGGGTTCTTGAATTGGATGCTCTTCCTCAATTTCTGGCTCAACTTCATTAGGAGTAGCATCATCTTCTACATCTTCAATAGGTGGCTGCACATCTCCCCCATTTTCATCATCAACTGAAGATGAAGGAGATGGATCTATGTCAATGAGATCACTAGTTTTTTACTCCGGTTGATCACCTTTGCTAAAGTCTTCAATTGTTTGGTCTTCAAGAAACACAACATCACAGCTTCGAATGACTTTCTTGTCAACCGGATCCCACAATCTATACCCGAACTCATCACGCCTATAGCCAAGAAAAATACATTGTCTTGACTTATTATCAAACTTGGACCTCTCATCCTTTGGAATGTGAACAAAAGCTCGGCTGTAACGCCCTCAAAATTAATAACCCATAACATACACAATAATAAGATGCATTACTTAAGAACATAAACCACAATTCATTCATCAGAGTATTACAGAATAAAGACATTACATGTAACATCCAAAATAAATGCCCTACGGGCTTACATTTTGCCAAGCCAACACTTGGATACAAAATCATGAGTTCTAACTCAAATACAACTAAAGCCCTAGGCTTGAATGTTTACAAGTAATTCAAATAAAAACAAATAACTAAAGACAAGGCTTCATAATCCAAATCCTTCCAAGCTAAGTCCTTGGAGGTAATGAATCACCTGGACCTGAAAATGATGTTCCCTTATAGGGTGAGCCACAACCCAGCAGAAATATACTAAACCAAATATAAGCATTGAATAAAGCAATAGCATTCAATAGATGGTTAACTAGGATAATCCATTATAACAGTATACAATTTCATAGCACTAATGTATATGACACATTTACTCATTATTAGCAATATGGCTCAGAACCTGGCCAAACTTACAAAAGTGAATTATATATCATATTCACATTACTTCCAATATCAACAACATAAATGAGACTCAAGCTCATATTAAAACACTTCATACTTCCAGTTTGATACACATTTTAGTGCTGTATCAATAAAAACACTTCAATATAAATAAGCACACATAAAAATGATGCTAATGGAGTCCATCCCCTATCTCCTCCCAAACAAAACACTTCAATATAAATAAGCACACATAAAAGTGATGCTAATGGAGTCCATCCCCTATCTCCTCCCAAACAAAATCCGGTTTAGAGGTCCATCCCCTATCTTCCCCTAAACCGTGGAGTACATCCCCTATCTCCTCCCACACAATGCAATGTATGCAAACACATAGCATATACAACACACTATCAATACACATAATGTCTGTATTAATTCAACAGTCAAAGTTAATGACTCAACCAATGTGATTAGTTTCAGTTATCCCTAATCCACATGCAATGTCTACAACAATCACAACTATCCTTCACCGATAGCCCAAAACAGTTATTTCTAGACTAGAAATAAATAAATCAACAATATGATAGGCGAGTGATTTAAATTAGTCAACTACCCCATTTAATCAATAAATTCCTCAATTTCATGAATTTACTAATTTCCCCAAATTTTCATACAATTCAATTTAATAAAACAACTAGGGTTTTTCCCAAAATTACCAAAATACCCCCAACATATTAAAATACCAAAACTTAGAACAAAACTCATAAATTGGAGTAGGAAATCCCTACCTCAAATTCGAAGCTCAAACGGAGAAGATGAAAAGAGTCGAAACTCGATCTCCACCACACACCACAAAGCCCTCGAGAATTAACACAACTTTGGCGAAGGAACTATGGCCAAAATCCCAATGGAACTATGACCAAAATCCAGCTCGGCACAACTAAAATTTATAACTCAAGCTCGGTTCGTAATGGCTAATTAAACCAAGAAAGAACCATAGAAGTTGGTAAGCTAACCCTATGCACTTACACCTATATATAGAAGTTTGTCCACCTTAAAATGTGTCTTGTAACCGATGTGGGACTTCCAACAAACACACCGAAGGTTCCCAACCGATGTGGGACTTCCAAATACATTTACCAAAAGCCTTAAAAGGCACAAGTGCTACAACCTCCCCACCTTAGGAAATTTCGTCCCCGAAATTAAGGACAAGTTTTTGAAAAATAAGTTTTTCTCCGTTTTTAAACAATGTTAAATTTCAACATTTAATAACTCGACCCATTACCGGTCATTCCATCTCTTGTCAAGAGACATAACAAATACATTTCATCATGCATTTCCTTTCCTTCTCAACCATTTTCAACATACATGGTTCACAATTTCATATCATAAACAATTTTCGTGATACATCTCCAGTTCTATAATATGGCCAACATATGCAATATTACAATCAACTCCCATATCAAGGTAGTTCTACAATATTTCCATAAACCAAAGCATTTATAATGTTTTACAACTTAAGACATACTTAATGATCTTAAAGCTCAACAATACAACAATACATATATAACATATGCTCAAACATCCACAAATAGATCTGGATATTTCTCTCGGACCTCCAACTCACGTTCCCAAGTGGCCTCCTCCACTCCGTGATGTTTCCACAAAACCTTTACCAAAGGAATGGTCTTGCCACGCAGGACTTGATCCCGCCTATCCAAGACCCGAACCGGTCTCTCCTCATACGAGGCATCCTCATCTACCTCTAAGTCGGTCCAATCCAATACATGTGATGGATCCGGCTCATACTTCCGAAGTATACTCACATGAAACACGTCATGAACTCCGGACAACTGCGGCGGCAAAGCCAAACGATAGGCAACCTCACCAATCCTCTCAAGGATCTCAAAAGGGCCAATAAACCGAGGGGACAACTTCCCACTCTTCCCAAACCTCATCAATCCCCGCCTAGGTGATATCTTTAGAAAGACATGATCACCCATCTCAAACACCAAAGGTCTCCTCCTACGGTCCGCATATGACTTCTGACGACTCTGGGCTGTAATAAGCCTCCTACGGATAAGCTCAACCTTCTCCGTTGTTTCCCTCACCAACTCCGGACCCAACAAAGGTGCATCACCTACTTCGGCCCAACAAACTGGAGACCTACACGGTCGGCCATACAAGGCCTCAAACGGTGTCATACCGATGCTAGACTGGAAACTGTTGTTGTAGGCAAACTCCACTAATGGCAAGTGCCTCTCCCACGTCCCACTAAAGTCAAGGACACAACCCCGAAGCATATCCTCAAGGATCTGAATAGTACGCTCGGACTGCCCGTCAGTCTGAGGATGGTAAGCTGTACTAAAGGTCAACTTAGTGCCCAAGGCACTCTGCAAACTCTGCCACAACCTAGCAGTATAACGAGGATCTCTATCTGAGACGATCGTCACTGGGACTCCGTGTAACCTCACTATGTCCCGAATATACAAGTCGGCAAGATGATCTACCGAATCTCTCACGCGCATAGGAATGAAGTGCGCCGACTTAGTCAACCGGTCTACAACCACCCAAATAACATCACTACCCCGCTGAGTCCTCGGAAGACCTACAACGAAGTCCATAGTGACATGCTCCCACTTCCACTCAGCAATAGGCAAGGGTTGCAACAAACCCGCTGGCCTCTGATGCTCAGCCTTCACTTGCTGACAAGTAAGGCACTTAGACACGAAAACTGCCACATCTCTCTTCATACCCCGCCACCAAAACTGGCGACCCAAATCCCGATACATCTTGGTGCCTCCCGGATGCACCGCAAGGCGCGAATGGTGAAACTCTCGGAGCACCTCTTCTCGGCAAGACTCCGGCACAAACAGACGGTCTCGGTATCTCACACTCAGGTCGGGATACACCGTCAAACCCTTCTCAACTTTCCCACTGGAGATCTTCTCTCGGAGGGATTCTACCTCAAGGTCACCTCTCTGTGCCTCCAACACTCGAGTCACAAGTGTAGGCTGCGCAACAACAGAAAACAAGGCCGCAGCCTCAACAGATTCGTCCAGATGCAAATCAAACTCGCCAAGTGCCCCCAACATCTCCCACTCCCGGATGGCTACACAAGCTACATCACTGATGGATTTTCTGCTAAGGGCATCGGCCACAACATTGGCCTTTCCCGGATGATAATGCAACTCGAAGTCATAGTCCTCAATAAACTCCATCCACCTCCTCTGCCTCAAGTTCAAGTCTTTCTGTGTAAACAGATATTTCAGACTCTTATGATCCGAGAACACCTCGAATCTCTCACCATAAAGGTAGTGCCTCCAGATTTTCAAGGCAAAGATCACAGCTGCTAACTCTAGGTCATGTGTAGGGTAATTCTTCTCGTGTATCTTCAACTGACGTGAGCCATAAGCTACCACTTTCCCTTCCTGCATCAACACACAACCCAAACCCTCTCGTGAGGCATCACAATAAACCGCATAACTCAACCCTCTCTCCGGAATAATCAAAATCGGAGCGGTGGTCAATCTAACCTTCAACTCTTGGAACGACTTTTTACAAGTCTCACTCCATACAAATTGGACTCCCTTCCGAGTCAGTCTAGTCAACGGTGAAGCTAATCTGGAGAAATCCTTCACAAACCGGCGGTAATACCCAGCTAATCCCAGAAAACTGCGGATTTCAAACACACTCTTAGGCTGTGTCCAATCATGCACTGCCTCAGTCTTGGATGTATCAACAGACACCCCTTTCCCGGATACCACATGGCCTAAGAACTTGACTTCCCCAAGCCAGAACTCACATTTCCCAAACTTGGCATACAGCCTATGGGCTCTAAGTAACTTAAGCACCACTCTCAAGTGTTCCTCGTGCTCCTCCTCTGAAGGTGAATAAATCAGAATGTCGTCCACGAAAACGACCACAAAACGGTCTAAGAATTCCCGGAAGATCCGGTTCATCAAGTCCATAAAGACTGCCGGTGCATTGGTAAGTCCAAATGGCATCACCAGAAACTCATAATGGCCATACCGCGTACGGAATGCCGTCTTCGGAATATTCTCCTCCCTGACCCTCAACTGGTGGTAACCCGATCTCAAGTCTATCTTAGAGAAACAACGGGAACCCTTCAACTGATCAAACAAATCATCTATACGGGGCATAGGATACTTATTCTTAACCGTAGCCTGATTCAACTTCCGGTAGTCGATACACAATCTCAAGGCACCATCTTTCTTTTTAGCAAAGAGGGCCGGTGCTCCCCATGGCGAAACACTAGGGCGAATGAAGCCCTTATCTAACATTTCCTGGAGCTGAACTTTCAACTCAACCAACTCTGCTGGGGCAAAACGGTAAGGTGCCATAGAAATCGGCGCCGTGCCGGGCACTAGATCAATAAAGAACTCAATCTCTCGATGAGGTGGCAAACTAACAAGGTCCTCAGGAAAGACATCCGAATATTCACAAACTACCCTCGGTAATACAATCTGGGTCTCATCACACTCGCCGCTCTCAAAGCTAGCAAGTAGACCACTAAGCTCACTCCGTCCTCGCGGGTCATACCCCGGTGGCAAAACACTACCAACCCGGTTCCCCAAGAAATGGAAACATTCCCCGCTCACAGTACAACAAGTGACCCTCTGGCGATAGCAATCAATAACTGCCCGGTATGACGATAACCAGTCCATACCTAAAATAACATCAAAGCCCTTCATGGGCATAACCACAAAAGGAAACGGAAGCCTATGATCGGCGACCTCTATATCACAACCTCTGCATCCGTGTTTCAAAATCAACTCACCCCCAATAGGTGACACAACACAAATAGGAGATGCCAATAGTGCTAACTCCAACTCTAACACAGATGCAAATGCAGCAGATACAAAAGAATGAGATGCACCCGTATCAATCAACACACTAGCAACCGAATTGCAAAACAGAAAGGTACCTCTCACAACTGACGGAGCTGGTACTAGGTCCTGCGCGGTAACAACATACACGCGCCCTGCAGTCCCCTGCTCCACCTGCTCACCTCTAGAAGCATGCACTGACTGGGACGACGAAGTTCCCGGATCGGCCCTCGAGGCCTGCACAGACTGAGCTGGCTGATAACCCTGCCTCAAACTAGATGCACCAGATGTGCCACCCAACTGCGGGCAAGACCTCTTCATGTGCCCAGGCTATCCACACTGAAAACAAGACCAAGGCTGGCCCTTGCCCTGACTCTGGTTCTGAGGTCGAACCGAAGATGACGCTGCTCTCTGTCCTCCGCCCTTCTGTGGGCAAACCGAAGCCTTGTGACCCAGCTGGCCACATGCAAAACAAGTCAAGCCTCCCTGACTACCTCTCCCGGAGCCTGCACTTGGTACCGGAAAAGTCGATCGAGACTGATGTGGTTGGGATTGGGATGAAAAGTTACCCCTGCTCTTCTTATTCTGTCTATAGTCTCCTTGAGATTCTTGGCCCCAAGACCTCGAACTCCGAAGCCTCTCCTCCTCAGCTTGCACAGACACCTCTACGTATGCCGCCGACTCTACAAGGCGGTCATAGTTTTGAATCATGTTCCCAACAATTTTAAAGAAAATTTTAGTTTTCAATTTGTTCTCAAATTCAATGCAACGGCGCTCTTCTGTTGCCACCAACTCCTTGCAAATCTAGATAAACTAGAGAAAACTGCCTCGAACTCGGCCACCGTCATGTCGAGCTGTTTGAGGTCTTTGAACTCTTGCCTCAATCTCTCCCTAGCAGCGAGAGGTAAATACTTATCTTGGAAAGCAACTACAAAGGCTTCCCACGTTGGCACCACTCTACCTTTGGCATACTTCCACCACTGACCCGCATCCCCTTTTAGGTAGTAACTAGCTAGGGTCACTCTTAGTTCACTATCCTCGATGTGAAGCATCTCGAATGTCTTCACTGTTTGCTCAAGCCACTCATCTGCTTTCTTGGGCTCGGAGCCACCATGGAATTCGTCTGGTTTGGCCCGCAAAAATTCCCAAGTAAGAAAACTAGACCTTGACTCCACGGTGTTCTCTCGGGCTTGATTCTCCGCCCCTCAACAAATTCATAGACTCCCTCAAAGCCCCTGCCATTTCTCGAGCTAAAGCGCCCATAGCCTGCTGACCCGCTGGTTCGGCCACATTGGCCTGGCCAACTCCCTCCTGTACTGCCGGAATCTCATCCGGTATAGGCACCTCCTGCCTCCCAGGTCTACCACGCCTACCACGTCCTCGTCCCCATCCTGACATCCTAATAAAGGAAACGAAGAACATTAGCATATTCATAAACGTGTCAAAACTAAACACTCACGTCCTAATGCATGGACAACTTTAATTCACTCCATGTAAGCATATAAACACATAAGCACTTACGAATTTCCTTTCCGGATAATGATAGTCCCGAGGCGTTACTAGAGTTCCGGTTAGAAACAGCATTGATCAAGTGCTTTTCTAACAAGACTCACAGAAACCCAAGGATCCAATCAACATCCTAGAAATTAAATTCCATACCCACATAGTCACATAAACATGTTATCACATAAGCATATAACAGTACAGCTAAGTCTCTATCAAACGAGACGAACCCATTGTGATACTAATCACTTCCCACGTACCGAAAGTATTCAAACCCGGTACGCTCTGATACCAAGTTGTAACGCCCTCAAAATTAATAACCCATAACATACACAATAATAAGATGCATTACTTAAGAACATAAACCACAATTCATTCATCAGAGTATTACAGAATAAAGACATTACATGTAACATCCAAAATAAATGCCCTACGGGCTTACATCTTGCCAAGCCAACACTTGGACACAAAATCATGAGTTCTAACTCAAATACAACTAAAGCCCTAGGCTTGAATGTTTACAAGTAATTCAAATAAAAACAAATAACTAAAGACAAGGCTTCATAATCCAAATCCTTCCAAGCTAAGTCCTTGGAGGTAATGAATCACCTGGACCTGAAAATGATGTTCCCTTATAGGGTGAGCCACAGCCCAGCAGAAATATACTAAACCAAATATAAGCATTGAATAAAGCAATAGCATTCAATAGATGGTTAACCAGGATAATCCATTATAACAGTATACAATTTCATAGCACTAATGTATATGACACATTTACTCATTATTAGCAATATGGCTCAGAACCTGGCCAAACTTACAAAAGTGAATTATATATCATATTCACATTACTTCCAATATCAACAACATAAATGAGACTCAAGCTCATATTAAAACACTTCATACTTCCAGTTTGATACACATTTTAGTGCTGTATCAATAAAAACACTTCAATATAAATAAGCACACATAAAAATGATGCTAATGGAGTCCATCCCCTATCTCCTCCCAAACAAAACACTTCAATATAAATAAGCACACATAAAAGTGATGCTAATGGAGTCCATCCCCTATCTCCTCCCAAACAAAATCCGGTTTAGAGGTCCATCCCCTATCTTCCCCTAAACCGTGGAGTACATCCCCTATCTCCTCCCACACAATGCAATGTATGTAAACACATAGCATATACAACACACTATCAATACACATAATGTCTATATTAATTCAACAGTCAAAGTTAATGACTCAACCAATGTGATTAGTTTCAGTTATCCCTAATCCACATGCAATGTCTACAACAATCACAACTATCCTTCACCGATAGCCCAAAATAGTTATTTCTAGACTAGAAATAAATAAATCAACAATATGATAGGCGAGTGATTTAAATTAGTCAACTACCCCCATTTAATCAATAAATTCCTCAATTTCATGAATTTACTAATTTCCCCAAATTTTCATACAATTCAATTTAATAAAACAACTAGGGTTTTTCCCAAAATTACCAAAATACCCCCAACATATTAAAATACCAAAACTTAGAACAAAACTCATAAATTGGAGTAGGAAATCCCTACCTCAAATTCGAAGCTCAAACGGAGAAGATGAAAAGAGTCGAAACTCGATCTCCACCCCACACCACAAAGCCCTCGAGAATTAACACAACTTTGGCGAAGGAACTATGGCCAAAATCCCAATGGAACTATGGCCAAAATCCAGCTCGGCACAACTAAAATTTATAACTCAAGCTCGGTTCGTAATGGCTAATTAAACCAAGAAAGAACCATAGAAGTTGGTAAGTTAACCCTATGCACTTACACCTATATATAGAAGTTTGTCCACCTTAAAATGTGTCTTGTAACCGATGTGGGACTTCCAACAAACACACCAAAGGTTCCCAACCGATGTGGGACTTCCAAATACATTACCAAAAGCCTTAAAAGGCACAAGTGCTACATCGGCAACCAAACACTCTCAAGTGCTCATAAGACACATCTTTGCCAGTCCAAACTCTTTCAGGAACATCACCATTCAAAAGATAGCATGGAGACAAATTGATCACATCAACCGCTGTACTCATTGCCTCACCCCAAAAGGATCTTGGCAATTTAGCTTGTGAAAGCAAACACCTTGTTCTTTCTACAATGGTGCGGTTCATCCTCTCGGCAACGCCATTTTGTTGAGGAGTCTTCTTAACTATCTTTTGGTGCCGAATACCTTGGCTGCGACAATACTCATCAAATGGCCCAATGTATTCACCACCATTGTCTGATCGGATGCACTTCAATTTCTGCCTTGTTTCTCTTTCAACCATGGCCTGAAAATACTTAAATACTTCTAGAACTTGATTTTTAGTTTTTAGTAAAAAAGCCCAAACTTTCCTTGAATAATCATCAATGAAAGTAACAAAATAAAGTGCACCACCATGTGTTCTAACTTTTAAAGGACCACAAACATCCGAATGAATCAACTCCAAAACATTTGCTTTTCTAGAAGTAATATTTTTATGAAAAGAAACTCTATGTTGTTTACCCGCCAAACAATGAACACAAGTTTTAAGATGTGTACCTTTCAAACCGAGTAGAAACTCTTTCTTGAACAAAACTTGCAGCCCCTTTTCACTCATGTGTCCAAGTCGCTTGTGCCACAATTCAGTAGAAGTATCATCTTCAAGTGCATTGATAACACCTTTACAAATTTTTCCTTGCATCGAATAAAGTGTATGAGTCTTCTTACACTTAGCCACCACCAAAGAACCTTTTGTGAGCTTCCATATTCCATCACCAAATTTGTTGTTGAAGCCTTCATCATCTAGCTTCCCAGTAGAGATCAAATTGAGGTGAATGTCGGGAACATGCCTCACATCTTTAAGCAACAATTTGCAGCCCAAATTTGTTTCCAAGCAAACATTACCCATGCCAATAATCTTGGACAAACCTTCATTACCCATTCGAACAGAACCATAATCTCCTGCAGTGTAGGTAGTGAAGAAATTAACTCGAGAAGTCACATGAAAAGAAGCACCAGAATCAATCACCCAACTACTCTCTTGGCCCACAAAATTGATACAATCATCTTCACAAACGACCATGAGATCATCGGTAGTAACTGCCGTCGTGTCTTCTTACTTCTTATCCACACTTTTGTCACGCCTTTTCTCCTTATTCTTGAGCTTTCGGCATTCCCGCTTCATGTGCCCTTTCTCATGGCAATAATAGCACTCAATGTCTTTCTTTGACAAAAAATCATCTTTTGATTTGTCACGACTTTGATCACGACCATGAGGAGTCTTACTCCACCCCCTTGTTTTGCTTCGACCTCTCACAACAAATGCTTCCGAATGAGAGGAACCGGCTGATTTTCTTCTAGTTTCTTCATTCAATAAGCTACTAGTGACTTAGCCCATTGTAACAACTTCATCGGGTGCCGAATTACTAACTGTCACAACCAAAGTCTCCCAACTTTCGGGTAAGGAACTAAGTAGCATTAAAGCCTGCAACTCATCATCAAAAATAATTTTCATAGAAGTAAGTTGGTTAACAATACTCTTTATTTCATTCAGATGTTCCGGAATAGGACTGCCCTCTTTATATTTTAAATTAACCAACTTACGAAACATAAAGGCTTTATTTGTGGCTGATTTTCTATCATAAAGACTCTCTAATTTTTTCCATAAATCATGTGTCGAAGTTTCAGTAGCAACATGATGAAACACACTGTCATCAATCCATTGACGGATAACACTAACAGCTTTTCGATTTAACCTCTTCCACTCATCATCTTTCATATCATCAGGTTTGTCACTATCACCCTCAATAGGCCCGTACAAGTCTTTACAAAATAATAGATTCTCCATTTTAGTTTTCCAAGTTACCCAATTGCTTCCATTGAAGCTAGACATACGACCCACATTCCCCTCCATTGATTTACACAAATAAATAGACCCAAATAAACAGTAAGCTCTGATACCAGTTGTTAGGGAAAATCGATGTGATTCCCCACAAGTAAATCAATCAATGGGAACAAAAAACTAATGCGGAAAAATTAAATCAAAGGGAACACAAGAATTTTACGTGGTTCCCTCAATGTGAGGTACGTTCACGGGATTGAAATCCGATTCCACTATCAACCAAATAAGTTCCAAACGATTACAAACGAGACACTAATGGTCTCACAAAACCACCCTTAGGTGAATTCCAAATAATCACAAATAAATAAGAGGAAAGACCTCACCAAATAGATGAACCAAAATCTTCAGAACCAGAATTGTAGAAGACCCAAAATAACAAACCAAATCAATTTCACCAAACCAGCCGAAACGAAGCAGAGAAGCAAACCAAAGGCACCAATCCTTAAATTGACCAAGTCAAATCCAGAAAAAACAATCTAATTGAAACCCACCAAGGCACTGTTGTCCAATAAATCAATTAGTTGTTCCACAAAGCAAATCCCACCAAATTGGTTGATACCCCAACCACTCTCACCGAAAAAAAAAGAATTGCTGCTGCTGCCCTTTTTTTCTTGAGAAAAACAATACACCCAAAAATATATTGAATCTAGGGTTTATTATCAAAACCTTAGTTGTTTTCAAATTGGATTGGGTTTCCACAAATTAAAT
Organism: Camellia granthamiana; assembly: GCA_036172215.1. Taxonomy (NCBI): domain Eukaryota; kingdom Viridiplantae; phylum Streptophyta; class Magnoliopsida; order Ericales; family Theaceae; genus Camellia; species Camellia granthamiana. Next base: position 123,550 of record JAXFYN010000274.1, on the reverse strand, counting down.
ATAATATATAAAAATATATTATAATTAATACTAAACTAAATTAAATTTCTTTTAACAAATTAATTGGATCCCACACGCCCAGTAAGAAGGTATACCTAACATCAATGACATCCAGTAACATATTCAGCGTGCATGCTAGAGCCTCAAATGCCGAAAGTGATCTAAATAATTGTGATGATGAATTTGAAGGAACCCCTAAACCATCCCAGCTTCAACAAGCAAGTACGAAGGTGGAGGACCTTGCCGGTATCATTTTGGTTATTAGCGCCTCTTTTGGTGGATGAAATTAGTTGTCATCTTGTTATGTGAAATTTTGAATACAAAAAATAAAATCTCATAATTTCTTATTGAGACAAATAAAAATCAATATGTTTGGTTTTAGTTTTCTGAAAATTAAATTTTTTATTTTTTGTGTTTTTTTATTTTTAGTAAATATTTTAAAAATTTAAAGTAATTTTTTTACTTTTTTATATACACCTTACTTAGATATATTTAAATAGTAAAATATTTGTGAAAAAATATTTAAAAAAATTAATAAATACATAAAAATACAAAAAAAATGTACTGAATTTTCATATATATATATTTTTTTGTATTTTTGGTTTTTAGTGATTTTTTTAAAGATTGTTTTCACAAATATTATATTTTTTAAGTGCATTTATGTTAGGTTGTTTAAAAATTAAAATATTTTTAAAAATTCAATAAAAACAAAAAAAATACAGAAAATAAAAAAATAAAATTTCCTGAAAATTGAATTTTAAAAACTCAAACCAAATGTGTTTCATCTCCCAATCTAAATAAATTATATAAAAAGTTATTAATCTGCATAATACTGCAGACCACAAAACAGAATCAAATCAAGTTGATTAGGGTGACCAGGGGGTCACGTGCCCCTAAAATTTGAAATTGTGAAAGTTCAGACGGGCATGTAATCCCTGCAGATTAATAACTTTTAAAATTAGGGAGATTTGAATTTTTAGAATTAAATTTTAAAAAAATAGGAATTAATCTTCCACACTGAAATTTAGGCCAGGTTTAACAAGTCTAAAAAAATTCAAAAAGTTACACAAAAAGTAAAAAAAATCATTACTATTCACAAATAAAAAATATTAAAAAAATATTTTATACATTTTTGTAATACAATTTTTTAAATTACACTGTCAGCCGTATTGCCCCAGCAGCAAGAACGAACTAATAAAATAGAACTTCTGAGTAATTTGTCGGGAAAAAAAATAAAATAATATTATATGTATCAATTAGTGTACTAATTGATGATATAATATAATTTAAGAGATTTTTTGTTTTTGTAATTTGTATAATAAGTGAGGTCAATAATAATGTCATAACTAGTGTTGGTACACTAGTTAGTATACTAATTGGTGCATTTACACTACCGAAAAAAATATCAATCACTTCGCTTGGTTTGGGTTTTTTAAAAACACTTTTCAAAAAATTCTACTTTTTTGTTTTCCGTATTTTTTTTTGTTTTTACTGATTTTTTTAATATTTTAAACAATTTTTTTAATTTTTTGACACACCTAACATAAATACACTTAAAAAGTATAATGTTTATGAAAAAAAATCTTCAAAAAATTCACTAAATACCAAAAATAAAATAAAAAAATCAATATATTTTTCGTATTTGGTATATTTATTAATTTTTTGAAATATTTTTTTACAAATATTTTACTTTTTAGATACATCTAAGGTGCATCTAAAAAACTTACAAAAAAAAATACTTAAAATTTTAAAAATATTTACTAAAAACACGAAAAATAAAAAATCAATTTTCAAAAAATTAAATTCAAAAAATTAAAATCAAACAAACCAAATGTAATTAATATACATCACAAGTCAAATGTATGAAACAAATTTAAATGGAATACAAATAATGTTATCCGTTTAAATTACCGGAAAGGAGTGCTCAAAAGTAATGAGTGGTTTGGAATGATCTAAATAAGTATATTTTTTGATTTTTTATGGAATATGGGTTGGGTATGGGTTGTGTTTGAAGTGATGTGTTAAAGAGATGATGTGACTTAAATAAGTTATTGACTTTTTGACTTTTTAACTTTTTTAAGGAATGACAAACAAGACCTAAGTATAAGACATGTTGACAGTTGACTTTAGTGCTGGTAATTCTTTGTTGGAATATATTTAAGAAAAAAAAAACAAAGAGTAATTTGAGTAGGTGAATTTAATGATGTTATTAGAGTATCTCTATCAAATTATTTAAAATTTTGTTATATTTTTACTTAAAAATATGTATATTTTTATTTTGGCTACACACCAAATTAAATATATTGTCCAACTCTCTATTCTTTTTTATATTATTTATATTCATTTTAATTTAGAATTATTTTTTATAAACTCAACACAATTAATTTCAAAATATGAAAATTAAGGCTGTGTTTGGAGAAGGCTATGTTTGGAGAAACTCTCCAAACACATATTTTCATCATTTGTTTTAAGTATATTGTTTGTTTAGAGTTTTCAAAAATTAATTTCACGCCTACTTTTGAAAACTCTTTCCAAGGCAAGAAAATTTGGACTAACCGGTCGTTCTTCCGGACGTCCATTCGATTGACCGCAACAGTGCTATTTTTTTTTTTTAACCATTGACACATGTTATTTTTTATATTTTAAAGGGCTTACACTAACGGTCCCTATAGTTTGGGACTTGTGTCATTTTGATCCCTGACTTTTCAGTTGTGACACATTTGACCCTGAATTTTTAATCTTGTTCCAAATAAGGACAATTGAAGACACTATTGCTTAATTTCAAGGGCAAAATCGTCAATTTGATAAAATATAAGCTAATTTGATAAAAATAAATGCAAAAAAAATATTTTTGAATTTTTAAAAATTATTTATACTCACTAAAGATAAGATTATGTAAAATTGATAAATCTTTTAGGCACTTATTTATTTATTTATTTTTATCAAATTAATTTTTATTATGTGTTTGGATGATGATTATGTAATGGGTAGTTTTTATTTTCATTAAATTAGTTTCTATTTTTTCAAAAGTCAAATATGGCGACAAATTTAATATCATTATTAAACCAATCTATTAAATCAAAAAATCCAAAACTAAAAATATTTCATATATTAAATATATCGATTACATATTAAAATCCTAACAACTACCCATTACATAATCATCATCCAAACACATAATAAAAATTAATTTTGTAAAATAAATAAATGTCTAAAAAATTATCAATTTTACATAATTTTATCTTTGGTGGGTAGAAATAATTTTAAAATTTTAAAAATATTTTTTTGACATTTATTTTTATCAAATTAGTTTATATTTTATCAAATTGACAATTTTGCCCTTGAAATTAAGTAATGGTATATTCAATTATCTTTATTTAGAACAAGATTCAAAATTTATGGTCAAATGTGTCAAATTGAAAAGTCAGGGATCAAAGTGACACGAGCCCCAAACTATAGAGACCGTTAGTGTAATTCGCCATATTTTAAATATAAAAAAATTTCAGAATTTTTAAATTTTTTTAATAAGCTTTGAATAGAATTTTGAGTTGTGTGTTTGGTTATGAGTTGTAAGTTTTTATATCAAATATCATATGTCACATTAAAAATTCCTCACTTAATTCAAAACTCTTTTCAAAATTCATTCACCAAACAAATTATTCACACTCAAATCATAATTCCAAGACTCACAAACTCAAAATACAATTCTATTCTCAAATCATATTTAGAAAATTCTACCAAACGCTACCTAATATTTTTTTAATGTTTGACTAGGTAAAATCACCGGTTACATTTGTTAAGTCAAAACCACCAAAACTAAAATGATTAACTTGATAACTAATTTGATGAATATGAAATTTAGTAATTTATTCACTATTTTAACTAAAAAAATAAAAATAACTAATTTAATCAAAATGTTCCTAATAGTACCCATAGTTTTTTTAAACAGTTCATTTTTCATAATTTTTTATTATACTTTTACTCATCTATCATAAAATTTTGTTCTTACTTTTATTTAGGCCTAGCTTGACATAATACAAAAAAGTTCAAAAAGTTAAAAAGTCAATATCCTATCATCATTTCATTTAAATCACATCATCTCTCTACCACATCACTTCAAACTCAACCCATATTTCACATTTTTTCGTAAAAAGTCAAAAAGTACACTTATTTAGATTATTGCAAACAACCCCAAATCATAAAATTATCTCTAATCATTGAACTTCAAACCCTCTGTTAATGTGTATTATTATATTATACTTATCGATTTGTATTTCTATCCTTATCTTGTATCTCTATTTCTATCTCCTTGTATCTCTATCTCTTTCTATACTAATCATTACTATACTTATCTAGGTATCTTTTCAGCCTATATATACAGACTTTTCCTATTGTATTCATTCATTCAATTCAATAATACATATACACAATTATAACATGGTATCAGAGCTATAGATCCTAAAATTATAGCCTTCTTTCTTTTCTTTTTCTGCCTAGTCCCGTACACAGTGGTACTATAGCATTTTGTTCAATCACCCAAACACTAATCTAACTGTTTCACCATATTTTTATTTTTTCTCCCATTTTTTTTTCCTCAACATCAAACTGATCGGAATCTTCTCAGGATTCCACCAGCACCAATCTCATCACTAGAAAGTTTCTTACGCGTCCTCATGTGCCACTTTTGAACTCGGCGCGTCATCTTATTCCGCTTTCACTCGCACACGCTCTCCTACGCGTCAGCCACGCCAACTGCTCAGCTACTTCCTCTCAACCTCATGCCTGTTTTGGCCCAATCACGCGCGCGTCCCACACGCTGACGTCATTCCTAAACTGCTTCCGTCAGCTGCTAACGTGCACCACGTCTTCTCTGCTACACTGCGCCACGCCTCAGCCGTGTTAACGTGAACTGCGCCTCTACTGACATCAACTTCCCTCTTGCTGACGTCAGCTATAATAACCCCAACCAATGATTAACGTTAATCCATAATTTAATATGCCCAATAAGTTATTAAGATCAAATTTTGAATTAATTGCATATGTGTTGCATAATTTGTGTTTTTCTTTGTTCATCGTAAACATATCTGTTTGAATTTCTGTTCTATTCCGTTCTGTAAATTGAAAGCCTTATCGGCATCTGATCACAAAACTGGCTTGATATATGTGTTATTTGGGATTTTTAGAATTTTATGGTAGGTTTAATTGAAATTCGATTCGGAACGATTAAATTAGAGTAAGTAGTGCTCAATTAAGACTAATTAATGAATTCTTTAATCCAAGCCTAACTAAGGCACTAGCGGACTCTTATATGCATCCATACACTCTCATTTCATTCTTTTTGAGCTACAAACGCGGGGAAAGAGAGAGACCAAAAGTGAGAATGAGTTTAACCAGGGAGAAATGATGAATTGCTAAGAATTGTTGAAAACTTGAGGAGAGTTTAGAAATTTAAGCCTCTACACTTGTGAATCCAAAGTATTAGGTAAGAATTCAAGCCTTTAGTCTAAATTTTGAGTTGGTAAGTTCATGAATACAAGAGAATTAAGTTGAAATTGAACTAAAATAAAGGAGTATAAATCATACCATGTATGCATTCATATTTCATGACATTTTGAAGTTGTCTTCAACGATATTCTCTCATGCATGTTGTAATTCTAGCATGGTTTGAAGAACTCATACCATTTCTCACCATTGGACCTTATTTGATCATGTTTTGGAAATCATGAACCCAAGTGTATACATGCATGTCATGTTCATATCATGTTCTTACATTTCAAGTTGAATTTTTGCACAATTGACTGACTCTTGGGCCTTGATTTTGTGAAAGGATCTTTAATTCTTAATGTTTTCAAAGTCTAAACTTATTTTCTCAAGTTTTGGGGGCTAAGAGTTGTCTTTTGATGAGTTAGATTCGAGTTTTGAGCTAAAGAGTGCAATCTGGAAATTCCAGATTTTGCATATCCACTCGAGCGAAGGAATCCACGCTCGAGCGACCACTCTGAGTGCGTGTACTTCCGCTCAAGCGACCAGAAGTCCGCTCGAGCATGAAATGCAAGCTCCTAGACGTTCTTATGTTTTGCAGTCCGCTCGAGCGACAAAAGTTGCGCTCGAGCGAGGGCATGTCTCTCACGCTCGAGCAAGCATCGAACAGAAAGTCAAACAACCAGCACTTTTACAAAAGTTTACAGACTGCTCGATCGACAAATCTTGTGCTCGAGCGACCACTCACATTTTGCATGTCCGCTCGAGCGTAGGAAGTCATGCTAGAGCGACGACCTATTTTCAGCACTTTTTGTTAAGTGTTTTCAAGTGCATTTTTGCATCCTCTTTCTATCCTAGGCATTCCTAGGCCAAAATTAAGACACCATAATGAGGATAAAGAAGTAGAAACACACCAAGACAAGAAAGAACTAAGTTAATGATTCCGGGGTGTGTAATTCACTACATATTCATTTTGTATTTGTGTAGGTCACGTCCCACAAGATATCTGAATTGCCTACCCTGTCCATTACTTGGAGCCATCTGTTATCTATGAGTAATAACTTAGTAAAGTTATGTTCAAGTTAAATTATTTTCTAAATATGGAATAAGATTTGTTCTACGAAATGTTATGTTTTATACTATGAATGATTGTCCAACTCAAACAAATGTTTATGGTATCATGCTATGAACAAAGTATGCTATATGTACCCGGACCGGAGGTTCCTTATGGAACTGACAAGTTATCCGTACCCGGCTGGAGGTTCCTTTATGGAACTAACAAGTTATCTGTTTCCAGTCCGGAGGTTCCTTTATAGAACTGACAAGTTATCCGTACTCGGCCGAAGGTTTCTCTATGGAACTAACAAGTATAATCTACGATGCTATGTATATGATTTGTTAGCGCTAACGGATAAACCATGTATGATTAAGCATGAATTCTGAATTCTGTATATGAATTGAATAAGAATACGAATGTGAACTAGCTTAGTCATTGGACATCATTCATTTAATCCTTTACTTTGTTATTATTCACTGGGTTTCCGCTCACTATTTATATTATGTATGTAGGTGATCAGACACATGACCAGGCTCAAAGTTGAGGACCTGGCATCTCAGTTTTTGTCAACCAACCTTTGCGCCTCCCGAGGAGGTTTCGGATTAAGTCAAGTTTAGTGGCTGTGCTGTTATGAATGTATAAGACTATGTTTCTTTTGCTCCATGAACAACTTTCTCTGTTTTTATGTACACGAAGTGACGGGTAAATACCGTATCGTTTGACGTCACTCGTATGTTTATAAAAGTTTAAGATTATCTGTCTTATGTATGTCTTCATAGCTCGATGGACTATATATATTTTATGTATTTGCTTCCGCAACCCCTAATTATACATTATTATGTTAAGAGGCATTTGGTAATCTAAGGATTACTGGCCGATTACGACACTAAACTTATAGGGGCGGGTTTAGGTCATGACATTAGCTCTGCACCCTATTTGGCCAAAATTCAATTTTTTGTTTGTTTCGCTTATTTTTTGCACCTTTTCTAATCATTTTGGCCTGGTTTCCAACTATTTTCGACGTTTCGGATTCACTGGTGCACTCTGTTTTATCCAGTTCTACTGTCATCACTGGTTCTGTCATAACCCGACCCTCGCATGTGCTTCTGACCTATTTAAGTCCCTTATTTTGTGCATTGAAATGCTTAATGAAAATTTTTGTTATTTTATCTGTTGGTTAAGTAAAGGCATCTGTCACAATTAAAAATTTAGAACAGAAATTGGGAGCCTTAAAGGCTTAATAATCCGAAATTGATGTTACATATGAGATCGGCATAATTTTTGGATAATAATAAGCATTTCTGTGAAATTTCAATTTGGAATGTGTAAACTGATTCAATTTTGTCCTTATCTCCACTTATATATATATGTATGCATATTTGTGCTCCTTTATATATAGGTGTTCCTTTAAGTGGTTGACTTAGAACTTTACATGAGGGAAGAGAGGAAATTGGGAGGAAGAGTTCTTCAAGCTAGGGATTTGGGAAAAACTAGAAGATTATAGGAACTTGATTCAAGGTATGTGTAAGCACTTCTATTTAATTCCTTTCTTTGAATGCTAGATGAGTAGTTGAATTGAGAAATTGTGTTGTGTGTCTTGCTGTGAAGTGATTAAGAATTGTATTGGATTATCTCATAATTTTATGTTCTCCCTTAGCTACCAAACTTGAAGCCACCTCCATCTCCATGGTTACATAAGTGTATGTGGGTGAGTGTGTGTGTGTGATCATGTAAAGAATTGATTTGCACTTTGATGGATATGTGTTGTGATCTCTTTGGTCATGAGTTATGTTTTTGAATCTAGTTTATAATTAGATTAACATATGTTCCACCTCCTAAAGTACATGATATTCGAACCATGTTTTAGGAATTTAAAGATCTATTTTGGACCTTGTTAATGCCACCAAAAAGTTGGATTTTGAATGAATTTCGGACAAATTTTTGGCAAAATCGCCGCACGTGCGGGAAATGGGGCAGATTTTGGCGTTGAACACTGCTTAAAAGGCACGTGCGGGGCATCACTGCCGCACGTGCGGGGAAATTTGCCGCACGTGCGGCCCAAGATGAAAAACATGGAATGCTCCATTTTACCTATTTGACCCTCTGGGATGGTTGAAATTAGTATTTGAATTGTTTAAAGTGCTTCTTAATGTACTGGAAGTTAACGATTGAAATGTGAATTTAAGAAGAGTTTGAACTAAATTATGAATTCTATGTGTGTAGGGCACACTCCGGGAGGAAGTAGCGTCCCGCCACAACACAGTGAGTAATAGTGCAATGGCTATGCATTTATTTACCGTTAATGCTTAACGCTTTTTGCGTTCTGTTCTCCTTAAATCACTACATTATGTATATGCAAGGTTGAAAATTAATGTGAACATAAAAAGGAAAGAAATTTGTGCACATCTGTTATTCTGGGCCAAGGGCCGTTCTGTTATTCTGGGCCAAGGGCCGTTCTGTAATATCTGGGCCTAAGGCCGTTCTGAAAGTAACACAGCATCATCCATATGAACTCTGCAGTCACATACGGGTTATTATGTATTACCAATGGAGTTATGCATTGAACTGTTTAAGTACTATTATTCATTGAGCGTAGCTCACTCTGTGTTTTGTTGATGCTGTAGATAATCAACCAGGAAGTCAGCCTTAACCCCGATACCCATCTTCCTTTGTCAACCTTTGAATGGCCAGGCACTAGACGAAGCCTCTTATGTTTTGTGAAGTTCTGTTGTCATATTGGCTCATGTTTTGATTTCTCATCTAAGGATGATTGTATATAACTTTCCCATCTCAAATGTTTTTGTTACGCCCAATCTTAGGGCTGGGTCTGTATATGTATACGTATATAACCAATGCTCAGGTGCATGTTTGGTATAGTATTTCTCTGTTATAATGTCCGTGATCCTGGCATGGTAGTAATGGCTCAATGGAGTTTGTTTTCTGTTATGTTTTTTTTTTTTATGCTTCCGTTCAGGCCCCGTATTTTATATGTCAGGTTAAATGTCCGTTTCTGATTAGGTCATGCCCAAACTTTTAGGGGCGGGATTGGGCTGCGACAGGTTCTCCTTTGTGATTCATTATTTAATCACCTCATGGCTCGTTCAGACAGTTATCCTCAACACAATCGCTATTCTAGACCCTCCACAATATACAACCGAGATCAGTTTTTAGCACATTTTGCATTTACTACAGTTGCCTCTGGTTCCTCATCCATTGTTGCCCCGACACCACTCTACATTCTTCAGGACATTGAAGCTATTGTCAAAAAGGTTATTTCTACCTCTAGTACACCCTCTACTGTCCTCTCAATTACTCCAGGTACCTCTTCTTGGTATTTTGATTCTACTTGTTGCAACCATATGATCTTTAACCCTACACTTTTCTCCTCTATTACATTTTCTTCTATGTTACCTGTTATTCACACTACTGATGGCTCTTAAATGCATGTTAGTCATATAGGTTATATTTCCACATCTACTGTTTCTCTACCCCACACTTATTTGATCCCCAATCTTACACTTAATCTTGTTTCAATTGGTCAACGCTGTGATCTTGGCCTCACTTTTCTCTTTTCTTCAACTGGTTGTGTTGTACAGGATCTGAAAACGAGACAGACTCTTGGGATCGGTCGTAAACATTGTCGTCTGTATGAGCTCATCCACCTTCGCATTCCTTCCTTCAGTCCTTCCACTATCCAGACTGCTACCCCTACTACTCCTTGTTCTCCTCTTGCCTTATGGCATTCTCGGTTGGGTCATGTTTCTTTTGGTCGTTTACGATCTCTAGTTTCCAACGGTCAGTTAGGTCCTATTCCAAATGATAAAATAGATTGTCTATCTTGTCAACTAGCAAAACAATCTGCTTTACCATATCCATCCAATACTTTTATGTCTTATGCACCTTTTGATCTCATACACTCTAATGTTTGGGGATCGGCACCTAATACTACTACGAGGGGATCTAAATGCTTTGTCATTTTTGTAAATGATTTCACTCGTTTTACCTGGTTATTTCTGATAAAGTCTCGCTCACCACAAATATACTATGATTTCTCACAAATGGTCAAAACTCAATTTTCTTCCACCATAAAAGTTTTACGTGTTGACAATGCCCAAGAATACAAATAAACAATTTTTTTGAGATTCCTTCGTCAAAATGGCACACTTTCTCACTATTCTTGTCCTGGTACCTCCTAACAAAATGGTCGTGCTGAGGGTAAACATCGTCATCTTTTAGATACTGTTCGTGCTCTTTTAATTTCATCTTCTTGTCCTGGGCACTTTGAGGGGAAGCCGCTCTCATAACTGCCTATACTATCAACTGTGTTCCTTCTCCTACCATCAACAATCATGCCCCATATGAGCGTTTATATGGCCAACCTCGTGTCTATTCTCATCTCCGTGTGTTTGGCTGTGCTTGTTTTGTCCTCCTTCAACCACGTGAGCATTCCAAATTAGAACCTCGAGCCCGTTTGTGTTGCTTCTTGGGGTATGGAATTGAACATAAAGGCTATTGTTGTTAGGATCCTATTTCTCAATGTGTTTTTGTTTCTTAATGTGTTTTTGTTTCTCGTCATGTGGTATTTTGGGAAGACAAGATGTTCTCTTCTATATCTAAGTTTCATTTGTTCACTCCTCCCACTACATCATTCTTCATAGACCCCTCTCTTTTGTTTGATGAGCTTTATACAAACACTATTTCTGTCATGCTGCCTTTGGCCCATCCTGAGGATCCTGCTCCGTCTCCTGGTCCTGCTAATGCTACACCCTGATCCTACTTCTACTCCTGCTCCTACTCTTGCCATGCTACCTCCGGCCCATCCTGAGGCTCCTACTCCACCTCCTGGTCCTGCTTCTGAGGTACCTCTTCTTCATTCTACTCGAGTAACACAACCTTCTGTCCCTCTTCGTGATTTCATTGTTGGTTCTACTGCATTTTCCTCTTATGAACCTACTTCCTATAGAGAGGCTTATTCTAACCCTTTTTGGCAGCAAGCTATAACTAATGAACTATAGGCTTTTGATAAAACTCATACTTGGGATGTGGTTGATCTTCCTCCTGGCAAAAGTGTTGTTAGTTACAAATGGGTTTACATGCTCAAGACTCATTCTGATGGTTCTATTGAGCATTACAAAGCTCGTCTTGTTGCCCGGGGGTTTACTCAAGAATATGGGATTGACTATGAAGAAACCTTTGCTCCTGTTGCTCATCTGACTTTTGTTCGTAACTTACTTGTCGTTGCTACTGCTCGCCGTTGGAAACTTTGTCAGATGGATGTGAAGAATGCATTTCTCAATGGCGATCTCACTAAGGAAGTTTATATGCAACCTCCACTTGGTTCCTCTGTTTCGCCCTCCAAAGTCTGTAAACTTCACACTGCTTTATATGGTTTGAAACAAGCTCCTCGTGCTTGGTTCGCCAAGTTTAGCTCCACAATTCATGATTTTGAATTCTCTTCCAATGCCTATGATTCTGCCTTTTTTATTCGTAAGACAAAGCGTGGCACTATTCTTCTTCTGCTCTATGTGGATGATATGATTATCAGTGTAGATGACATAGTGGGTATCTCTAGTCTCAAATAATTTCTCAGTCGCCAGTTTGAGATGAAAGATTTAAGTCTTCTCAGCTATTTTCTCGGCTTGGAAATCTCTCATAATCTGTCTGGTTACTTTCTCTCCCAAGCTAAGTATACTTCTGATCTCTTGGCTTGTGATGGTCTTACCGATTGCAAGACTGCCTCTACTCCCGTTGATCCTCAGACTCATCTCACACCTCATGACGGTCACCTGTTGTCTGATGCTACTTTATATCGTCAACTAGTTGACAGTCTTGTCTATCTTACGGTTACTCATCTAGACATTTCTTATTATGTTCACGTTTTTAGTCAGTTCATGGCTGCTCCTCGCTCTCCGCACTATGATGCTCTAGTTCGCATTTTACGCTATCTCAAAGGCACTATGTTTCATGGTCTTTACTACTTCACTCACTTTTCACTACAATTACATGCATTTTCTGAAGCTGATTAGGCAGGGGACCGTATTGATCGCCGTTCTACTACAAGATTCTGCTTCTTCTTGGGTGACTCTCTCATTGCCTGGGGTAGCAAAAAGCAAACTCTTGTTGTGCATTTTAGTACTAAGGTTGAGTATCGTGCTCTTGCTGACACTACTCAGGAGCTTGTGTGGCTTCTCTAGCTTCTTTCTAATATAGGGATTTCTCATTCTACTACGCTTAACCTCTATTGTGATAATCAGAGTGCTATTCAGATTGCCCATAATGATGTCTTTCATGATTGCACAAAGCATATTGAGATTGATTGTCACTTCATACGACATCATATTACTAGTGGCACTGTTCGTCTTATCTTTGTTATCTCTGCCAATCTGACAGCCAACATCTTCACCAAGGCTCATCCTCCTGGTCGTTTTAGTGATCTAGTTTCCAAACTCAAGTTGGTTAATGCCTACCCACCTTGAGTTTGAGGGGGGTTGTTAATGTATATTACTATATTATACTTATCTATTTGTATCTCTATCCCTATCTTGTATCTCTATCTTCTTCTATACTTATCCTTACTATACTTATCTAGGTTTCTTTTCAGCCTATATATACAGGCTTCTCCTATTGTATTCATTCATTCAATTAAATAATATAGATAAACATTTCTAACACCCTTCGTTACCTACCCCTCAGGGCCCTTGTCAATCACCACCCCAACCCCTCTCCATCTTTTAGCAATCACCCCAAATCTAATGATAAGAGCAATTTCATAAAGGTGTTTTGGAAAGATGGTTAAAAATTAATTTTTAACTTTTTAACTTTTTTTTTTTTTTTTTGTGTGTGTGTATAAGAGAGGGAAAGTAGATTAAAAGCTGGAAAGTGGCATTTAACCCACTTTCCAAAATAGGCCATAACAAATGAGTTGGGTTCCAATTTTATTTTACCCAGCATCCCCTAATAATGTTTTGACAATCTTGTTTTATTTTATAAAAGGAAAAAAATAATTTGCCCATAGTAGTTAGATCTATTGTTATTTGTTTCGTAAATCATTCATTAATAATGAATAAAGCCAAATATGAACCATTGTGGGAGCCAGAAAAAAATATATATATATCAGCTTATTGGGCTAACCCAAATAAGGCCTACCAAGGGGGCCAAACTGTTAGGCTTACTCGGCCCACTCTCCATCTATAAAAGAAAGGCACCTCATGGCATGTAAGGAAGATCTCTCTCTGCTCCACACAGCACACAAACACTCTTCATTTTTATACATTCATTCTTTCAATAAAATGACTAACTTTACCATCAGAGTGTCTCCAGCCGGCAACCCCGGTTGGGTGGTGCCGATCATGCTCATTTTTGCAGATATACAGGGATAAAGTTCATCTCTTCATTGGATCTCTACAATCCATGTGAGAGGATATTTTATGGTCTCACAATTGGTGTCGTCTGTGGGAATTGTCTACAAGAGTTCAACGAAGATAAGAGCAAACATGTTATTGTAAGTAAAAATTCAACAACACTTTGATCTATTTTCTCTCGGAAAATTATTTTAAAATTGGTTCTTGAATGGGATATACGTATGTGTGTGCACTTACAAACTCTCTAAAAACCCTTTGTTCATGGTGCATGTTGATGAAAAAGTTTTAACCTAGAACATAATTCATGGGTCTACTTTTACATCTCTGTTTTCTCTCTCTAAAAGTGGGTTTCACACTTTTCTTGGTGCAAACATCTTTTCGGCAATTCAATAAAGAAACTCGGCTAAATTTATACACGGGTCTGTCCATTTATTTATTTATTCTTTATTTCTCAAAACTTATCTTAAAGTTGATTCTTAACGTGTATGCACATGTACCTATACTAAAAATTTCTATAGAATCCAAGACTCAGTCTTCACTTTCTCTCTCTAGAAGTATCCTCGGCAAGAAAAATTGGCAACGTTAGGACCACTTCAATTACCATAAAGGCTCGTAATAGTTCCTTTCTTTAATCATCTAACTCTATCTCTCTAAGTATAATTTCACCAATTTATTGTTTATATAAAACTATGATCTCTACTAAAGTTTTTGCATAGTTTGAGTTGGATTGGGTTAGCATTATTGTTCAGCCAAAACAAAGCCAAAAGGCGATGGTTAAGTGTTCTCAGCTAAAGAGTTGTCAAAGAAGTATTTCATTGCCAACTTGCCGACCAAGCGTTTTTTGCGAGCCAACGCTCGAGATGCGTCGCCAACCAAGAGTCTCGGCCAACCAAGAACCCAAGGTATCTAGACCCAACTGGCAATCCCGGTAAAGTGATGCTCCACCTAAAGTTCTGCGATGCCACTCCAACGATTGTTCGGCAATACCATTCTCTCGAAGGTGCCGGCGCATTGTCACGATCATTTTGGCATGGCCAAGTTGCCAAACTCAGCAAAACCAAAGGCGGAAGTGTTGCCGATCAAGCTCTTGGCGAAGTCAAAATTATAAATGAGGCGCCATGTTTTGGCACTAGTTACCGACTGAGAACTTCAACACACCACAAAGGACTTGCCAACTAGATATTCTGCGATGTCCGGGTGACCATATACCACAATTTCGATTGCCGCCCACGTATTTGGCAAGCCATGTACAAAAGGGAATTACTACACAAGTGTTCTCGGCAAGACAAACCCAAAGAGAAGGCCGACCATTAGCTTTCGGCAAGAGATAAAGTTGACTCACTTTCGGCATAGAAATGATGCCGCCCAGCCAACAGTTCTCAAGAACACAACTCAACAACATTCTCCGGCCAAACGGCTCAAGTTCTTCAACAAACCAATAATGGCGCTGTTTGGCAATCCAACACGGCTATTCAGCAGCTTTTCATTTATATTCGGCGTTCGAGCCCATGCATCTACATTTTGGCAGTGCCACAACTCAACCAATTGCTCGGTGAAGCTCCAAAGGAACTCGACAAATCCATACCCCCGAGCTCCATTCTTTGGCAACGAAAACGGCCTCGATTATTCGCCGCCGAGTGCATATTTAACAAAGTGAACCACCAAGCTTTTTTGCCAAGCACCTGCTCCCCCCAAAGCACATTCTTCTGCCGACACACTTTAGTTGGGGACGAGATGAACAAAAGAATAAACAAAACCACAAAAAAAAAAAATGGTGATAGAATAATCGTATTTTTGGTCAAATTTTGGAGATTCGACGGCATCCAAACAAAGGCGGAATGCAGTATCTGACTAGTGGAATGAACACTAGGCCGAGAGATGAATCTAACGCCGCAGAAATGAGGCCAATTGGATTTAAAACGAAGAAATTACAAGGGCTCAAACTTTGGTGTTTAAATCTCAAACATCTACATTTCACGTCTGCTGCATAAGAAAGATGACCTAAGGATTTATCTTGTGCCTCTCGGCGCAAAGTGCTCCGTTACATCTTAGCATGTTCGACTTAATCGTGTGGTTAGATAACTTCGGGGATGCCTACCCTCGCATTTTTCACTGTGTAGAATCCATTTTTTAGAGTCCAATTTTGCAAATTTTGAGTCGCATATTGAAATCAATACATCGGCCAATCGGGAACATTAAATGCAAAATCAACGGTCAAATCATATTTGATCAGCCTAAAATTTTAGCAGCAGGATCTTGGGGTTAGGAAATAATCCTCTGTTTTTCCCGATAATTCATTTCGTTACCTTGGCTATTTATTGCCCACTAGAACATCTTAGTCAATTTTCCACTTTCGAATTGGGACATATCAGCCGGTCATCATCTCGGCACCTTTGTTATGCATGCATACTTGGCCAACTTGGTACATATTACAATGAAATTTACTTGAGTTACAAACTCCTGCTCCTTTTCACATAGCTCCAAGCAAGCGCCAGTTTTGGGGCAATACATTACACACTCAGCAGTCGACAATTCTTTTTATAGTTTTTATAGCTTCACTTTTTTAGCTCGGCATAAAAGTCTATATTTTGAAGCAACCATTATTCGGCAGATTATTGGCAACCAAAATCAGAGCCAAAGTAACCATTATTCGGCACAGTATTGGCACATGGGGCACATTATTGCAACTTATTCAAGGAGTTTCGGCAACTTATTGGCTTATTCGGCAAAACATTACACCGCAACATTGCTTATTCGGCTAACATTGCTTACTTGGCAAGATTGTTCGGCCACATTTCTTATTCGGCAACACTGCTTGACATTATTATCTCCTTGTAGACGCGCCCTTGGGCCTCATGCTACAGTTCGGACTCGATTTGGTGTCACGGTCCTGTATCTAATCTCGCGGAGTGCAATGTAAGACCGATGAATCATCAAAGAGTCCAAATCCGGCAAATTGTTTTTGAAAATAGATTTTTTTTAAAGAAGTGTCAAACATGGACTGCTTTGCCAGATACAGAGTCGCCACCTAAATATTTTATTTTGGGGGAATTTAGGAAACCCTGACTCGTTGCCTAAGGCCACGTGTCCGTCATCACCAAAGTTGCCTCGGCTCGGGAACTTGGGTACGATTGGGGAAGGTCACTTCATGAGCACCCCCGCTCGCCCGATCAAAGATCGGCCTCTACTAACCATGATATCTAGTTTTGAAAACATTATGCGTTCTTATTTCGGTTATTAGCCTAGATTTACTATGTGATGCGCACAGCATACAAGTATAGACTAGATCGCCTAAATTGGAACAAAACATTTCATGTTTGTTTTTTAAAGCGGTTTGCTACTCGCAAGTAGGCTTAAAATGCAGATTTTGCCACCCTCGGGTGGGCTTAGAAAAGATGGTTTTGCCACTATCTAGTGGGCTTAAAACTCACAGTCAATGCATTATTCCAATTCAGATAATCCAACCTTCACCCATAGGCATTCAGGCAGTTATATCACATAAGCACGTAGCCTCATGGTAAGCATGCTATCATGGCAGTCACTCACACGCATGCAAGGATGCTAAAGCAAAAACACTTACCAAGTACTCCAAGCCAAAACAGAAGCTATGTTAGAAATCCATGCATGATCCTAACTATACAGAAATGCCTAATGCAACACATGCAAAAATGCAACTATAGTAGGCTCGGCTATCCTAAACATGACATATGATGATGCTACAACTAACATGTATTCAACTTGGAATTTAAATACAAATGCAGTTAGTATGATGTGCCGAGCCCAGTGCATGCAATACAGATGAATAATGCAAACATGCTATCATAAGTATGCTAATTGAAACATGCCCTAATCTAACCATCATAAGCTGGTAAATAAAAGGGAGAAAGAAGTGGGGGTTGGAAGACATACATCACACACACGCACACTTATTACAACATTGCCCTCGCTCGGAGGGTCCGAATAAATAATATACAGTCCGGATAAATATTACAGTCTAAATAAATACAAAACCCTAATTAATTAACAAATTTAACTAGGAAAGCAGTAAACTAGCACGCAAATCTATGGACCACCTCAGCTCTGTTCCGAATGACGAATGATGCATGCTTGAGTTGCCTTGCGCAGAAATCCATTGCGATGCCCCAATTAGCCTCTGTTTACAATTAAGCCCGGAATATTGCACGAAGCTCCAAAAGACTGCCGGCTTCTGATTTGCTGCAACAGAGAGCAAGAAAGGGGCATGGCAATGTATTTTCACATATATATGCTTGCCTCGATCCTCGTGCCATCAATCACGCATCTCGATGCATGATGGCTGAGGAGTCGAATTGCACGACTTAATATGAAATGAATGCACATGAAGACATAACAAGGCCTAGACTCCATCATGAATAATCCAGAGTGTCGGCGACTAGGAATTGAGACACGTTCCGTCACTCGGAGTACGAAACGTACCTCGTTTCCCGTGCTTGGGCTAACTCCTATCCCAAACACAATGCAATATGCATGACATGCATGAATGCGACTAATATACAACCTAGCATACACAATGTTCTAGACTAAGATTGTATACACAATGTGACTAATCATACAACCTAGCATACGCAATGCTATGAAATGGAATGGCATACACAATGCACGATGGACTTACACCAACACGAATGGACCTCAGCCACACTCACATCGGTATCCATGAGATGAAAATGAGACAACCAAAATGCGTGCACACATGCACGCAAACCGAGGACCGAACCTAAGACACCAAATGCCACTCTAACAAGGCATGGCAAGGCATGAAATATGGCATACAGACATGCAAATTCCAGCACTGAAACATGATGCAAAATGATCCCAAATCATGGATATATGGCACCCGATGCATGAGATGAGCCCCGAAACTCAAAACTAGGCACATGTATTGACTTATAGCTATACAAAGCATGCATTATTTGACTATGAAGCACAAAGACAGAGCCAAAGCAGTCCCAAAACATGAACATTTATAGTTCAAAGCATGACCAAAAGATGCTAGCATGATGGACTAAAATAGCATGCAACTTTGACTAGCAAACATGGTTTACATGGCATGTATATGAAGCACATGAGAACTCATCAAACCAGCAAAAATCGGTGAATAAAATATGCCAAAATATGCCAAAATATGTCTAAATAATCACTGAAATGCAGCCAATGCATGCAAAAATGAGGGGCTTCTTTGGAGGGCCATACAAGGGGTTATTAAGCACCTACAAGATAGACACTTAGCAAGACCAAACCAACTCCAGAAATGGGTTATGACAGTCCTAAACCCCACCAAATAGGCCCTGGAATCAGTCTCGGAAACATGCAAAGAAAGGCCTCTTCGAGAGGCCTTGAATGGGATTGCTCTACACATGCATCATAGACATAAAATATGGCCAAGGGGGCCTTGGACAGAGCCAAGGCAGACCCCAAAACCCACAGAATGAGGCCTGAAACTTGACTTCGATGCATGCAAAATAGAGTCCCTTTGGACGGCCAAACATGCTAGTAAAGAGAATGAGGGGTGAGAGGGTCACCCCTCTATGATTTCAAAGCTCAAATCCTCATCAAAGCCATTGAAAATCCATTGGATTTCAGTGGCTAAGAGGCCAAAACAAGACCAATGCAAATGCTCAAATGTATGGCTCAAAGCATGTAGAAATGAAGCATGCAAGGAAGGAGATGACTCCCAACAGAAAAGTGACCTCAAGAAAACTTAAAGAGGAGGTCAAAACAAGACTTTTTTCAGTTTATACCAAACCTCGAAAATAATCACAAGTAGGGCTAAAACATGATGCAAAAATAGCCCTAAAAGAGAGATAGAGGACAAGGGGCAGCAGCTGGTCTCAAACAGCAAAGAGCCCTTCAACAAAGTTGAAGAGGGGCTCAAGATAAGGTACTTTATAGTTTAGGTCGAAGCCCAAAAATGCAAGCAAAAGGAGCTAAAGTATAGAGCAAAATAGTGCAAGAAAAGGGAAAATGAGGACTTACCCTTGTAGCACAGCAATGCAGCAGCTTTTGGTCCAAGATTGTGAGCTCTCAACCTCTAAAAATCAACTTCAAGGGGCTGGAATGGATGGTGGAGGTGGTAGGCTATGAGTTGGTGTGTAAATGGTGCAAGAACAAGGGTGTTTGGAGGCTTGGAATAGATAGATATAGGGTTGTATGTATCAATGCCCCAGCTGGGTTTTCTAACCCTTAGAAATGGAGTAGGGTGCTGGTTATATAGAGGGAGAGAGGCCAAAGAAAAGGGGGGAAAAACCCATTCAAATATCCCCCTAAAAGGACAGACCCTCGGGCAGGGGGTCTGGTGCAAAACAGCTGGCACAGCTGGAATGCACCAGAAGAGACAAACATGGCCGGCCAGGTGCAAAAGGGCCAAGTGGCCAGTCGGCCACCTCCCCTGGTCGGCCACCTCCCCTGGTCGGTCGACCAGGGGTCAAAAGGGTCAAAAGAATTGCTGGCCAGCCACCCCAAAAAGGTGACCTCCCAGATGAGTGCAACACAACTGTATGGTCAAAACCCAGAAAATGTGAATCAGAAGAGAGAAAAACCAGCTTTTTACAGGGGTTCAAAAGGGTCAAGAACAATTGCTGGCTAGCCTACCCATATTGGTGGCCTCCCAGGTGTGTACAACACAATGATGTGGTGGAAAATCAGAAAAAGTGGCCCGGGAGTGGGAAAAACCAGTTTCCTAGTGAAAAAAACGGGCGATGAAGAGCGATGAAGAAATAAAACTGGTTTTTCAGACAAATTGCTGGCCTCCCACCTTCCTACAACCTTTCTAATAATGAAAATAAGGTCCCTGCCAAAAACGGACCAAGACAGATGCAAAACGAAAGTTCGGGGGCCAAAACACGCAGTTTGGGGCCCCGAAAACAGGCTGTTAGGCATCGGAAGTGGCGTTCGACCACGGAGTTGGTCTCTCGGGCCCCAGTGTCCCTCAAAAGGGAGGAAACAAGGTGTGTGCCAAAAATCGGAGCAAACGGAGGTAGTCGAGCGGTCCTGACCCGAGGCACACGGCCGACGGCTCCGAAAACCGGAAACCGGGCTCCAAACGGGAAAAATGGCCTACGACCATGAAACGTAGCCTACGGCCATTGAGAGATGATCTACGAGACCTCTCCTTCCCTTCGGGAAGAGAAAACAAAAAAAATAGGGCCTGGTTCGCAAACCGAGATAAAGCACAAAAGAGTCCAGAAGTTCGGAGGCAAGGCTCGCAGCTGTGACTCCGCAACCTCAGAACGAGCACAATATGCAACATCACCAAGTGCTCAATCGGTGACGTCTGAGTCTTAAGGTCGGTCAAAAATGGGGTGTCTACAGTTGCCCCTCTTTGACAAAACTCGGAAGTCAATGAGTGACGGGAGTGAATGTCAAAGCCCAGAGACGACCCATTTTTGACAAGGCCGAAGACTTAGACAAACAGGCGAGACGAACAGAAAGATGTGCCCGCAGGCAGGGGGCAAAATGCAAAGCGATATGCAGAAAGCCGGATGTAACTCAATGATCATGCGAAGCAGCAAGCTGTAATGAAGCAAATATTCACAATAGATGCAACAGTTTTAAGCAGGTGAATACAAATCTAACTACATTTCATGCAGAAAGGATGTAAGAAAATTATGCAATTCTCACTGCGTCTCATATGGAGAAGGCTAAAAGCGACTACCGAGAATACCCGGAGTCTCACACACAACATCTCTCCGCGTATCACACACAAGAGAGGAAAGGTAAATTTCTCAGCGTATCACACGCAAGAGAAGAAAGGTAAATCTCTCAACATATCACACGCAAGAGAGGAAAGGTAAACTTCTCAGCGTATCACACGCAAGAGAAAACCTCTCAGCATATCACACGCAAGAGAGGAAAGGTGAACCTCTCAGCATATCACACGCAAGACAAGAAAGGTAAATTTCTCAGCGTATCACACGCAAGAGAAAACCTCTCAGCATATCATACGCAAAGAGAGGAAAGGTGAACCTCTCAGCATATCACACGCAAGAGAGGAAATGTAAACTTCTCTGCGTATCACACGCAAGAGAAGAAAGGTGAACCTCTCAGCATATCACACGCAAGAGAGGAAAGGTAAATTTCTCAGCGTATCACACGCAAGAGAAAACCTCTCAGCATATCATATGCAAGAGAGGAAAGGTAAATTTCTCAGCGTATCACACGCAAGAGAAAACCTCTCAGCATATCACACGCAAGAGAGGAAAGGTAAACTTCTCAGCGTATCACACGGAAGAGAAAACCTCTCGGCATATCACACGCAAGAGAGGAAAGGTAAGAATGAACACCAGAACTCGTCCGAATGTTCAAAACCGAAAATGTCCTAACGCACCACATGCGAGAGGAGAAAAGACGACAATTGCAAGTGAAAAGGTGCATAACAATCCAGGTGGAGTGTACATAACAATGCAAGTAATGAGCATAACAATGCTAGACAGATATGCATAACCATGCAACGAATGAGCATAACAATGCTAGATAGATGTGCATAACAATGCAAGTAATGAGCATAACAATGCTAGATAGATGTGCATAAAAATGCAAGTAATGAGCATAACAATGCTAGATAGATGTGCATAACAATGCAACGAATGAGCATAACAATGCCAGTGGAACGCGTGTGACAACGCCCGTTTGAAACAAAAATACCGAATAAGGGAATACAAGCCTTAAGGAGACCAACTTCCAAACGCAACCTCCGATTTACCTCTCGGAGGGGTCACGATACATTCCAAAAAAGGATACACCTCGTGCATGCCGACTGACGATGAGCTATACATCGAAGACATGAGTTGAAAATTTCGCAGAAACATTTTGAGCTGTAAGAGTGGGTTCTTCTTGCACTTTCTTGATTGTACTTCCAAACTGCAGTTACTACCTTTCCTTCGTGGCCATGTTCACAACTTTCCCTATTCTCCAACGGGGTGACAGACTAGGTTGATTCAGTATCCAGGATCGAGGCGCATTCACATGCTATCTCAATCTATGGGGCTGCCATACAGATTTCAAGCCGAGGATAGACCCCTGGGTATTTAAACCAGACTTTAGTCTCGGAAATCCCGAACCTTTGCGTTCTAGGCAATAGCCGTCCGAACTCTAGTTTCCACCGTCGCAGTTGGTCTCCTAGGAACTCATTGCAAATACAGCCAAGATGCATCTGGTAGAGGCTGGTTTTCTGAGGGAGCACTTCGATTGCCATTCTATCATTGAAACAAGCTTGAGTTTGGGAGTGGAGGCACACTCATACTTCGGAGCACTGACAAGGCCTGAAGAGGTACATCCGAAGTATTATCTCGGAGAGTATAATCACGGAAACTGAAACAAACTCAAATGCTCCAATTTTCCTCTTTTCTTTTGCTTCACAACCTGGAACCCATATAGCTTCAAATAGGTCCTGTTCTACTGTCCTCACATGACCCGGGTTAAACCCTGCAATTTTACGAAAGAACAAATCCTGTTTTGCGCAAATGTGGAGAATGGCACAGCACTCTGAGCACAAGACGATTTTTCTTTTGAAATTGAAATGAGAAAAGGATTCTCAAACGGGTATTGAGCCTACAACTGACCACAACCAAAATGACTTAACACAGAAAAACAAAAGGTAAACGACCTAAACGCAACGAGACATGCTCGGGACGACTCAAAGCAGGAATCGAGACAAACAAAACAAAAGACACGACACACAGACGTATTTACAAAGACGGCAGACCTCTCAGATCGCGAGGAGCCAGTTTCACCGGGTATTGTTTCCCACCCTTTCTCATTTGTGCCTCTCATATCACTCGGCCCTCAGGCTCTGTTTTTCTGGAAAAAAAAAAAAAAAAAAAAAGAAGCCCCTTCCTCACTTTTTCTCTCAGCGCACACCTCTCTATTCTTCAATCTCTCATTTTAAATCCCTCCCCTGGGTGGTTGATGGATAAACAGAAAGTTGTGGGCTCTTGCCCCTAGCATTCCGCTAGATTCTTATTCTTGTTCACAACAGTGAGTTTCTCCCACAGAGGGGCTGTGCTACAACTGGGTGTGTAGCAAATCTGCAACTGACACCGGTTGGCGATGCTCTGCTGAGGAGTCTGGACGTGATCAGATGTGTCCAGATGGGGGAGTGGAATATCTTGATCCATTCCAATTCATGCTTCGTACATGGCCTGATACCTCGCTGCTTAGAGGGTGTGAGAGCTTTCTACCCTTTGCTGTTAGCTTAAGTTGCGCCCTGTTCTGGCAGATAGAGTGCCCTTCTGGCAAGTATGTTGATAATGGGGGAAAGACAGAACACCTGACTCAACTGTGCCCCTAGTTCATCATTTTGACCATTTTTTTGTTTTGTTTTTCTACTAAAACAATTTTGACCAATACGAGAGTTAGATTAACATGCTTATTCGATTTTCTGATTTAAAATCATGCAAGTTAGGCTATGAGCACTGAAAATTTTCCTTTTTTGGGGTCCAAGAAATGGTCCAGTTTTGGAAAAATGGAATAATTTTTTAGAGAAAATTAGTCAACCTCATT
Source organism: Camellia granthamiana (assembly GCA_036172215.1). Taxonomy (NCBI): domain Eukaryota; kingdom Viridiplantae; phylum Streptophyta; class Magnoliopsida; order Ericales; family Theaceae; genus Camellia; species Camellia granthamiana. The sequence continues at coordinate 99,115 of JAXFYN010000274.1, read as the reverse complement.
AAAAATTCTCAAAAACTATTTTTGTAAACGACCACTGCTCGACGAGCACGGAACCTATTCTTGAGGTGCACAACCTCAGATCCAAAACAAATGGAAAATTGCCCCTTGTCTGAACGGCACTGCATGGCAACGGAAAGTTGCCCCTAGTCTGAATAGCACCGCAACACATTGTAATCAGTCTTCAGAGTGACGATCACAACCGAACTCTCGAATACAGAGAAGACAAAGATGACCAGAACCATCACATGGACACAGTAGGATTTGAAGTGTTTTATGGCTGGACTTCAGAATGAAGTTGCCTACGTATCCCAAAGATGGGAATCAAGCCTTACGTAGTTCGGGTAAGGTACACTCGGGTATTAACCTCTCCTTTTACACTCTAACTTTTGCCAAGGCCACCCTTTCTGGGTTTTCAACCTTGCGAGCTTTGTTCTTCAATTTCTTTTCTTTTCTTTTTTTTTTTTTTTTTTTTGCTCTAACTTTTGCCTGAGTCGCCCTTCCGGGTTTTCGACCCAGCGAGCCTCTCAAGGGTAAAAGTGTAACTTTGTCCATGTCAAATGGTTTTAAGATCTTGAAGTCATCCGAATCTAGGAGAATGGCTGTTGTTCGCTGACAACGCAGGAGTCCATCCAATGGGGGCTAAATTTGCCCCTAGTGTTGTGGGTCGGAACTCGGTTGTCCTTCAGCAATGTCTTCTTCTTTCCTCCCTTCTAGGATTTGGCATTCTTGCCAGTCTTCATTGATTTGCAGGATGATCCATCTTTGGCTATTTGAGCACATCTGACATTTTTTGCCCCTAGTTCAAGGGTTGCTTTTGATCTACCTTCGCAAACTTCCTTTGATCACATCTGATATTCTCACCCCTAGTTTGAGGGCTGCTTTTGATCCGGCCACACAGGTCTCACATTGTGGTTGACCATTGAACGTTCCGAATTCGAGTTCAAGGTTCGGAAGCAAGGGGTCAAGTCTCGAGGCTGAGAGCGATCCTAGGCTGCACAATCTCAAGAGCGATTCCACACAGGTCTTCGCAGGACGGCGCAAAACATTTTTGAAACCTTTTAAGAAAGTGACAAATCACTCACGTTGAAGACAGTGTAGAACCAATCTGGATCAATGCCAGGATCCTTCTCAGTACTCACATTAACAAGCATGATTTCATTCATTAAGGGCTTAGCGTGCCTCTCTTTCTCTCAATTGATCAAATCTTTTCAAATCCCGAGGAATTCCTTCCTCTTTGTTTTCACTGCAGTGTTCAAAAAGTTTTGAAAAACTTAGGTCAATGCAATGAATTCAAGGCACAAAAAAGTAGGCGAAAAGTACTGCCGTTCGATTCAAATTTTCTGGCACAACTGGCGCACGGTTGAAGCAAATACAAGAGTGTGAAAATCACTGCTGTTTCATTGAGATCTGTTGGCACAACTGGCTCCTCGGTAGAAACAGACTCAAAGAAAGCAAAAAGACAAACACGAAACAAAACAGTGATATCCGAGGTAACACCCCCGGGATCACCCGACTCCTATACAACAGGACTGACTCGATACGACAAGACAGACCTCAACTGACTCAGTATGAAAAGACTGACTCAAGACAAAAGGACAGACTCAAAACCAAAACAACAAGACTGACTCAATACCCAAGTCAGAATGTAGCATTCGCCAAATGCTCAAAACGGTGCATGCCATACGCCATATCTGGAGTAAATCGAGTGCCATCCACAGGTGGTTCATCCCCCGATCACATAGTCACATTATTCCCCCCAAGTTCACTGATCATGTGCCGATAGACTTTGCAGGACTTGGTGCGACGATGACCCCGTTGTCGATCAGATCTTGTATTTCGTGGCGGAGACGAAAGCACATGTCAGTGTCATGGCCAGCTCGCTGATGGAAGGCACAGTAGTCAGCTGGGTTGTGTGAGAAACGGAGGTTCTTTGGTAATGGCTGCGGCTCCAAGGGCTTCAGATGCCCTTTCTTGATCAAAACCCCTAGAGCCTTTGACAAAGGCATATAAAGTGGGGTGAAAACCTTCTTGGCTTGGGGTGGATATCTGGTTTTTTGCGAGCTACTTCCGGACGCACCGGTGAATGGGGTAGCTATTTTTGATGTAGTGGTGGTGACCATGCCCACTTCAGAAGATCTTGCAGCTGCATCACCACTGGTGGTCGCATTCGAACTGCGGAAAAACGCCCTCTTGGGCTGCTCTTTCTCCTGGTCAATGAGGCCCTGCTTCATGGCATCCTCGATCTGTACTCCCATCTCATGCAAATCTGAAAAGGTAGAGAAGGGGAGCACGATCATTTTCTGCATTAGTTTGGGCTGGAGGTTGCGCACAACCATCCGTATTTGATCCTTATCCGTTGGCCTAATGGTCATCATTGAGGCCTTGGCCCTCCAGCGGACCACGAATTCTGAGAAGCTCTCCTTAGGCTCCTGCCTCGTCGTCTCAAGATCACGGGTCGTAATCTCGATTTGCGTGTTGTACGAGTATTGTGCAACGAAGGCCTCGGCCATCTCTTCCCAATTCCTCTTGACATCATCTTTCAATTTTGCGTACTAGATGGCCGCCACCCCTGACAAGGTCCGGCCAAATAATGAAAGCTTCTGTAGTCTGGTGAGGCCCATCGGCCTTAGTATATCTGAGAACAACCGAAGATGCACCATGGGATCGCCGGATCCGTCAAAGCGGTCAATTTGTGGCATCTTGAAACGGTCCGGTAACGTCACAGCCGCGTCGGTGTACCCGTCCTCAATATCTGAGATGGACTTCACTCCCTGAGATTTTTTGAACATCTTCTCCAACTTGCTGACCTTCAGCGCTGTAGGGTCTATCTCGAACTCAAAAGGTGAATCCGGCGGGTTGATCGGCACTTTAGATAGCTGGGTAGGATCGGGGGTGGAGCCGGTCCTACTGGAATGTCCGTATCTTCCTGGGCATTAGCTGTCTCCCCGAGTGTTGGAACTCTGGGTGGGAGAGGAGCCTGATGTGAAACGAAGGCTCCGGTTTGCTGCTGCAGCCGGGTGATTGTCTCTGCCTGCTGGGCCATGATCTCGGCCTGCTGTTTGGAAAATTCCACTTGGCGGGCAGCGTCCTGCTGCATAGCTTTCATGCTTTCTTGGAGTTGACGCATCATTTCCTCCATTCCTGCCATGTTCTGCTGATCCGGCTGAATGACTGGTATATCTACCCCTACAATAGAGACTGAAACCTCAGCCTGACTGTTCACTGGTGGGGTGGATAAGGGCCACTAATCTGGTAACTACTGAATTGGTGATCTGTGCCTGACTAGCCCTTTTACCCTGCCTCTGGTGAAGGAATACTGATTTCCCTTGAACTGAAACTCTGACCTGACAAAGTCTATCAACACGGATCCAATGTACCCGGGGGATATTGGAGCCTTCTGAAGCTATGGTTCCCAGACCCTAGCAAAAGAGAAAACATGCAGCATCTTAGCCCAATTTCGCTGAAACAGATACGAGCAAAACTGAACGACTGTGCCCTCTACTGAATTCTGCCCAAATCTCTGCCCTGCAAACTGATATCCTCAAGTAAACTAAATCCCAAAATACTGAACTGGTGCCCGCAGGCCTGATGCCCAAACTTGCAAACTGATACATGCATTCCTGTAGAGACGCACTCTAAAAGCACATAACAGATAAGTGAGAGCCAAAACACCCCTATGTTGGGGTAGGGTTTCCCTGTCCTATTTTGTCAGGAGCTAGGGTTTCACTATGCACACAGCGGTTTCAAACAACCTATCGGCTAAGCAACTTGTCCTAGTTTGGAATGGTCACTACGGATTCCGAATATGCACTAGGTCGAATGGTTAAAAGGGGTGCCCCGGTAAAACTGGGGTTTGTGTTTCCATACTGGCAGAGCCCGTAACCGGTAACCCTTATGGCACACAGCCTCTGGCAAACCGCTCAGGAATAGCAGATGGCAAACACGGTGTCCTAGGCGCACCAATGCAAATGCAATGCAATGCAAAGAAACACATAAGTGTAGTCAAAACAAGATATCATGAGTTCGAGTCAAGTTCTCTAAGTCCCCAGCAGAGTCGCCAGAAACTGTAGACGCGCCCTTGGGCCTCATGCTACAGTTCGGACTCGATTTGGTGTCACGGTCCTGTATCTAATCTCGCGGAGTGCAATGTAAGACCGATGAATCATCAAAGAGTCCAAATCCGACAAATCGTTTTTGAAAACAGGTTTTTTTGAAAGAAGTGCCAAACATGGACTGCTTTGCCAGATACAGAGTCGCCACCTAAATATTTTATTTTGAGGGAATTTAGAAAACCCTGACTCGTTGCCTAAGGCCACGTGTCCGTCATCACCAAAGTTGCCTCGGCTCGAGAACTTGGGTACGATTGGGGAAGGTCACTTCGTGAGCACCCCCACTCGCCCGATCAAAGATCGGCCTCTACTAACCATGATATCTAGTTTTGAAAACATTATGCGTTCTTATTCTGGTTATTAGCCTAAATTTACTATGTGATGCGCACAGCATACAAGTATAGATTGGATCGCCTGAATTGGAACAAAACATTTCATGTTTGTTTTTTAAAGCGGTTTGCTACTCGCAAGTAGGCTTAAAATGCAGATTTTGCCACCCTCGGGTGGGCTTAGAAAAGATGGTTTTGCCACTATCTAGTGGGCTTAAAAATCACAGTCAATGCATTATTCTAATTCAGATAATTCAACCTTCACCCACAGGCATTCAGGCAGTTATATCACATAAGCACGTAGCCTCATGGTAAGCATGCTATCATGGCAGTCACTCACACGCATGCAAGGATGCTAAAGCAAAAACACTTACCGAGTACTTCAAGCCAAAACAGAAGCTATGTTAGAAATCCATGCATGATCTTAACTATACAGAAATGCCTAATGCAACACATGCAAAAATGCAACTATAGTAGGCTCGGCTATCCTAAACATGACATATGATGATGCTACAACTAACATGTATTCAACTTGGAATTTAAATACAAATGCAGTTAGTATGATGTGCCGAGCCCGGTGCATGCAATACAGATGAATGATGCAAACATGTTATCATAAGTATGCTAATTGAAACATGCCCTAATCTAACCATCATAAGCTAGTAAATAAAAGGGAGAAAGAAGTGGGGGTTGGAAGACATACATCACACGCACGCACACTTATTACAACATTGCCCTCGCTCGGAGGGTCCGAATAAATAATATACAGTCCGGATAAATATTACAGTCTGAATAAATACAAAACCCTAATTAATTAACAAATTTAACTAGGAAAGCAGTAAACTAGGACGCAAATCTATGGACCGCCTCAGCTCTGTTCCGAATGACGAATGATGCATGCTTGAGTTGCCTTGCGCGGAAATCCATTGCAATGCCCCAATTAGCCTCTGTTTACAATTAAGCCCGGAATATTGCACGAAGCTCCAAAAGACTGCCGGTTTCTGATTTGCTGCAACAGAGAGCAAGAAAGGGGCATGGCAATGTATTTTCACATATGTATGCTTGCTTCAATCCTCGTGCCATCAATCACGCATCTCGATGCATGATGGCCGAGGAGTCGAATTGCACGACTTAATATGAAATGAATGCACATGAAGACATAACAAGGCCTAGACTCCATCATGAATAATCCGGAGTGTCGGCGACCAGGAATTGAGACACGTTTCGTCACTCGGAGTACGAAACGTACCTCGTTTCCCGTGCTTGGGCTAACTCCTATCCCAAACACAATGCAATATGCATGACATGCATGAATGCGACTAATATACAACCTAGCATACACAATGTTCTAGACTAAGATTGTATACACAATGCGACTAATCATACAACCTAGCATACGCAATGCTATGAAATGGAATGGCATACACAATGCACAATGGACTTACACCAACACGAATGGACCTCAGCCACACTCACATCGGTAGCCATGAGATGAAAATGAGACAACCGAAATGCGTGCACACATGCACGCAAACCGAAGACCGAACCTAAGGCACCAAATGCCACTCTAACAAGGCATGAAATATGGCATACAGACATGCAAATTTCCCGAATCATGGATATATGGCACCCGATGCATGAGATGAGCCCCGAAACTCAAAACTAGGCACATGTATTGACTTATAGCTATACAAAGCATGCATTATTTGACTATGAAGCATAAAGACAGAGCCAAGGCAGTCCTAAAACATGAACATTTATAGTTCAAAGCATGACCAAAAGATGCTAGCATGATGGACTAAAATAGCATGCAACTTTGACTAGCAAACATGGTTTACACGGCATGTATATGAAGCACATGAGAACTCATCAAACCAGAAAAAATCGGTGAATAAAATATGCCAAAATATGCCAAAATAATCACTGAAATGCAGCCAATGCATGCAAAAATGAGGGGCTTCTTTGGAGGGCCATACAAGGGATTATTAAGCACCTACAAGATAGATACTTAGCAAGACCAAACCAACTCCGGAAATGGGTTATGACAGTCCTAAAACCCACCAAATAGGCCCTAGAATCACTCTCAGAAACATGCAAAGAAAGGCCTCTTTGAGAGGCCTTGAATGGGATTGCTTTACACATGCATCATAGACATAAAATATGGCCAAGGGGGCCTTGGACAGAGCCAAGGAAGACCCCAAAACCCACAGAATGAGGCCTGAAACATGACTTCGATGCATGCAAAATAGAGTCCCTTTGGACGGCCAAACATGCTAGTAAAGAGAATGAGGGGTGAGAGGGTCACCCCTCTATGATTTCAAAGCTCAAATCCTCATCAAAGCCACTGAAAATCCATTGGATTTCAGTGGCTAAGAGGCCAAAACAAGACCAATGCAAATGCTCAAATGTATGGCTCAAAGCATGTAGAAATGAAGCATGCAAGGAAGGAGATGACTCCCAACAAAAAAGTGACCTTAAGAAAACTTAAAGAGGAGGTCAAAAAAAGACTTTTTTCAGTTTATACCAAACCTCGAAAATAATCACAAGTAGGGCTAAAACATGATGCAAAAATAGCCCTAAAAGAGAGATAGAGGACAAGGGGCAGAAGCTGGTCTCAAACAGCAAAGAGCCCTTCAACAAAGTTGAAGAGGGGTTCAAAACAAGGTACTTTACAGTTTAGGTCGAAGCCCAAAAATGCAAGCAAAAGGAGCTAAAGTATAGAGCAAAATAGTGCAAGCAAATGGGAAATGAGGACTTACCCTTGTAGCACAGCAATGCAGCAGCTTTTGGTCCAAGAGTGTGAGCTCTCAACCTCTGAAAATCAGCTTCAAGGGGCTGGAATGGATGGTGGAGGTGGTAGGCTATGGGTTGGTGTGTAAATGGTGCAAGAACAATGGTGTTTGGAGGCTTGGAATAGATAAATATAGGGTTGTATGTATCAATGCCCCAGCTGGTTTTTCTAACCCTTAGAAATGTAGTAGGGTGCTGGTTATATAGAGGGAGAGAGGCCAAAGAAAAGGGGGGAAAAACCAATTCAAATATCCCCCCAAAAGGACAGACCCTCGGGCAGGGGGTCTGGTGCAAAACAGATGGCACAGTTGGAATGCACCAGAAGGGACAAACATGGCCGGCCAGGTGCAAAAGGGCCAAGTGGCTGGCCGGCCACCTCCCCTGGTCAGCCGACCAGGGGTCAAAAGGGTCAAAAGAATTGCTGTCCGGCCACCCCAAAAAGGTGGCCTCCCAGATGAGTGCAATACAGCTGTATGGTCAAAACCCAGAAAATGTGAACCAGGAGAGAGAAAAATCAGCTTTTTAGAGGGGTTCAAAAGGGTCAAGAACAATTGCTGGCCGGCCTACCCATATTGGTGGCCTCCCAGGTGTGTACAACACAATGATGTGGTGGAAAATCAGAAAAAGTGGCCCGGGAGTGGGAAAAACCAGCTTTCTAGTGAAGAAAACGGGCGATGAAGAGCGATGAAGAAATAAAACTGGTTTTTTAGACAAATTGTTGGCCTCCCACCTTCCTACAACCTTTCTAATAATGAAAATAAGGTCCCTGCCAAAAACGGACCAAGACGGATGCAAAACGAAAGTTCGGGGGACAAAACACGCAGTTCGGGGCCCTGAAAACAGGTTGTTAGGCACCGGAAGTGGCGTTCGACCACGGAGTTGGTCTCTCGGGCCACAGTGTCCCTCAAAAGGGAGGAAACAAGGTGTGTGCCAAAAACCGGAGCAAACGGAGGTAGTCGAGCGGTCCCGAACCAAGGCACACGACCGACTGCTCCGAAAATCGGAAACCGGGCTCCAAACGGAAAAAATGGCCTACGACCATGAAACATAGCCTACGGCCACTGAGAGATGATCTACGAGACCTCTCCCTCCCTTCGGGAAGAGAAAACAAAGAAAACAAGGCCTGGTTCGCAAACCGAGGCAAAGCACAAAAGAGTCCGGAAGTCCGGAGGCAAGGCTCGCAGCCGTGACTCCGCAACCTCAGAACGAGCACAATATGCAACATCACCAAGCGCTCAATCGGTGACGTCTGAGTCTTAAGGTCGGTCAAAAATGGGGTGTCTACACTCCTGCAAATCATTCGGCTGCCAACTTGAATTCGCACAATAGTTTGCTTTCCCAAATCTCGGCGCCATGACGCCGTCATCAAGCTCAACGACAATGATAATCACGGATGGCATACGTATATTATATCAACGGCAAACTATACAATATTTTTCAGCATTACTATCTCGGCATAAAACTAGCATCTTGGCTTGCTGAAATCCACATCTGAACCTACCATAGGATTCGCATCGACTCAAAGAGTCCAAACCCACCAACTGAAAGAGCCAAAAAGTAACCAAAGTCCACTGATAGTTTTGAAACGGACCAAATTTTCAGCACACTGACATGTTTTAAGTTATCAAAATCAAGTTTTGACCATACCAATGTGAAGTACTCATTGAGACGAGTCCAACACAACAAACAACATCAAAATCGGAGTTCAAACAAAGCCGTGCGAGCTCGTCGAAGTTTGCCGAGCAATGTCATTATTCTGTCGGAAGAGATGACTGGATTTAGAGTTGGCCAACTTAAGAAATTATTGTGTGCACTATGGCTAAGTTACCTTCTGTCACAGCCGAATAATCAAGTTCAAATATATAATGCGCAAAATACATACGAAAGGATTTGAGGTGGCAAAGTGGTTAAGTATAAAACATATCTCACAAGGGCATGAGTTCAAATCTTGTAGGCAATGACTTTACTTATATTTTTTTCCAAGCCACCGAGCCAAGCTGTAAGCCATTAAGCCGAGCCATCCAATGCAGCCTATTGCAGAGAAAATTATCCAATGCTTCACGGAGCCTAATTCTCCACCAATTTGAGCCGTCGGATCCATTTTGGCAAAAATTACACCATCAGGAGTCCAATTCCAACGATCCAATAGTCGTTTCCAACTATTTGGAGGCTTTAGAACACATCTGTACAGTCTGATTTTGCATATTCCATAGCAAAAATTTACAGATTTTTATATGCAATGCCACATATCGCAGTTAAAATAACATTTTTGCCGTCGTACTTGGAATTTGATCAATGCCAAATTCAACAATTTTGGCGTCTTCCCGCCACTATTGCCACCCACATCATTCAGCAATTTTGGCTAGGTCTATTCCGAATTCCTTCCGAATCACTCCTGTCCTTCGAAAGCAATGGGGCAACACGACAATGGAAGCAATTTTATAACTAATTCCATGACAGTTCAATGTGGTGATGATACAATTTAATCGGCTTAAAACTCCTTTAACGCTCCTCACCAAACTCACTAAACAACTCGTACACTCACTCGGCGCTTTCAATTCGGCAACTTGGCAATCCAATCTCCGTTCAGCCGCGTCAAAACCTACTGCGCAAAACCTATGCGTCATTCAGCAGTTCTTCGTATATTTTTGCATGCCATCATTTTTATAGCTTTTACAACTTTCCACTTTTTTGTGGCCAATATATCTACATTATTTGCATGTAGTTCTTTGCATATTTGCCTTTACAGCAATGCACTACACCCTCACTTGAGGGTTATAATACCGCGGCCTACACCCTCGTCCGGGAGTTATAATACCGTGGCCCATCGTTATAGAAATATCTGATGTAGACTCACTTATGATATAGTTTGTTTGGAACTCACTCCTCTCACTTATATACATATAGTTATACATATATTTGTACATTCATCCATACATACATGCATTTATCCAATTATTCATTCATTCATGTTACTCATTTTCAAATGTATTATTTGTCACAAAACCTAACATCTATTTGAACAGATAACTCAGCGATAAAAACTCTCATTCCTTTTACCAATGACAATGAAAGTTTTAGGGCAATTATGGGAGCCAGAAAAAATATATATATATCAACTTATTGGGCTAACCTAAATAAGCCCTACTAATGGGGCCAAACTGTTGGGCTTACTCGGCCCACTCCCCATCTATAAAAGAAAAACACCTCATGCAATGTAAGGAGGATCTCTCTCTACTCCACACAGCACACAAACACTCTTCATTTTTATACATTAATTCTTTCAATCAAATGACTAACTTTACCATCGGAGTGTCTCTGGCCGACAATCCCGATTGGGTGGTGCTGATCATGCTCATCTTTGCAGATATATAAGGACAAAGTTCATCTCTTCATTAGATCTCTACAATCCATATGAGAGGATATTTCATGGTCTCACAACCATAATAGAGACTCCAAACTTTCAACAAAAAAAAAAATTACTAAACACTCGTTTGGGCGTGGAATCTATATTCATGTAGGACCCATACTCGTCTTTGGTAGGATATTTAAGATCTCTAGTATTTTTGTAAAAAATAAAGTTAATTTTATTTGAAAGTGGAATTCATAGTGGTGGAAGCTACCAAATTAACTGGATAAAATCATAAGAAAATTACACTTCAATGTATTTTTTTTTTTTAATGACAAATAAGTAATAAAATTAATCAATTTTAATAATTAAATTTATAAATTTTATTATAAATTTATATATATTTTGTGAATGGAAAATGTTTGAGGGCCACAATTTTTGTGGCCACAATGGCTCAAAATTGTCAAAACGACGTCGTTTTTGGTGCAAAACATGCCAAAACGACATCGTTTTGGCAGTTTTGAGCCATTGTGGCCACAAAAATTGTGGCCCTCTAGTATTGTTGTTTGTGAATAGACCACTAATTTACAATTTTTCCAAAGACCCTTATTCTCTCTTGTAATAGAATTACAGAGGCGGCGGTGGATCCGGGGAATTCTTTCCCTTGCTAATTGCAAAGGTCCCTCCCACCCAAAATACTTTCAATTCTTATCACAATTAATTAAATTAGAATTGTTTGGTTAATAGTTTATAGTTGTGTTTGATGGTTGTGTAGCAAATACATGGCACATATTGAGGCGTTTATATTATGTACTTGTTTTTTAAAGAGTGCGTGCATTAGCTATGTATTAGATGTTTATTAGATTTTTATATATTTAGACTCAAACTAACATCATATTTCTACAGGAAAAATGATAGATTACTATAATTTTTTATATAGAATTTAATTTCAAAATGCTATGACAATAACAAAGATTTAGATCATGACAATAACAATTTTTGTTTGTATAGGACTACTTTTTTTTACCATTTGGAAAAAGTATCCAGATAATAATGAAAATTTTAATTATTAAACATGTAGATTTAAAATATCTAAAAAATAACAATGAAATTTATAACTTTTAGTCTTACCAAACAACATGCTCAAATATCATTTTAATTTTGATTTTTATAGTTTATTTTTATAAAGTTCGAAGTATTTCTGATGACTTCAATCCTAAAGAAAGAATAAAAGACAAAAAAATTGAAAGTGTTATGATCATTAATCATCTAACGTATTAATGTTGACACCACATTTTATTTTTCTGTTGATTACGGCCTATTGATTATGGCCAAGATCGATTACAGTCTGTCAATTAAAATAATAGACTATTTTGTAAAAATAACTTTGGCCATATTATTTATTATTATTATTATTCCTATCGACAAATATGTTGATATGGTGTGACAAGTATGCTAGTAACGTGGCATAAAAGAGATGATGATGCGGTTTGAAAAGATTAAATAAAAATCAGTAAAGATATATGTTAAAATTAATTAGAAACCATATGCTAAAATCGGGGGATCAGTACCAAGTCAAAGTACAAAATCTGCAAGTAGTTCCTATGAAGATGGAATATGATTGCATGGATCAAAGATCAAGGAAGATCATGGATTGATAGTTATAACATGAGATGGCTAAGCAAGTATAAAAGGAAGACTTGAGAAATGAAAAAGAAATCATCAAACATCCACAACAACTCACAAAGTGTGACATCTATTTAGGAGTAGATTAATTCTATTAGGAGTAGATTAGCAATAGCTTTTTCCAACCCCCTATTCTTCCCTTCTACCAATTGCTTCTTTTTTCTTTTTTTCTTTTTTCAATTCTTTGTTCTTGTTTTAGTTCATGCAACTTATAGCAAGTGACAATTTATTTGAATATAATGTATATTCTTTTCTGTTTTATTCCATTTCTTCTTTGCTTGATAGCATTCAGGAAAATCTTTAATCTGTTTAAGGCATAAAACTCAACCATAAAACCTGGTTCTTATTTGTGTTTATTTAAAATTTATTTAAGTCTTTCAATCAATCACTCTCGATTGGGTTTAAACCAAATTTTTACCAACAATTAGCATTAAAAAAAAAAAAAAGACAAATTATATTCACACTCCCTTTTTGAGAGGTTAAAATAAAGATGAGTGATTTAAAATGAAGATTAAATATCATTGTTTAAAATAAATAAAAAAATTAAGATGAACATATTTAAAGTTAAAAATTGTGTCTATTTTTTTCTTTGTTTTTTTTCTTCTCGAAAATGAATTCCTGTGTATAGAGCAGATAAATTGCACATTGTTACATATTTGTTACCAAATTAAGTTGGGCAATATTTTTGTTAACTTGTAGTTAATTACAAAAAATATTAGGAGTAAATCCACAAGTTATTACAATGAATAATATTATAAATCCAAACTTAATACTCAGAAATTATTCAGAATTTTCATTTGTGTTTCAGATTTATTTTACATATGAATCTCACATTACACAAATTTAATCTCCACAACATAACTACCCATCGAAAAAAATCTGGGTGAATAAGTCTGACACAATAGACTTATTCTATTGCAATTATCTTCTTACCTTATATTTCTTATTCTATTACAATTATCTTCTTACCTTATATTTTCTTGGGTGAGTAACTTGCCTTATATTTTGTTCCTGAAGAACTATACAAGTGTGTAATTGTGGGCTTTGTACTCCATAAGTTTTGTAGAGCAAATTACAAAAAAAAACGAAAACAAAGTTCTTCGAAGTGAAAAGAAAATAGGAATGGGTTATTCTTCTTTTTGTAGCTCCTTGCTGGTTTATCATTTGCTAGTGTTTCTTCTATTTATTAGCCTCTCAACTGCTGCAAGGTCGCCAAACATAGACGGAACAACTGATTGGATATCACTCGAATTTGTGAGAAAACTCGAAATTCTCAATTTTGCCGACAGAGTTTTCCTCTCTCTTCCAGTGGAGACCTTAAAGCCCTCGGCCAAATCGCATTCAACAATGCACAAACCAATGCTCAACAGAACCCCAACCTCATTGCCTCGCTTTCCAAACAAGCAACCAAGCCTGAATTGAAAGGACGCTATGTCAAGAGCGACCTTAATGAATCTAATAAAGCATTCAATTCCAGTGATTTTGCTACCATGAGGATTAAATCCTCGAATGCTTTCGACGGACCTGCTGATTGTGACACTAACTTTAATACACGACCAGCTCAACCTGAACCATCCCAGCTTCATCAAGCAAATATCAAGATGGAAGACTGTTGCAATATCATTTCTATTATTAGTGGCCTTTTGGAAGGTGGATAAAATAGTTTTATCATCTTGTTATGTGAAATCTTGATTACAAAAAGAAATCACATAATTTTTTATTGTGATCAATAAAAATGCTATTTAAGTGCTGTGTTCCATTCTCAATCTAAATTATATAAAAAAAAATTAAGGGGAAATTATGTTTGGCCCTTTTTATATTTTCTCTATATTTTAATTTGGCTTGATTTTCACCTTAAATTTGTGATATTTTATCAACTTGGTCCAATTAATTACTTATGTTAATGTCGTTTATAAAAAAATGAGCATGTAATCAGCGGTATGTTTTGTCCTTTCAAGTGTAAAATTGTAAACTTGCATAGCTTAATAAGTTGATCCTTTTTCAGCAACTTTAACTTTTGGTAGACTGTTAAATTCTTTGTCATATATATATATATATATATATATTAAGAAAATGGGGTTTTTAACCAAGAGAACCTCGTGAGCTCAAAAATCTCATCCTAATTTTCTTGAATTTCTAATTTTTAAGCAATTAAAAAAAAATTCAATTGGCTAGCTTCATTAAACTATAAAAAGGAAAACTCTAATTATTTCATAATTTTTTAATTTTAAAAGGAAAGTATATTAATTCATTTCAAAATTACATCTCTTCTCATGCACACATATTTATTTCCAAAATAAATTCCACCATGCATACCTTTTTAGATTTTCTTCAATTTCTAATTTTTAAACAATTAAAAAAATTTATCGCTAGCTTTCATTAAATTATAAAATGTAAAATTCTAATTATTCCATGATTTATGAGTTTTAAAATTAAAGTAAAACTAATTCATTTCAAAATTTACGTATCTTCTTATCATGCACATAATTTTCAAATTAAATTCCTTCCCTATATACTTTTTAAAATAGTTATCAAACACAAATATTCATAGATATTCAGATCTCTTCTTCTCACAAGAAACTTTGCTGGTCATTTCTTGTTCTCTATACATTCTCAATATATTTATTCAGTTAGGGTAAATTACACTGACCTCCCTTGAGATTTGCCTTAATTACAGGGACCTCCCATGTAGTTTCAAAACTTACACTGACCTCTCTTACATTTGAAACTAATATACAAAGACTCCCTTCCCGTCAAAAGAGCATTAGCAATGTTAACTTGACAGTGAAATTGACCATAATACCCTCCAACCCATTGTCTTCCCCGAAGACCTAACCCACTCTGTATCATTAGCATCTTCCTCCTTCTACTACCCATTTCTGCCATTGTCGTCCTCACACTCTCTTCCCAAACCTCTCTAATCAAAAACCCAAAACCCAAACCAACAATAACCCGATCAAAAACACACACATATGTAAAGTGATTCAAGGGTTTAAGCAAGGAATCAAGGGTTCAAGACACACATTGTTATTTTGACAATTGATCAAACACAGATAATTCGACACACATACTCTCAATCAAACACAAATAACCCGATCAAACACACACTCTCTTCCCAAATTGGCAATGCATACATAGATAATTCGAGTTCATCTCCGAGTGTGGTTTTGATTGAGAGAATACATCCCACAATTATTTCATCACCTCCGCCGATGATCGAATCCATGGCGCTCTCTCTCTCTCTCTCTCTCTCTGTGTGTTTACTCAATCACAATTGTTCTATGCTTGGCAAGAACATGTCCAACCCAAGTCAAATCAAGTGCAAAGGTTTAAGACTATAACAAATCGAGATTGAAGTTCCGGTGGACATGAGATCTGTTCGTAATCCAGTCGAGAACTCCGCCGCCCTCTCACCTCCTTGAGCCTCACATTTTCTCCTTATCGTATTGCCACCACTGCATTTAACCACCATTGCGACCGTTCTAATTGCCATGATTATCATCGCAATCCGCCATCACTGCAACCCTCGCGATGAGATCGCGACCACCGTGATACCAAGCTCCTCAGATCTAGGGTTTTTTGTGGTGGAGGAGGAGATGGATGAGCTGTGTGTGAGAGAGAGAGAGAGAGAGAAAAAAAGAAAGAAAGAGAGAGAAAGAGAGGAGTTCGGTATGGTGGTGGCGGCACTGGGCGAAGGTTTTGGAAAGGGAGGCGTTGGGGCAACAGAGGACGACGGGGGAAAAGAGGTAGAGCACAGAGAGAGAGTGAGAAGAGAGAGAGAGAGAGAGAGTGTGTGTGTGTGTGGGTGAGTAAGTACAGTGATATATATATAAGATATGTATGTTTTTATATATATATATAGGCATATATATATATGTATGAGGGACGTAAGGGCAATGTTGGATTTTGAACAATAATTTTAGATGACATCAGCCAAAGTTGTTTGAATTTGGACAGGTAGGTAATAGAAGGGGGATATCTGTATGTTAATTTCAAAAGTAAGGGAGATATGTGTAATTTTTGAAACTGCAGGAGAGGTCTCTGTAATTAAGGTAAACCTTAGGGGAGATCAGTGTAATTTACCCATTAAGTTATATTGGTAGAAGTATTGTGTATTCATAGTTTTATACAAAATTATGAAATTATATAATTTAAATTTATGATTTGTAGGAGTTAAAAAATTACAGTCATTTTATTTGTGGTATTTTGATCATGAAAAGGAGTTCCTTTAAAAGAAACTCAAAGATTTTCTCTCCGTCTCTCTACGTAAAATCATAAGGTATGCAAATTTTATTTCATTTGTGTTAGTGTCTTTTCAATCTAAACATAGTCTATCAAATAAAATTTACACTTGATGATTCATGCATGTAGTTTAAATACATACATACAAAACTTTTATGTTAATATGATTCTAATTTTATATTAACCAAGTAGTTCAATTTCCGTACATAGTCAGCGAAGTGACAAACATAAAACAATTAAGATTTCAATTCAGGTCGAATTCATATCTAAACACTCAGTCTTACTGAAACAAAAGAGCGAATAAAATTACAATTGAAAGAAATTTTGTCAAACAAGATTGCCAATTACAAAAACCTAACAAACATATATCGGGGCAAATAAATTTTGATAAATGCTAACAAATATCTCATGTGCATTGTTTAATACTGAGAATCATATAAAAAGTCTCTCGAAATATATAAAAATATTAAGAAGTGTATTAATTTTAGTAAAGATGTATTAAATTTAGTGAAAAATATCTTATGATTTTTTATTTTTTTATCTTTTATTTATGTCCTAAGAATATTTATTAGTAAAACCCATAAATTTTTATTGTGATTGTTTAAGCCAGAAAACCCAATAAAATAGAAAAGAAAAGCAGCAGAGTAAACCCAATTGTTAAGGTAGCGTTTGGTAACGTTTACGCTTTTTATTTATGTTTATAAAAATTTTATAAATTAGTTTTTGTTTATTTCTAGAAAAACATAAACTACAAAATCGTTTGGTTTGAATAAAATGTTTGAAAATTTTTAAAAACATAAACTAAAAAATATGTTTATTTAGGCCTAAAATATTTATATTTATTTTTTATTATTTATGACAATGGAATTATACACATTATAATTGAAAAAATATATATTTGAAAAAAAAATATTTGAAAAAAAATATTTTAAAAAATTAATTGAAAAAAATATTTGTTAGTCAAATTTTTAAATTTCTATTTAAAAGCTAATGTAAACTCATTTTTTGAGTTTACGTTTTTTCTTCAAATTTACAAATTGAAACATTATTTATAAACCAAAAAAACTATTAAATAAATTTTTATGATACTTTTTAAAATTTTTATAAATATAAATTAAAAACTGGAAACGAAATGATTATTAAAGAAGCCCTAATCCCCACTGTATATTTCACTGAAGTAGCAAAGAGTGGGTGCCAGGTTGCCTCCTACAACATACGGTATTTTAATAGGTTCCCAAACAAACCTTTGACATCTTTATTTACATTCTCTCCTTGGGCAACCCATTATCAAATAGTAATGTTGCGAATTTTTTTTTTAATATTTCTGAAATGTTATGTATTTATAATTTTTCATTAATCATTATATATTGTATTTTCTTATATTTTTCAATCATTCAACACAAAAACACAAATCTTTTTTTTTTTCACTAATTACAATTCCTAAGCTCAATTATCACCCTGGATGTTGCTCTCACATAATTAAATCACCGATTCAACCGACTTAACATGTCACGGAGGTGACACTAAAAGAAAATTAAGATTTTAGAGACAATTATTTTTTAGGGATTAAATATTTTTGTTGTGAAAAGTGTTATTATATTTTTAGCGACAAAAATTAAACATTAGTGATGAATTATTATATTTTTGGGATAAAATTTTTTCTTTCAAAAAATAAACCATTATGAGACAAAATTATTTTGTCCCTAAAAGTATATTTATTAGTAACATTTTCAAAATTTTATCGTTAAAAGCCTTGTTTTTGACTTTTTAAGACGACATTTTAGCGACTATCCTCACGACGATAGAAATTGATTCATAAATGTCTTTTGTAACAAAAATTTCTCTTTTAGAGACTAAAAAATTTGGTCTCTAAAACTCCTATAGGTTGTATTGTGGGTCCCATACTGCATTCACATGTTGTTCTTTTTATCTTGTTTAAGTTTTGGGTAATGTTAGGAATATCAAATTTTTTACTAAATAAATGATCAAATGTCTCAAATGAGTGTGAGGTCTACCAGTAAAAAATTTGGGACCTATAACATTTTCTTTTATTTGTTTTGTTCTATAATGCTAATATCAAATTTATTAGCATTGCAAAACACTAAAAGTATTTGTTATACATATGATTGTTTACAAGAGAAAAACCAAACGCTTATAAGGTAATAAATTAAATTAGATCAAAATTACATGATATATCTTATGACAACCACTTATTTCTAACCAAAAACTATCTTACCGTAAAATGAGATGCTTTCTCACAGTCTAATATAAGAACTTTTGGTAAATTAATGTCATAGATGACGCTCAAACTGTTGTTATTGTACTCGTCAAAGAATACTGTACCAGGTGTGAAATTTCAAAACGACCAACTTACTGGAAAATTCATAAAAGTCATCTCTAATGTTGTATTTGATCTTTTATTAAATTTAAATTTAATAAAAATTAATGAAAATGATAATCCAATCGTTTTATTATATTGGTATCAAATGAAGGGAGCAATATTTTTTTTAACAAATGGAAGGAGCGTTTATCTTTTCATAAAATTTTGTAAGTAATCATTGGTGAACAATTGGGTAAACAACCTCTTAAATAACCGATTTTTGGATGAATATTTACTCTAGGCCGGATGACTAACAAAATTTGATGAAACTATTAAAGTATATTATATTAGACCAAACTTTTTATCAAATTTTTATTCAAATTTAATAAAAATTTTGACAAAACATTAGGGATGCTCTTATAACTTTCTGAGTCGGAGTAAAAAATTGGTGGTGTGAAATCGGAGTCTCCAAGGAAAGAAGAGAACTCTGACAAGTGGAATGCAAAACCACCATTCCAAAAGGGGATGATCTCTTAAATGTGTAGAGATTATAGATTTTTTAAACTGATAAAAAAAACTGGCTAACCTAATCATGTATTTTTGGAAGATGGCTAGTGCGCCTCCGAAAATGAGGTAATCATTTCCTTCGACTTGGAATTCCGGTAAAAGTAAATCAACTTGTTGTTATATATAACTCCCCAAAAACTCACAAATGGACATCAGTAAAAGATCGATTTATCCGACCAATTTTGAGACCTACTCGAAATTGAGTCCTTGTGTTTTGAGCAGTCAATCTTTGGCCATAAAATTATTTCCTTTCACCCCTATAAAATCTAAGTCATTTTTACGGTTATTTATCATATTCATAAACACAAACACAAAACAGTTACTCCTTGTAATACAAAAATGATTTCAACACCTAAAGAAAGGAAAAGAAATGTGCTGCAGAATCATGCAGATACAAGGGGTGGGGGAAAAATTAAGCAGACAAATCCTTAAAATTTACTTACATTATTATTATTATTAAACAGTTTTATTTTTAAATTTTTTATTTTATTTACATTAAGAATTTTACATGCGATAGACAGAAATGAAGAATGATAAGCATCAAATATTAATCAAAAATTACATAAAGTTGCTACATTAGTGGCTAAACAAAACATATCGTTACAAGTATGGTTTGATATGGGGGATACAGAAGAAGAAGATGAATTATTTAATTGGATTCAATTCATTAAGGTCAAATAAAAGTTAGAAGACAGAAGTCCAATGTCACACTCTTTTTTTTGCATTGGTTGAGATTTAATTTTTGAAGCTCTGAAATATTTGTGGATGGATCTTATTACCAGAAAGTGTGACTTCTTATTTTTTTTCTCTATCTTTCACATAATGGCATCCAGAAATTTTGCTTCACGTTGGGTCTCAAAAGTTTTTAAATTTTTTCTTTTAATGAAGTCTCTGAAAATAGAGAAGCAATGTCGGGGTGGGCCAAAAAGCCGGCCCGACATAATGGGAACAACATTCATTGAAATTCATCTGTATTGTTATCAGTATTGATCATCATTATGCGATGAATTCTATCTCTACTTGGAAAATTATTAAATAACCCCCAATAGTTTCTCACAAGGTATAAGACCCACACAAATTCACATGAGTGTCAATCCCAGTTCCATTTAAGAGGTTTGATAGAAAATCTAATAAATTATTTGAAATCTTTAACATCACTCAACAACAAAAAAAGCTTGTACAATGTGATCATTCACTAAATTTCATTTGTTTTATTAGCAGTGCACATCATCATGTGAGTGAAATTTATCAGTTCTTTTAGTAGTACAAAAATGTTTCAGACCTCTAACTGAGGAGCTCTAGATGTAAACTCCACCTTATGATTTGATGTTTTGACTTATGATTTTGTACGTGTATATATATATATCAATAATATTTGAGAATTTTAATTTGAGAACTCTAATGTAACTCTAATGATGTCAAGGTGGAACCCACACTCCTCTTTATCTCTCTCTACTCGCTCTCTCTTCCACCTTATTAGAGCTCCATTTAAAACTTTCAAATTAAAGTTATGTATCATTACTTTATATATATATATTTTATATATATTGCCACATCACTAGAGTTGACATTAGAGCTCCAACTCTAGCCCGCCCCATCATTATTGTTAATAGTATAATGGACTGAGGACAGTCGGTGGAGCCTTGACTTTTTTTGTGAGAAATGAGGCAGAGCCTTAACCTTAAACACATACATTTTAAAGACGATAAAAAAAAATAAATAAATAAAATAAATAAATAAACAAACATAAACACAAACCCAAACAAACAAACATGCCACAAGTACATCCTTGATAACGATCACCATAGTGAGAAACTATTCAAGAGCAATTGTGGGACCATTTTTTTCTTTTTTCTATTCAACTAGAGAAGTGCTTGAAAAGCAAAACCAGGGGCTAATTTTCCTAAAACGAAAATGAATTTATTCATACATTTTTCAGGTGCATGAACAAAGTACCATTTTCCTAATACTCCGGCAACGATCATCACTGTGGCCTCTGGCAACCTTTCCACAGCCCTCCACCACACTCTGGCCACCAACTCCGGCAGCCAAAGTCCCCTTACAAGAGCCCATTTCATCCTCATATGCATAAATAATCAAGTTTTTTCAATTTAAATAAATAAATAAAAAATAAAAAAAAAAAACCCCTTATAATAATACAGGTGTGAACTCAATTACAGTTTATCAACCAATAACCCCCGACTATACCCACATGCCAGAGGTCATGCATTTAACAACTGAAAGAAGATATACATCGAAGATGAACCCACCTATGTATATGTACATTATGCATTATATCTACATATGTTCCGTGTACCATTCACTCCGATGTCTTGATAATCTTCTGCAGTTGTCCAGAGATGGTCTGATTCTGAACATACACCAGCTACTATTGACCGGACCATCACATGGGGTATCTTCTCTGTCGAGACAATGATTCTCTTCAAACAAACCTGGCGCATAACATGTAGCAGTGGAAAAGGCACGCTCTCTAGCTATCAACTCAAATCAAAACCAGCATCAGCATTTATAGCATACAACAATTTCTGCTCCATTTGCTCTTTGCTGTACCATAGACAAAAATTTGAAGAGAGTCAACAATGGTAACCAAACCCCAAACCAAGCCAAGCCTTAAGTCCCATCAAATGGAGTCGACTACAATGGTATTAAAAAAAAAAAAAATTCATAATGGACCAGGACAAATCTTTCATAAAAATTTTGCATATGTAAACAGAACAAGGGAGATCTCATAACATCCAAAGACCAAGAAAAATAAGAATTAAGCTACTTTCAGATCCTATCCTTTTTTCGTTTTGGTAAGTAAAAAGGATTTCTTGGTCAATCACAATTTTCAGTGAGGCGAGAATAACTAATTGTTTCAAGTATTTTACAAGAGCCATGACCCCATGAAAGTGGTAGGGCTACTTCTAATTGGCCCTTATTCGGGTTTGAAGGGCTACCACCTGGACTGCAGTGGGGAAACAAGAAATGAATAAAAAAGAGAAAGTGACCATTGAAAATCCTGTTTTTAATTAAAATTACAACCCTCAAGATACATCATGCTTGGACTATTGAATGATAACCAGAAAACAAAAGAAGTCCACAACCGGGAGGAATCCCCCAAAAAATTTGCTTCGATCAACTTCGGTATGCCCTAGTGCACACTAACCCATGATTACGGCACCTTCATTTTAATGAATGGCATGGATATAGATTGAGCTGAATGGCGATGAACTATTCATATACTATGAATAGTTTACAGGAGTTTCAATTAATGCTTCGTTGTTTTTGAGTCCTTTAATGATTAAGATTTAGCCTAAAAACCTTGAGGTTATGGATTCAAGTCTTGAGGCCATCACTTTAAGCATTATGTCAAAAGATTAGGTGTGTACTCAATCTTTTTCCTTCCAAATACACATTAATGTGTAGTAATTAGGCGGCGTTGTTTTTGAGTCCTTGTATGGTTGTCTAACCCTCATTTCATAATTTGCAACTTAAATCTATCTATCAATAAAATTCATTGAAGCAGCAGACCCTCCCTCCCTCTGGTTATAATTAGAGAGTTTGGAGCAAAAAAAAGATTTGTCATGCAGAAAAACAGTAGAATGAGACAAACCTTCTGTATGGGGGAAGTTTTAGAAGATTCATACAAGTAGCTGATGTTGGTAATCGGTCAAGAGCCTCTTCAGAAGCATTACCAGCAGCCCTAAGAGAATACTCAAAAATAAAATTCTCAGAAACTGAAGCAAGTGCTAAGCAAAGAAAATATGACACATAAACTCACGAAGCAAAACAAAAAAGGGCTATCACCTCTGTATGCAGAACAAAGGCTCAAGGTATTTAAATCCAAGCAAAGGTCCTCGAGAGCACCCAGTTACAAACCTGAGACAGAAAACACAGAACCAGAAAAGAAAACAAAGATATTTGGTTACCATTCCATCCAAAAGATCTTGAAGCCCTAACAGCTACCTACATAAACTACATGACTACATGGAGAGTGCCATGTATCTTGGCAAAATGTTTAAAGCGCTCAACTTTTATTTGAGCAAATTCATGAACCAATTCACCTCAAGTCCAGTGGAATAATTTTATTTTTTTTTTAAATGTCATACAACATGAAAGAGAATTGGCTAAAACATTTCAAAATTGGTTCGAAAATAACACAAGGATGATGCACACACTCAGCATGTCAGCAAACTACTCAGAGCCCTTATGATTAGTTTTGAAGAATACACCTACTTCTTCGTGGCCAAGAAGGGTATTAACTGTAGGAGCCCTTAGTCTAGCTACAAATCTATGTGTGTGCTATTCAAGTTGAAAAAACAACACAATAAACATTTAGTATTGCTGGTGCATCACAAATACTGGAAATTACGATACAAGGATTCCTTTTGAAGAGAAAGTTAGAAGTCGACATATAGATAATGAAATGCCCTGCATACCCTTATACAAATTCACCATACATAGCATCTCATCCACGGTCCCATAAATGTGAGTTTCTCATTTTGGCACCTCCAGTAAACACTGGAACTTATTAAGACACCAATTGGCTAAAGGAAATGAGGCTGAAATTGGGTCTAAAAATTGACATTGGGGTTCTCAATTCTAGCTCAATTACTTGAGGCATCAAAAGAATTGTATTGCTAGTCTGTAAGCAATTCGATGAATGAATGGACACTTTTTAAGGGGAAACTTGAAATCTCAACTCTAAAAGCATGAAATTTTTAAAGATAGCTGGCAATGCAAAAAAAAAACTCTTGTTGAGAGTCTCCCATAAACAAAATGTTACGCGACAACAGCCCCCAAAAATCTATGAATGATTTTTCTTTATGTTTTTATAAATAAAATTCAAACATTATTATCAAAAAGCATGAAGACAATGCTAACAAATACAAAGAAAAAAAAAAAAAAAAAAAATTAACAGAAGAAGGGGTAAAAAATACTCTTTACACAAAGGCTCAAAATCTCTTGGGCTAAGTTTTCCACTTCCATTTCCTATATATTTTCTAACCCCTCAGTAAATTCAAGTTCCTAGTGTAAACATTGATCACCACCAAAAACATGCTTAACCACTTTTACCATGGACAGTTTCCAGTTTAAAACAATTTTCATCTCCAATTTACCATTCAGAGTTATTTATGTAAATCAAGTACCGTCAATTTACTAACTTAGCAATTCCACAGAAATAGACTCAAGTCAACATACCAACTCAGAAAGGTTTTATCCCAATTGTTTTTTTGGTTTCCCCAGATTGAATCAGTCAAAAAGAAAAGCACATAGATAAATATACTTGGAAAAAAAAAAAAAAGAAGAAGAATTAACAGAAAGAGACAAAGCTGAGAAAACAAACATATAAAAGGAGTATAAATTGGATTTGGTTCTAAGGATATACACTAAGAACATATCTGAATACATTGTGACTGCTATGAAACTGTTGCACCAAGTATAACATTATACATAACCCACAGATCAGAGAGTTTAGGAAATAAATTATAGGTGATAAACTTACTTCAAAAATTTCATCTGATTTTCCATGGAAAAATTCTTGAGAACCGCCCAAAGCATATCAATGACATAGTGCTCCTGTCAAAAGAAATGATAAGTAGCTGTCAACTACAAACATACCAAAGCTCAAAGTAGCGATACTAAAAACTTCATCATAAAAACAGATAAATAAAAAACTTAATCCTGATCATAATTTGAATTCCTAGACTTTTTTTAAAAACCCACAGAGCAGTATACCACGCGTTAGCCAGAAATGAGTTGTTAAGGTAGCGAGATTAAGAGGTCTTAATCCAGACCCTGCACTATAAATTACATGCTATTCATTTCCAATTTAGTAACAGAACCAGCAGAGGAAACAGTTTTCTTTCCAATAACAGACAGAACAGAACAAACAAGAAAAAAGAAGATCATCTAGATTGCAAACATTGAAGGTATATAGCACAAGTGAAGTATCTGGTGGATACTTGGCCCAAGCATGAAATGAGTTTTGGGGGAAAACTGGCACTGAGATGTGGATTTAATTGTGAAGAAACCCCTAAATTGAATCTTGAAGAAACCAAGTTGACAACTGATGATGAATAAAATTCTAAAACAATCTCCACCCAAGAGCACTGCAAGAACTTGTGTTTCCTAAATAGACAATTCAGAGCCAGAGGAACTAAAGGGGTGGGGAGAATGAAAAAGAAACAAAACAGAATGTAAAGTAACTTACACTATGATAGCCACCCGCATAATTAGTATGGGCTCGAAGATCCTCAACATCAAAACCATCAAGTGATCCAGATATCAGAAGCTGGAAAAAAATGAAATTAGAAACTGAGACCCCACAAAACAAATTAAAGTTCTCATACGTGGCTGGATGCAACATCAAATGGATAACAATATTAATTGGTCTGCAAGTTCATGTTTATTATGTTTCAATTTTTTTTTCATATTGGCCACATACAACAGCAAACTATTATTTGTTTGTATGTTTTTACGAGGCTCATAGCTCTCCCTATTAAATGAAGTAATTACAGTAATGCTTTCACCACGTGATTCTTAAATATCATTCAACAGGAATCGCAATACCTGAAGTTCATGTTCATTAAACATGTCAATCCAATCTTTCTGTATAAGCTGTTGAAATCCCCTCAGAAAATGGGAACTTTGTTGGCGTATCTGAAAATTATATCACGACATCATAATTACAGGAGAAAATGATTAAATTTGAAAACAAACTTAATAAATGAAAGAGGAAAACCCTTGCAACCTGAGAATTCAAACGATGGTTGGCTATAAGATGAATAAATGTAATGACATTCTCATTAGTAACACGTATGCTTTTCCCTCCAGGAAGCAACTCTTCTTCTGTTTGCTCTCCATATTCATTGTTCACAATAACAAAGTACAATTCCAACTTTGAAGTATCACCTTCATAATGCTGTACATCAAACAAAAAATAAATAAATAAATAAATCAATAAATAACACAAAATTACACAGAACCACCCGATTGGCCATGAAATTGAGCCACAAAACAACAAAAGGTGATTATAATCTCATTAGACTTCAAAAAATAGTATAATCCTAATTTTATCCTACCATTTGTGTACACTTCATTTTCTTCAGTGATTATTCTACGGGAGATTTTCTTGCCTTGTAAAATGCAATGGAAAACTGAAACTTTTCCATTTGCATGGACATCCAAAGATGTCAAAAAAATTGTTTTGTTGACAAGAAGATAATCTATACAGATTCAGTTATAACTTCTGGTTGGATAGGCAATAACAATGTTCAAACAATTCATCTCTTAGCTTCATCAATTTTGCAAATCAATGAAGCATAAGATTTCACTAAAAACTATTGCTCAAATAAGAGAGCAAGGGCGAGGGAGAAATATCACCTTTAAGAAAATAAGGTGGCGATATAACTCTGGATCCAGGGAAGGTAAGTCATTCAAATAGTTGTACCTGCTCAACAAAATTTTGGATGCATCAAAATTAAATAGAGTAGAGAACACGTATTAGCATACACATCAAGAAACTAAGCAAATAAACATCATATTTAGTAAGAACTCAAGTTGAACATTGCAAATGCAAATATAAACACCATTCCAAGTGCCCAAAGCACAGATCACAATCAATAGATTTGAAAACTAGAATTCAAAACTAAAAAATATGACACCTGCTATGAGGCAATTTGGGACCCCAAAAGACTCATCTTTTATATGCAGAGATGGTCCTGAAATTCAAAACTATTTCCATAGGACCATAATGTGTACGCAGATACATATAAAGCATGTGTGGATTTTTTCCACAATTTTTAGAAGGGCAGTGGAAGTGGGAGGGGAAGTGGAAGTGGAAGTGGGAGTGGGAGTGGGAGTGGGAGTGGGAGTGGGAGTGGGAGTGCGGAGGAGAGAGAAAGAAAAGTGATATAAGGTTGATTATCTGCAAGAAATTCTTTTTCCTTTTATTTCTTGTGTTTTTGATAAATAAGAATATACATTGTGAATGCCACATGGGTGCAACCTTACTTTTGCTTTAATTTGCTCAAGAAGAACGTTGCAAATGGTATATCAACAAGAATCCCTTCAAACATCGCCTGCAGTGATTACAAAGAGATATAATGTCCCACTGTAAAGCACCATAAGAGAACAAACATAGACAGCACAGAGAACAATTCAACTGTCATTTTTAACAATTGAATTCCTACGAAAATTAATTGAACAGATTCCAAGCAAAAAAGAGATTAATGAAGAACAAAAAGACAGCAAGAAAATTGTAGGATAAAGGAAAAGGCCTACTGAATCTGAAAAGTGATTAGTAAGAAAATATAAAACAATATGATGATAAAAGCAAAACAATGGTAGTGTTTGGTTTAGTTTTATAATCATGATTTGAGAATAGAGTTGAATTTTGAGTTTGTGAGTTGTTGAATCATGATTTGAAAAGAGAAAATTTGTTTGGTTATGAGTTTTGAAAAGAGTTTTGAATTTTGAAATGAGTTTTGAAATAATAAAAAAAGTTGTTTGGTTATGAGGCTTAGGCCTCGTTTGGCATACAATAGTTTTAGCTTAAAAGCCAAAAAGGTAATAAAAATATTAAAAAGCCTATAACCTATACCAAAAAGTCAAAGATTCCATTTCTCTCTATACTTTTTGCACATCTTTTCGTAAAAAATCAAAAAGTCATTCCAAACA
Organism: Camellia granthamiana; assembly: GCA_036172215.1. Lineage (NCBI taxonomy): Eukaryota > Viridiplantae > Streptophyta > Magnoliopsida > Ericales > Theaceae > Camellia > Camellia granthamiana. The sequence continues at coordinate 71,038 of JAXFYN010000274.1, read as the reverse complement.
TACTAATTTTTTTTACCTCATATTTTAGCCAAAAAGTTACTAAAATAGCATGTTCCCAAACGAGGCCTTAATTCAAAAACTCATAACCAAACACACAACCCAAAACTCTATTGAAAATTCTATTCGAAGCTCATAGCCAAACTCTTTTTAAAATTCAATTCAAAAAAATAATTATTGAAAAAAATAAATTTTTTACTTAAAAAATTCAAAAAATTCTTAAAATATTTTTTTATTTAAAATATTAAAAAATATATATTATTTTTTGTTTAAAAAAAATATTCAACTAGTGCTTTAAAATTACTTTTGATTGGAATTTTTTTTTAATAGTTTTGTTTAAAAATATTTTTCTATTTAAAAAAAATTAATGTGACAAATTAGTTTTTATTTAAATTTTGTTTTTGTTAATTTTAAATAAATGGCCAAATAATTTGTCATTTTGGTCTTAAAAAAATTATATATTTAAAAAATATCAAAAACAAATATAATTTTTTTTTTCAAATAACATATGGCAATTGCAAAAAAAATATAAATAAAAAATAAAAAATAAGCACTGTTCCGGACGTCCGGGAGGATGTCCGGGCGGACGACCGGGTAGACCCAATTTCAAAATTTAAAATCAAAAACTCTACTCTGCCAAACATGTTCTGAAAAAAAAAATTCATATGTGGGTGTGGAATCAATTTTTGAAAACTATATCCAAACACAGCACTGAAATAGGAGGGTGGAATCATACTTCCACCCCTAAACCAAACACAGCCAATATATTACATAATAGCTGAACCAGATTGTACTAGTAATTGCTGAAAGAAAATATTCGCCCATTATAGAAGTTCTTTAAATGTAATGCCAGTTTGTGTACTAGTTCTTTACATGTAATGCAGTTCTTTAATTTGTGTGATATTACATGCTGAGTATATGACAGACGAAGGCGCAACTCTTACCTTTGCAAGAACAGTTCCAAGAAAATGAAAAAACTGGAGATGCTGTTCATGTATCATTCCTGATCCAGGATTCGGGTAGAGTAGGTGATCCACTGTTTCCTGGATTATGAGACCAAGACTACTCAATAAAACATAGGAAGACAAAAGAATACGGCTAGGAAAGTTCAGTGGACATATAGAAGTATAGAAAACAAGTGATGAAGCAATTCTCTACGAGTAAAAACAACAGCATTTGCTCAGAACAAGTGTTAATTAATGACATTATATGACAATGTAATAAATTAGAAAAATAAATAAAAGGCAATGCCTAGTGTAGGCCCTGCCAAAGCAGGGTGCTGGGAGGCATGGACTGGCTGGGTACAAGACCAAATCTCTAGAGTGACCACGTTCAACCAAAATATGGTAATATTCACCCTCTAAACCCTAAGAAGAGCTTTATGACTAATTTAATTCATATGGAGGAGCAATATTTCATAGAAGTAATACACATAAAAGGGCGGGGTTACTAGGAAAAATGCATCTACCAAGGAAATTGCAAGTCATTATAACTTATAAATAACAATTGTTGTGATTGCTAAACCAAGGGGTTGTAGCTTGTGTGGCTAGCCCTTTGGCCACCAAGTCTCTCCTAAGGGCAGGTGTTGGGTTCCACTCTTTAAAGTGGAATAAGAGGCAAGACTTAAGTTCTTGCAAGGAGTGGGTGTTAGTTTAACGGCCGCCTAAGTGTTAATCTAACAACTAACCACAGACTTTCGCCAATAAATAAAAAAACAACAATTGTTTTGATTGCTTGTATGTGAACTACCACTAAGCATAGACGTAGTTCTTCATCATAAAAAATTGATTTAATAGCTAATGATTTTCCCATAACACAGTGCAACAACACCAAAAAAGGATCAAAAGGCATAACCCTATGGATCATTTTCCTTTACCATAGACATATGAGAGAGAGAAAGCGAGAGCAGATTGAATAATTCTCAACAATATTATACAAATTACAACCTTAAATAATCCATACTGGACATCGAAAGCTGCCCGAGTAATGTTCTCCATGAAATCTTTGAAAATCCCACCACCATCAATACCAGCCTCCTCCACTCCAAATCCATTCACAAATGTGACGCGAATCTGGGAACATTCATCAGAAAATGACATATATTGATATAGAGAAAACAAACTTTCAATCTTTCTCTAGAAAATTTGAACATGTGTCTGTTTGACTGTCTGAGGATAGGGCATATCTTTCATAGTTCACCAAAAGAAATTAAAATATAAAGACTGAGACATTACCGGTCCTCGAAGATCCTCTTCGGATAATGCACTCAACTGACTAAAAGCATCTTCCAAAATATGATCCCTTCGTATCCTAAATCGGTTTCTTGTAAAAACAGCATGCGGCCCATGTCTTTGCCTTGCTGCTGCCAACTGTGACTGGTGGATAAATTTCAAAATAATAGAGCACAAAATAAACAAATGAGTGAAAAAGAAAGTCAATGATTTGAAAGGCTCTTCTTACAGAAAAGTAAGTCAAATAAACATATAAACAATAAAACTGTTGATGACAAGCAGCATATCTTATTTATAACTATTTAAGACATGCAGGAATTGATATAAAAACAAACTTGTAATGAGTTAGCAACTCACAGTAAATATTTTAACTCTGCTTGTAAATGGCACCAAGAATGGAGCATGCTTCAGTATTTCATGAGCTCTACTATTTTCTATCATAGCCTGGAGAAAGTTGATATCATGTTAAAACACCAGTGCCAAAACCTTCTAATTCCTACACCTCAAGATATTATGAAACACAATTTACCTGTGAAATAAAGTGGTCATTAACGCCATCAGCATGGAAATCACTAGGGGGTGTAAATTGCCGTCTGTTGTTCCAATCTTGCAACTAGAATAGTAGTTTTATACAACAAATTAGAAGAACAATAATGAAGCATATTATCTCCCACAATCTTGAATATGCATCAAAAAATTTCATTTCGTTAAACAAACAATACTTTCTATCTCTGCAAAGCAAACCAACAATTAGCAGGATGATGAGATCATATATACCTGTGACAGAAGGTCGGAAGCTACAATGCTAACCCTATGCTGAATAAATTCTAAAGGGTGCCTCTTAAGAGTAAAGACGTCAGCAGTACACTTGGCTAGGTTAGGGGGGGTGACAGGATTCACCCATAGGAGCTGCCATAAGGCCTACAGAAATGAGCAAGTACAAATGTTACAATTATAGCAATTGGATTTCCATCTTACACCATATCAAGTAATAACATTGCCACTGAGCATAATATGATATATATAACATTTTTATTTTTTCTCAATTATTAATAAAACTAGTAAGGGTGCACGTGTGTTGGACATGATTTTCATCTAATGTAATGTATTTGGTTTTTAAAATGTCCTTGTTACTTGTAGTTGCATTTGTAATACAAAGAATGAACTACTTCACTGGTAATATATACACTTCTATGAGGCATAGTTTAAGTAGCAAGAGAAATTACTAATTCTAGTTCTACTAACAGCTGCTCATGTTAGATCACCACTAGTCCCAAAAGCTTAATTTGTTAAGAAATGGTCTCAACAATGTATATCAAGCTATCCAACTTCCTCCTCTATGTGCAACCCCGTCTTACATGTGGAGACTATTTGGCTAAAGGATGTCCATATGACTTTCCATCTTACATGACATGTACAGCAAAAACTCATATTACATAAACAAAACTACAAAATACTGTCAAGTGTCATTTTTATGTATATGTTGACCTGAAGATTCTACAACCACACAAAAATTACCTGTCTTAAGATAACAACCAAGCATTTGATATCTTTTATTGACAGTGGCTTCTCCTGCTCATAGAACTCCTCGTTATCAACTATCGTAAGCATGTGCCTGATCCATCAAATAAGTGCGTTAGACTTATTCCCTCAACTTGTGCCATAAGTTCAAAACCTCAGACATACCACATACTGTGATCAAATTAATTCAGACAACTGTAAAGAAATTATGATCAAAACTGAACATAGAAGCAGCGTTCTTACTTGTACACAGGGCAGAAAACTGACAAAGGTAACAGCCAACCAGGTGCATCTCCCGGCAGATATGATAATTGCCCAGACAATGCTGACCACATCTGATTCTCATGGCATCGCTTCATGAATTTCCATATTACAGGAACAAGCTCTGTTCTATAAGCTAGTACAGTCATAACACGCTCAAGGGGTAAAATGTTAAAAGTCACATGCAAGAAAGCACAAGCAGCTCCAACAGCTACCACCTCTTTACCATGAGCCCCTTCTTCATATGAACCATTGACAAATGAAATCCTTCCAAACAAAACATTTGTCTGCTCACGAGGCATAAAATACAAACATAGTTAAGGCAGTAAATATGTTGAGAATACCAAAATAATTGTCATGTCACAGACTAATAAGTATGACATCAGGATTACGCACCAATTGTAGAAGAAACCGTGGATCTATCGCATTGGAAATCTGTAGTTCCAAATCCTTATTAAGACCTTTTTCCGTCATTTCATCACCAACAATTATTTCATCCTCGTCCACTAAGTAATCAAAAGTACCATGGACACACAAATATACAATTTAATAAGCAATTGAGAAAAACTGCATAGTTTAATCGGGTTCTATAATACACACAAATTAATTAAAAGAAAATAAGAGAATTAAGTATAAAAAAAAAAAACCCTAAAAAACACAAAACAACGAGGAAAAGAGAAAAGTATATTATGTTAAAGGCATACCTTCTTTACTTTCTTTGTTAGATGATTGCATAGGAGGAAGCGCCTCCAGCAAAAATGTCGCAACAGCTGCAAAGTCTATAGCCTGATCAAGAAAAGAAAACAACGGGAGAACAAAACTTTATTGAATTTTGGCATCTAAAAAAAAAACAGCAATAAACGTGAACTTTTTCACCAAACTCGTTATTAATACAAATCCAAAGAGTCTAAATGAGGAGCAAAGGAACAATACCAGTACATTATGAAATCACATCATTTCCTTACCATATCAAATGAACAGTCAGGCTGAGAAAAAGCAACTCCAGCCGTTTCCAATAGATTTCCAAGAAGGCAGGCATAACCCGGGAATTCAGTTGCTATATCATTAGGTAAAACATTAGCATGATTTTGCACACATAATGCCATCTGATGAATATAATGTACACTCAGCCCCCGTGTCGCAAAAATCTGGATAAATAAAGGAGGAAAATTTTAAAGTTTTTATAACAAGGTAATAAATGTTTGAAATAAAACTTTTTGGCAACAAAATTAACAGGAGAAAGAGAACATATTAAATGTTTTGTGTCGTGACTTTGGAAGAGATTCTGCCCCACTAGACCCTAGTGAAATCTAAAACATAAAAGTATAATGCTGCAGTGTGAGGACGGAGAAAACCAAACTACCTCTTTTAGATATGGAAAAAGCTTCCACAAGAAAGGAATTGTAAGAATTTGTGATGAGAAACTCCATCGGGGATCAATATTAGCACAAACACATGATCTCTGACCAACATGAGGTATAATGAGGGCAAGGATACTCTCCAGAGAAGATATTTTCCCAACAGAATCTTGAGATTTTATACTTTCCTGCAAAATTGAGAAAACATCATCAAAGTAGTCCATCTTATGCAAATTACTACGGTTGCCTATCTTGAAAAATGGTCATGGAGATTTCCCATATAATGTGATTCTTTATAGCACTCTATTTATCATAACTGAGTATAAGATGCAAGACAATGGTTGGGATTCTTTAGAGGTTATTCAGGGGAATTCTTGATTAGGTCCCACCTCCTTGTGATCAGATGCTCTTGCACCGACTTTTTTTTTTTTTTATGCCTTTTTAACATAATCTATTATCTATCCCCAAAAAACAAAACAAAAAATACCGACAGTTTCTCACAATCGAGACCAAAATCCTGATAATTCATGATGTCTCCAAGTCTTGAAGGTCAGATACCAACTATGGCAAACAAGATTCAACAACAGATGTGCTTTAAAGAACACCCAATGTCGATGCTGGATTAAAACCGCATTACAGTGCCCTAGGGATCACAGTTTTTACATAAATTAATTTTTTAGAATAATTTATGCCATTTGGAATTCCCCCAATTACAAACATTCAAGAGAACCCCCTGACAGTACAAAGGCCTACAACTTAATGATGGCTTGCCCCAATTACTGTTCCGCAGAAATTGTTAACCTAAGACTCTAAGAATAAGATTAATTGCGAGTGCATGTACTCAAAAAAAAGGAAAAAAGGTATGATATATATAAGATATATCATGGAAGACAACCAAAAATTATAAAGGGCCAGTTGGTTTGAAATGTACCTTTCCAGTGAGTACAATCTCTCTCAACAAGGAATATGTATTTCTTTGCAAGAGATAGCCAACTATCTTACAAGACCAGGGAAGTCCGGGATCAATCAACATAACGACTGCCTCTAACAAGAGGATTGTTGATGTGCTGGATTTATCAGACGTCATAAACAATTGATCCTTCAACTGATTTCTGCCAAAAGAAAAACCTCTAGTAAGCAAGTTTCTGTTTCAAAGCAACTAAAACATAAAAACTGCATCAACAAGTTTATGGTTCCACACCAAAGTGGTCAAAGTAACAATTTCTAATGGCTTTATATCAACTATAGCTAAACATGTTTCAATATTAGAAACTTAGCTACATATGTCGACAAAAATTGAACATTGATACAAGATTCAGCAAGCTGATTATTTGCAAAGAGGTATAAGTCTACCTCATACTTCTATAATCAATAAAAAATTTGATTGAAAATGTATACAAGCAACAAACCTTACAATGAAATATGCTTACAAGTTTAATGGGGTCATAGCTTCAACAAACAACAAAATCAAAGAACTAGTCCGAACTAAACCTTATCAGTAACAAGGTTAGGTTATCCAACTTAGATAAAACCACCCAAATTTATGACTGCCATCATCCATAATGAGGAATGGGTGGCCATAATGTCATGGATATCAACTGCTTAAATATGAGATTTCTCTTTCTATTTCTTCTGATAACAAAAGAAGAAAACAGAAGTTGGAAGTCTACAACCACAGTTCAGCACCAAATACTTATCAGGAAACCAATTGGTCAAGGAGAAAAGTGCCAATGTGAAGCTTTGGGTATCATACAATGAAGAGATTACTTGTATTAATATATAGACAGGAGAAAGTTCAAGTTTACTAAAGGATTACTTTAGCAACTGATTGTTCAAGCTAAAGTAACGCAATATAATTCTTGTAGTCTCACTACTAAAGCAGCATGGTGTGAGAGTTCCTGAATCATTTTCGATTTCTTCATATAAGTTTTATGCAATGAATTAGATTAGTTTGATTCAAAAATATAATTAACGGTCAGAAGGTTCACAAGTCTATCAGGTTGTAATTATCTTTTTTGAAGTTCACTTAAGTTCAATTAAAATTTGTTGTTTCAAATCCTAATGCATATATGTGAGTATTGTTTAAACATTGTTTAAATGTAAGTGGACTTAATTATTGCAATAAAATAATAAAAAATGCATGCAGCACACATGACAAAGTTCATCAAAAAGTTGCAAGCCTGCTCACTCATAATAGGTACAATACAACTAGCTTACAACACAAATGAATTACAAACCAGCAAATGATTGCCAAAATTCAAGGCAACCTAACATTCAGCAGAAGGAGAGAAAGTAACAAACCTATTTTGATGAACAGCGCGAATACAAGCATATGCAAGTCGTTTCACTCTGTAGTCAACTACAGCGTACTTAGAAGAATAGTCAACGCCTGCAAAGAGGCTCAGAATATCTCCTGCTGCAAGATTAAAAACTGTAAATACTACAAACAAGTTTCTGAAGAGCAAAATGAAGCATACACAACCAAGTGACAAGGAAGACAATGCAGAACAATGAATGGAGCCCCAACAAAACCGTATGTGGGAGGGCAGAGAAGAAAAAAGCTTGCACAGAAGCACTAGAAAACTTGAGCCTGGAATGATTATATCAGAATATACTCAGGAAGATAGCACAGGTATAAACTTTTACCAAACGGTATACATAGCGATTGCAGCGGAAATATTTCAAGTAAAAATAATTGTTGAACTTATTAAGATAATCAAGGAATACAAAAACTCCTACGAACAACTAAATAAAGGTAGACGTTGTATTTGTTCAGATCCATCAGTTGGACCAAGAAGGATGAACCCCTCCACATAGCATCAAGTTTGGTCTGAAAGGTCAAGTAAGAAATGTCAGGGTGAGTATGCATATTGTGAAGGCATGCACATACACCAGTAACACCACACATCACTACTCCAGAACACCACATTTGCCTGTTTGATCAAAAGATTTACTAAATGAGCATATAAAATACGTCTTTAAAAAAATGCAGATTGAGGTTCCTTGACATCAGTCAGATTGCTAGAGTAGGCTGTCTGTGTCTATGGTACAAAAAATGCAACATACCCTATAGAAGCTACAGAAAAACAAGATGAACTTCCTGTAAACAATTAATATGACATGAGTACTTCTATTGGTTCCTATTAAACTTCAGGCAGTAATAAGTGTTAATAGATAAAGAAGCATGCACAATGAATTACCTGAAAAAGAAATGAAATTCCAAAAATTATATAACTCATACTATTGAGGCAAGTTCAGTAAATGCTAGAGAAAGATGGGTGTGTGTATGCGCGTGCGAGCAAGCGTATGTGCATTCACAAGTGTTTAGGTTTTGTAGTTTTGAGGGGAGGGGGAGTGAATGAGTGTGTGTGTGTGCACGCGCGTGAGAGAGAGAGAGAGAGAGAGAGAGAGAGAGAGTCCACAGAAAGAAAAATGACAACAAAGTCCTTTTTTAAGTATGTTGCAGACCATAATGAAAGCTAAATGTGTTCACACAACACATAGCAATAAGTGGTTTCATTAAGAAGGAAGACTGATTAGACACACCGCTTTCTCGAACAAACTGTTGAAGTAATCGGCATGTCTCCACAAGAGCAGAGAAATCAGCAACATTTTGTGGATTAAAGAAGAAAAGTAACTGGCGGAGAAAATCAGAATCCAGCCCAAAAGAATGCCTGGATGTAAAGAGACATCGAACAAAATTGTAAGATCAGGTGGATTCAAAAAGATAATGGAGATACAATTTGGAGCAAGCACATTACCAAATCAAGTTACCATATGGACATTAGTAGAAACCACAATTACAAAGAAAGAAAAAAAATAGAGAAATAAAACCACGTACTAACTTGAGGGTGAGGATCCAAGAATACTACCTGTCCACATTTTGGCAATGCTTCCGATAAGTCATAAAGAAATGCTCTCTCACTCTCAGACGTTCAGCTTCCACTACCTTTCTTCCTCTGAAGCATTTCTGTAAGTAGAAAGTAGTCAAGTTCCAAACCTCACAAGAAACAAATGAACAAGTTTCTAGAATGCTTCTCTAAAGAATAACAAATGTAAAAGCTCCATGTTTTAAGTCAGAATAAAAATAAATAAATTTAAAAAAAGGTTACTGCATAAAAATTGAGCAAATGCCTGTTCTTGATCCCCACAGCTGAGTTGTATTTGCTAGCCTTTGCAAGCAACTAACATCAACAACGTTATAGTCATGTGTGTGCTTGGGTAACCAATACATGGCTTTGAAATTTGAAAGTAAATACGCGTTCTTATAAATTAGAAATATAGGCGGTGTTTGGGAAGGAGGTTGAAAGGCTATTTTAGCCTCGTTCAAACAAATAGCCAAAAAGCCCAACTGTAGCTGAGTTTTTTTTTTTTTATCAGAAACTGACACAGACAGATTTGGCAGAATGTCATGACTGTGCAGGGCAGATATGAAATTACGATTTTGCCCTTTTAATTTTTGACTAACCCACCAAGTTAGCATTCCAACACATAGGCAATTTAGTCATTTCATACCCCACAAATCAATCATCATGTACTTACACAACTTCATCACGTCAGGCACAACATTTTAGGAATAATTTAATTATTTTTTTATCTCAATATCATTTCAAACACATTTTTCAATACAAATATCAAAAAAAAATTCAATTCATCTTCCCAAACATAAAAACTAAAGTAGCCTACTAAAATAGCCAAAAAGTCTCTAAACTAGCCACTTCCCAAACACCCACGTAATAGGGTGTGGAGGGGCAAGCAACCCTTATATTGATCCCACCCCAAACCTGAGTCAGGCTTGCTTATGTAGTCCAAAACCCACCCAATAGATGGAAGAGCAGGCAGGTACTCAAGTAATCAGACTTGGATTGCCATCCCTACTGAAGAAGATTCACAAGGCAATAAAGAAATAATCTCCAAATTTTGGAGGAAAGTTGACATTCGTACTTAAACAATGTCACTTCAAAATGTGAAGGACAAGTCACTTCAATGGTGGACAAATAAATTTGAGCAAAATATGGTCATAATAAAAGGAAAAATAAATTAAATCGCAAAGCATGTGAAACCTAAATTGAAGAAACTATGTGAAAAAAATAATAAGAAGAAACATTTGATATTAGGAACATTTATAACTTTCCTTCTTCGTTGAGAATATTTTTTTCAATGTTAAAATTTATTCAAAGTTTCTAACGATAGGCCATTAAAATATAATGTTTAATGATTAATCAAACACCAGTTAGAAGCAACTTTTACAAAATAAGGTCTTAAATGAAGGAAAGGTAAAATAAATTGTGAAGCATGAGTTGAAAACTTGCATTGAAGTCTCTATGTAAAAGATGGAGCATTTACCATCTTTCTTCTTCATCGAGAATATTTTTTACAATATTAAAATCTGTTGGAAGTTTCAAAGCATAAGCCATTAAAATCTATTCAACGTATTTAGTGATTAAAGATGCAAATAAAATGCATACAATAGATTGGGTTCAAGTTCGAATGGAATGCATGGGCCTCGTGCAAAGCCAAGCAAAACCTAGCCCAACCTCTTGTTGGGATTCTCTGCCCAAACACAACCCTAGGTTGAAAAAGTGATTATGTGCTTGCAATTAGTTGGGCCAAGCTTAGTTAAGTTAAGTTGTAGCCCCTATATTCATTTTCAAACAAATTTAATTGTTGATTAATATTTGTAAATTTTATAACCAAATCTTTTAAGTTCACAAAATTTAGGAGATAAAACTATATCTTGAGAAAGTTCTATTTAAACCTATTGAGTAGAATATAAAACATAATCTGCTTTCAGTTCAAAATGCCACAAAGAATAGTGATCTTACTTGGCAAAAATAGCTCATGGTCTTACCAATACCACATTCATATAAAGCCTTGTCAGCTAATGCTCTAATTTGCTATATTATTTCCCCTCCGTAATGTTTTCAAACCTTTTGTTCATGTTAGCCCTTTACATGTGCCAAGACCCACACATCAGCTGGTATCCTCAGTCCTCACTAGTTTTGGTTATAACAACTTATAAGTGAAGCATATGGGTTCTATCAAATTAGTTCCTTTTCCCCTCTATATAAATTGGACACTGCACAAATGAGATTTTTTGGCATTTCACAGCATCCTATATCAAGGAAGTGTAGGAAGTTGATAGAGGCAATGTGTCTCAAAAACATAGTTTCCCAGTTCAGAAGTTATTAATTTACGTCACACCTATTGTTTAGAAACTTGCAGACACATTATGGTACACAAAAATGATGTCACCAAACAAGCCATTAAATTGTAAAGACGCATCAGTTCCCAATACCTATTGCTTTAATAAAACAAATAGTAATCATTATCCTAAAAGAAAGGGGTTAAATTAAATCCCTTGTTTCATGCAATAATCAGAACATTAATTCAAATGAAATACAATAACTATGCATGCCATTCATTCAATGGCAGTCTCCGATGACTAAATTTCACCTCATATATACATTCCCAACAAAATTAACTGATCTTAGCGGGTGCCACATAGCTATGCATGCCATAAACATATATAAACACCAACAACACCATTTGCCCCGATTAAGAACTTCAATTTTCAATTAAAACAAAAGTAAAAACAAATTTTTCATCACAAAATAAGCATCAAATTCAGCATTGCCCTAATTTCAATACATCTCACCCCCAGAAAAACTGTCACCTAATCAATGTAGACGACTTATATCCATCTTTGGATGACATAACCAGCGTATAATCGATTATATAAAGCATCAAAGTTCTGTATATATGATATGTATATATCTATATATGTAAACCTGAATTTTGATTGCGGCGGAGTTCTGCTGTCGCAACCACAAGCGACGGTTCCTCTCTAACCTAGTCTGCTCAAGAAGCTTCTGACGGTCTCTTTCCTTGGAACTACGCCCTCCTAAATCGACTCGCTTCCGAGCCGACGAGTCGCCGCTGAAGAACATTGCTCCACCGCAATTACTGCTTCCGACGACGATGAATCGGAGTGAATCGAGTTTGGTTGGAAACTTTGCCCTAGAATCCAAGGGGCTTTGGTTTTCCCGGGAAAGTGGATTCTGAGAGAAAAAAGCTGAGTTGGAAGAGCGAAACTACTACTGTTTCTGGATCGGAGAAAGAGTTACGATCGAATTCAAAGACAAAAAAGTGGTTTTGTCGCTTTTTTGGGTTTTCCTTTCCAACCTCAAAACCTATTAAGCAAAACATTGTCGTGGTTTTTTTGTAAGGTCTGGTTTCGAACATTTTTATTTTAGTAATTTTTTTAATTAAATGTAAAATAAAAAAATTAATATTTAAAATATTTTTTAATTTTCTATGTAAAAATATGTAAAAAATAGAGAAAAAAATAAATTTTTGATTTTTTAATATAAATTATTGACTTTTAAATTTTTTTAATAACTTTTAAATTAAAATAATAAATTACCAAACATTTAACAACACACCCCATGTGGAGTGGGTTTTTGAAACTTTTATTAATGGTTCAAATTTTTATTTTTCTCTATTTTAAAAAAAAATAAATTATACTATATCTTGTAATTACATGAAATATATATATATATCTATATAATAAGGGAATAGAGTTTTTGAATTTATTCTAGAGACATTTGTTCTACTAGCACATTTTAACGGTTATGATTCATTTCTGTATTTAGATGAACAGCTGAGATGAATGATAGTTCCTGCCTAATTATTTCACATATAAAATGTATTAGAGATATATTTGATATTAACGATTGAGATGAATTTTAAGTATATATCAATGGTTCAGATGAATGATGATTGCCACCAAAATATACCCATCTACCCACGTCTGACCCCATCCCTCTCTACCTTCCCCCTCTCTCGCTCTCTCTCACTCTCTCTCATTCTTCTTCAACAGAAGCAAAAAATCCACCCGACGCTCTTCCACGTCTCAACCCCCCCACCTTCCCTCTCTATCTCTATATCTATCTCTATCTCTCTCTCACTCTCAGTTCTTCTTCTTGAACAGAAGCCCACTCTCTCTATTACAACCGACAATCCTCTTCCTCCTCATTCGTTACGCTCCTCTTCATCAACCGTTCGATTTCAATTCTCTTCATCGACACCTACCATTTTCGCTATCCACGCTCTTCCTCCTCCTCCTTCGTCACACTCCTCTTCATCACAAGGTAAGATTCCCTTACAATCCTTCTCGATTTCAGTATTGTTTTGTGGCTTTGATCATATATCCAGAAGAGTTGGGGCTTTGATCATATATTTTGTGTAGTTACCAAACTAAAGAGTAACAGAGTACTCATTTACTCAATTGATTTTGAATTTTGTTTTTCTAAACCTTAAATTGATTTGTAAATTAGGCATTTTTTGGATATTATTTTTAGGGTAAATTATACTAATAGTCCACATAGTTTGGAGCTTGTGTTACTTTGGTCCCAGATTTTTCAATTGTGACACATTTGACCTTGAGTTTTGAATTTTTTTTGCTCCAAATAAGAACAATTGAAGCTATCCTTAGATTTTTCAAGGGTAAAATCGTCAATTTGATAAAATATAAACTAATTTGACAAAAATAAATGTCAAACAAATATTTTTAAATTTTAAAAATTATTTATACCCACTAAAAATAAAATTATATAAAATTGATAAATCTTTTAGACATTTATTTATTTTTTTACCAAATTAATTTTTATTATGTGTTTGGATTATGATCATGTAAAATTAATTTTAAAAAATTAATCATGTAATTTTTATTAATTTTTATCAATTTTACATAATTTTATCATTGGTAGATAAAATAATTTTTAAAAAATTTAAAATATTTTTTTGACATTTATTTTTGTCAAATTAGTTTATATTTTATTAAATTGACGATTTTGCCCTTGAAATTAAACAACGGTATCTTTAATTGTCCTTATTTGGAACAAAATTCAAAATTCAAAGTTAAATGTGTCACAATTGAAAAATCAGGGACCAAAGTGACACGAATCCTAAACTATAAGGACTATTTGTGTAATTTGCCCTTATTTTTAAGTATTTGGATTGCTTTAAAACACACAAGTTTGTAAGATTTGGTTTAGTAATATGTGTTTGTTTCCCTTTTTTCATCTTTTTTGGTTTATTTCCTCCTTCTCGACTGAAGGCATTGTTGAGAGCAACTGCCGAATTATTGCAGTTATTTGGGGTACAATTGAAGTGTTTTTTTGCATATTCTTTGTGTCTACACATGGGTTTGATGTTAATTTTTTT